>JAJKFY010000293.1:81539-263526 GCA_021066465.1 Trichoderma asperelloides
ATTACCGGTATCTGCCTCAGCGATGCCGACTGTGCCTCTGGCTGCTGCGCTGGTCTCAAGGGCGGTGCCGTCTGCTCTGGCGTTGGTGCTCAGACTCAGAACGGCAAGACTGGCTGCGGTTTCAATGCCAACGGCGGCTCTTCTTCTGCCCCTGCGTCCAACTCCAACAGCGGCTCAAGCTCTGGCTCAAACTCTGGATCAAACTCTGGATCAAGCTCTGGCTCTGCTAGCAACGGTGTTGCTATTCCAGCTGGTTTCAACACCGCTGTCGGTGACCCAGCTGGTGTCAAGAACCTCGGTAACGGCAAGGCCCAGCAGTTCATTACCGGTATCTGCCTCAGCGATGCCGACTGTGCCTCTGGCTGCTGCGCTGGTCTCAAGGGCGGTGCCGTCTGCTCCGGTGTTGGCGCCCAGACTCAGAACGGCAAGACTGGCTGCGGCTTCAATGCCAACGCCAAGCGAAGCTTCGAGTTCTCTCGCATTGCCCGACGATTCAACGCTTAAATGGATGACAAAAAACCGGTGGTCAGTACTGGGACTGAGGTGTAGAGACAAGGATGACTTTGATTCCGAGTCTCACTTAATTCGGTGGTCGTTATCTACCTAATTCATACTCTATATGGCTAGACTTTAATAGATATCAATCATCGCTTCCAACTACAGAAATGTTCACACTCCTGCGCGTGCAATGCAATGTAATTGGCCTTTTTCTGGAAATTGGCTTCTAGGTTCGACCTACGAACAGCTGTGAGGCGTATATTTACCATCTAATAATTAGTTCATCCTTCCAGCAAGAGGAGTTATACGAATGCTACTCACTTTGTCATTTCTTCTGCTGAAAAGGGACCCTCTCCAGTCGCCTTTTGGATCATGATCAGGATATGACTTCTGCAGCCGTACAACCGAAAGTTTGTTATCAAGCCCTCGTCGTCAAATGTCGCAACGAGCGTCTCCGGGAAATCGTGCAACACCTCAGAGTGCACGTTATATCTGTTCCTCATCTCGCTGAAGACACGCGATTCAGATTCACTAATCGTCTGGCTGACAACAGTCCGCTGCTCGAGGTACAGGTGCTTCATAACGTCACGAAGTTTTGCGACGACGCCTTCTCTGCCGAGGGAAGGGTCATTTGCCTCTCGCATGCTTTCGAAATTTACGACACAGTCTTCGGAGAAGAAGGCAGCAAAGCTTTCAAGTTCGTCGTTGGAAGAGTCGGGGCGTAGGGTTTCGAGTTGATTGTAGAGGGCGTCGAGACGACTTTCGAGGATGCCGGCGGAGAGCATTGTGATTTGTTTTTATTTTTGTATCCCTTGCTTTCTTTTATTATGTCGCTTTCTATTTGAATGTGATACACAGATGTTGTAAATATAGGATGGAATTGAGTAGTGAGCGTATTATAAGACAATATTATCTGTGGCTTTCAATCTACGATTACCTACCTACATCCTATCCTACTGCAGGTCCCCCAGAAGGCAGCGGCATTAGGCTCTCCATACTTACTTTGACACCGGCACCTAGGAAGCGCTTCCGCGGTCATGACAGACAATATGAGGCACATTAGTCACCTCTAATACATACCAAGGACGCAGTAAACTAAGAAGCGGGGGGTGTCATCCGTGAAGGAAGCTGACTGCATGCATTACGTACCGGAGTAACCGAATGAATACAGTAGAAGCGGATTCCAATGCAGCTTATATCACATTGTTATGCTATTCCAAAAGTCTCACCTCCTTGAAGTCGACATGGGATATGCGAGAGACACGTGCTGCGACAGGGTTTGCAGACTTACGCGGTTAATGCGCCTATCATATGCCTTGCCCTGGAACGGCCATTTGAGCGTTGCTCGATTGGCCAACGTGCATTGTTCGTCAGACGGATTCATACATACCGGAGGGGAGGCCCTTGTATGAAGTACGCGTCCTGTCAAATGTGTCGATCATTGTGAGGAATAGGTACATGCATCCCCGGGTTTGGCGGGATCTACCCGCAGAAGCATGGGCTGACACTCCGTTGACAGGTGGCTTTAAACCCTAATTGGATAGACCTTATTGCTTTATTAATAATATTTTGGTCTGTAGTTGGTTGGGCTGTTGTATTGAAGAATTTTGGGGTTGGGGCTATGGAGAGAGCATGATGAATAGCTCTGAGCTTCTCGAGATACAACAATAGTTGAAGTTTCGCGTTGTTTTACATATACATACTTTAGTAGCAGAATGGTATAGTCGGAAAGAAAATATGTTTGTAAATGAAAACACTTGGGTCAATTATTGAAGAAGAAGAAAAACACTTAGTAGTATAGTCTCCACTGCATACATGCATCTCTCTATCCCCATCGTTCGACAAACTCGTCTCGCTTCTCGCTCTTTCGATCCCTTCTCTGGCCCTCAACAAGCGAGAGCCTATCCTTGGCACCCTCCACATCAGCCGCCAAAAGGGTGATGGAGCCCGAAATCTCCGGATCAACCAGTCTCGGCTCATTGAACGGGCTCTCAGCCAACACACTGTCCCGCACCAACTGGATGGCAAGCCGAGTATCGTTTAGCTGCGCCAGCGCACCCATTTCAAACGTCTCCTGCGCATTTCGAGCAATCTCATCGGTCTTCTTCGATCGCTCCTCGAGAATCTTCGACAGGGCCACTATCTGTGTCCTACCGTCGGTTTCTTCAGACACTGACGAAGGGACCGACAGACCGTACATGAGTGTGTCGAGCGGGGGCTCGTCCGCGACACCAGACGATCTACGGCGGTGGTGGTGGGAGCCAACGGTGTTGGAGCGCATCCGTGCAGGAGTATTACTGCTCTTACTCGGAGATGTGGGGAAAATCGATGCTGGGGCAGATGACGATGGCTGCTTCACAGGCGGCAAGATCTCGACGGCCATCTCCATCTTGGCGGTGGAGATGAGTGACGCGGCGGCAGCCTGGTGCGACAAGTGAGTCTCAATGCGACCTTGGATCTGATCAAGACGACCAACTAAGTGATCAAGGCATTTGTTAATCTAAAGAATCAAGTTAGTAACATATGCAGTAGGCAGAAATAATGGATGAAGGCTGACATATTCCAGGGCATTGGATGTGCGCATCGCACTTTGGCCTCCTTCTGCTGAAACCGTTTGGAGAGCCTGTTCCAGGTACTGCTGTTCCACAGACATCTGAGCTACAGACAGTATTTCCGAGTGCAGAGAATCAACCTCTGCCTCGAGAGCCTTGACTTCGTCATCCGTCGAAGGCTGGACGCGGCCCGAGCGCTCGGCTTCCACAAGAGTGTCCATGTAGGTGGTATCTAGTTTGGCCCGAACGGTCTCAACCGTAATCTTGACCAGCCTGGTAGGGGCCGCCAGCAATTAGCAAACAATTCTTTCTCGCGTAATGTGATGGTGTCGTATGGGCAGCTAACCGCGAACATGTCTCACGCAGCTTGTCAATCTTGGAGGTTTCATCTGGGTCTGGCTGCTCCAGCTCCCATCCCAGCTTCTGTAAATTAGCCAAAAGTTTATCATCGGCACGAAATATATCGCCTAGAGTGCCCTTGAGATTGGATCCAGCCTGTGTGCCTTGCTCCTCAAGATCAGAAATGCGAAAGGCAAGACTCTGAGAAGCTGCCTCTACCTAATGAATAATACAATCGTCAGTAAAAAGCCCGCCCGTACTCCTTCGTGTTAATTAAAAATGTTACCTCTGCGGCAGCTCGTTGCCGCTCCGACTCAGCTTTACTTTGCCTATCCAGGTCAAGATCCCGCCGGCGGGCATCATTCTCAGCACGCCTTCTCACCAGGCGCGATAGGGCATCCTGCTGCTGACGCAATGTTTCGCTCTGCTTGGTTATGCTTTCCGTTGATCTCCTGAGTTCATCAATGGCGACTTTGATATCGTCCTCAGTAACGCCTTGTACTTCGGACAGGTCGTGGAGGTTGGCCAGGATATCCACCTGGCCGTTCCTGTCCAGTGCAGAGTATCTACATCACGGATCATCATGTCAGCGGCGTTTTTGTCTTCTCATAAGCAAGCTGTGTCTCCATACGTACATTGCCAACTCATCAGGTGACAGGAGATTATCGGTGGTAAGATGCAAACTCGCCCATTCAGCCAATGCGGCGCCGTAGTGGTCGTGTCTGAGATGCTGTTGAACCTCATCCCTGCGCACTTGGACGCCATACGTGCGGGCAGCCTTCAACAGCAGGGCTTCAGCTTGCACCCTGGTCTCCAGATCCATTGTGAGGCTTCCAGAAAATTCTGCCTTGTAGAGAATCGGTCGTACAAGGAGCCGTGTGGGCGAGGGGAGAGAAGAAAGGGGGGGACAAGACAAAGAGTACAAGCACTATGTCTGTTTTGTAGAAAGCTTCCCGATGCTGTTTTAGCTGTGAATTATATCGACTCGATACTCCATAGGCTTCCAGCCCGTTGATTCTGAGCCATAAAATAAGCTCCCAGAGGATGCTTGCCCAAGAGAGTCCTCTTTTCGCAGCTCGCAGCCTGTTCGCGCCGAGGTCGTGCAACGCTCACTTGAAAGCTGCAGCTGGCAGATCAATTCGTATTCGCGTATCGATAATCACACGCTCTCCATTCGACAGACGCGGGCGCTGTGCGATAGTTGTGATCGCTGAGGGCGTCTCGATGGCGTTTGCATCCCAGGCACGAAGTCTGCGGTACTACATGCGGTGGTTTCGGGTCCCTTTGGGTCTCAATTCGGGATGATTATTCCAGGGGTTCGTGATTGGGCCCCAAGCGCCCGAGGCCCCCTGTAAAGCCACGATGCCACGCCCCGTAGCGGCCCCTGTAGCTACTAGTAGCTACTAGTAGCTTGAGCTGCACGCTGCCAACAACTTGGATGCGCCACAGCCGCCTGACAGGTGCGGTGCTGGTGCTCGGCATTATGAAGGGCCGCTGTCGACATATAAACGTACAAGCCAACATTTATACACCGTCATCTGATATCTTCAAGAGGTTTCCTAGCTTTCCAGCTTCTTCGTTTTTATGCCAGCAACCAAACTCACGGAATAGAAATGCATTCCTCCGTGTCGTCCCGAGCGCCAAGTCCACCCGGCGCAGATCAGCGAGGTACAGCTTGCCGTCGGTTTCCAAGCTCCAGCTTGTCTCTACCATTGGAACTGCATTGCAGGTATTGATTTCGTCCGACGTCTTGCAGCCGCCAGTGCCGTGACCCGAGAAGCTTCGAACCCCGCTCTGTGTCATCCGAATTCCGTTTGTATTGAAGATGAGAAGAGAAAAAGAACGGTAGAGGAGTGGACTCGCGGTATCTTTCCCGGATGCTATCTTATCTGGTCCAAACGAACATGATCCGAGGGCAGCGGATCGCCCCGAGCGGCAATGGGATTTCGGCGCTCTGGTCTCGTATCTCAAGGATAAGTAGATCATATTGAGCAACTGTAGCTTGCACTATGTGATACTGCATTTCTCCGCGACGGCAACAGCGCCGTCTCGACGATGGAAATGGCCACTCGGAGATATCCTCCAGGCCTAAGTGGTGATGCATGTCCATCGCTGCAAGCCACACCGAGCACCACTAAGTGTCATCTAGAGTCAGGTAAGAGGCCTTGTCTTGGTAGTAAGCAACTCTGTCTGCTTCATCTGTTTGTCAGAATAAAGAGCATGAAAAGCAATAAAGACGACAGTTCTGTCGCAACTCGGCGTCTCCAGCCCGGTATGCGTCCGAGGTGGATCAAGTCTCTCCGGATGTAGGACACATGTCTCAAACTTCGGCCACCTACATGGAAGCCCGTCCTCTGATCCGCCGAGTTGCAAAGACCGGCCAAGTCTTGTCGCTCTGCCAGCACGGTTCGGCGTCTCCTGGTAGTCCTCAAGGAGGCAATGCTTGCGGCACAGTACTGTACAACGGCTTGCCACTGATCATGGGCACTTGGAGATGACATTTGGGATGACCGGCGGGTAATGATGTCGATATCCAGCTTCTGTCGGCTCCGTGACTCCACGATCTTCGGATGGCCAGCTGGCTCTGCAGATACTCGTACGTGGAATCGGTCCAAACGCTCTGCGCCGGCAATGATGCTGTGACCAGGCGTGATGTACTCAGATACGTAACTCAAGATGCGTAGAGGTCAGGGGTCCTTCATCATGCCCAAATGGCTTACATTCACATCCACATTCACTCCTATGCTGCTCTGCCATGTCCGTCACACAATGTCAAGTATTTCTTGATCTCTGTATGTCATTGAGAGACAACAAGGAAGTAGCCCTGCTGTCTTGACCGCCTGCCATCAGCTGTCTAAGAGAGAAACCACCCCAAACTGACAGCTGGTCGGAGAAACAGACCAAAGCAAGACAAGAAAAAATCTCTCCGAGCTACCACACAAGAACCCTCAATTTTCCATCAAGGTGCCGCAGTCCCGCCATGCTCTGTTTCGCAACGAAATCTCCGAGAGATATGACCTGCCCAGGCGTCTGGCGGCTTCGCTGGAACAAGACAATTGCTGAAGGAGCCGGATATTTGCTGGTTGCAACGATCTGCTTAACGAGTGAGCTGCTGATTTGGGGCCTAAGTCGGACATTGGCTTCGGCAAGGCTGGAGTTCTTTTCGACTATCGTCGGCATGGTGCTGGTTTTTGCTGTGAGCACGGCGAGCTGGGCGATATGGAAGAAGACGGACGCCTTCTATCGGAGGTGGCTCAAGGCGAGCGTTCGTGACGACATGGTGCTCCCTTGGTGTTTGTTTGCTGTGCTGATTCACGTGCGATGTTGTTTAGGTTGACTTTATCAATGCTCATTTGGGAGCGGGATTCTCTGTGCCAATGATCATGCTAGACCAAGACGAGATGCTCAATGGCGGCAAAGTTGGGAGGGTAATTGGGTCGTTCAGTAAGAAAGATGACTGCATTTTGATACTGCTGATGGCTGACTTACTTTTGGCCTTCCTAGTTGCAACCAATATTGTGTCTTGGATGACCGTGTTTTTCTTTTCCGTCGTGGCCGTCAGCGGAATCACAAAACTAGTACCGCCAGAATCTTCAAGAAAAGGCTCATTCAGCTCAGAAAAGAGCATTGCGCCGTCGTCATCCTTTGACGAAGAGATCAGCTCGGCCGATTTTGAAGAAGACGTTCAGAACCAACCAGCTACACAAACACAAAGCGGGCCTTCGTGCTCGAGGATTGCAGATTCCGAGAGGCAAACAAGTCCAAACGAGCAAACTGCGCCGTCTTGCGATGATGAAAATGAATCCTCTACTTGGAGCTTCCTATCACGGCACTACCCGATTCTACTATCACTCACTCTCGTCTTCACTGTCGGCTTGCCCTTGGCCGTCGCCGCCCACGAGGAGCGTCTCCTGGACGGCTTCATCCTCTGGTTCATCTGGATATCCTCTGTCCAATCTCAACGCTCTTTCAAACAATCTCAGCTCTGCATCTTTTCCATTCCATTGAAGCGTGGTCTAGCGACAATGATGAATCCCGTCCTAGTAACCACGCTGCTTATGACGGGATACACCAGGGCCAAAGCCTCGGTTTTAGGATCCAATGGCCTTACCAAGACCTTGAAGACGTTCAGCGGAGGCACTCCTCTCTATGCCATCTGGACATCTGCCGTCAATGGCGTTCGGATTCCTAATAACCCAACGGGCTGGTTTGGCGCTGGCGACACTGCGCTCTCGATACTCGAATGCGGCATTCTTACATGGGGCTTCAAGCTCTCGGAATGTCGCCTCCAAATATTTAGCATTGCCGGCCTCTTCTCCATCATACTATGCACTATAGCCGCAGCAGGCAACGTCTTCCTCTCCGTTATCGCTAGTCGAGCTATAGGCCTTCATGAATCCGAGGCTCTCAGCTTCGCCGCCAGAAGCACAACACTCGCCTTGGCGAAACCTGCTACAGAAGCGATTGGGGGGAACAGCCCTGTCAATGCGATGCTCGTAGTGAGCAATGGCATACTGGGGCAGTTACTATATCCCTTTATCTTGGAAAAATTGGGAGTGAGCAGACGTGAAGACGACGAGACGACGACAGTTCCAACAACAACTCATGAGACAATGATCACTAATGAACGTTCACCCATACAACCACCCCTAGATGGCCATCTCATCTCTCTTGACACCAACAAGACAATATCCTTCTTCCCCAAGTCATGGCATCAAACCGCCTCCACAACAGACAGTCCCGTCACCGTCGCCGCAGGCATAGCCATCGGCATCAACGGCGCCGCAATGGGCGTATCTTATCTCTACGAAACACGAAGCCGCGCCGCACCGTATGCAGCCCTATCGATGATGATCTTTGGCATAATGACTGTGGTGTTTACGACGGTGGAGCCGTTTAAAAGCATACTCATCAGCTTGGCGAGCTGATGACGATGATCACTGGGGCAATCTCTTTTTGTTGGGGGTTCTCTACTCGATTACGATGCTCTCTCTCTCTTTTCTCTCTTCTCTTTTCAAGAGAAAAGGAAATTGTTTCTGGATACCATTTAAAAACAAGATGAAAGCAAATAACCAAGCGCGAAAAGGCATATAAGGAAAGAAAAGAAAAAGACGATAATAAAAGAGAACAGCGAGAAACTGTGTAATATTTAGCATATTTATTTATTTTTCTGCATGTACCATGCTTGTAGGCCTCACTTTGATGGCCAGTTTTTGTATCAACTCTGCACAAAATATTACACCTATAAATTAGAACGATGGGAAACGAAAACATGAAACAGCATTGTTGAGGATATGGAAATGAACTGCAGTGAAATCTTTTCTTTTTCCTTTATTGAAGATGTTATTCCAAAGTCAACGGGGCATCTTCGACAGAGCAGCATAGCATAAAGCGAAAGTTTAAATGAGATCGGGTTCAAAAACGATGTTTTTTTTTTTTTTGCTTTTACCAGCGATGGTGCCTTTCTTTTTGCTACTCATCCAGCGCCGCCTACAGGGGTTGTGATACTACTATCCAGTGTTAATTCTTCTTCTTATATTTTTTTTTTCTTTTGGGGGCTTCAAAAATTGGTGTTCAAGAGTATCCTTGCATTTCATTCATATCATTCCACCTACTTCCTATCTTTCTCCTTCTCCCTCCCCTTTTCTTTTTTTTTATATATTCGTATATTACATTCTTCGTTTGCGCAGTAAGCGTCTGAGTAACAAATTACTCCAGCCTAATACCAATAAATGTCAGCATTGCATTATGCCGGCTCTTCTAGCATAGGACATACCTTTCAATCAAGTGCAGGCCGCTCGCCGTCGAGACAACATCACTCAGCTCTCCCACCTTGAGCGTAAATGCCACATCTTCGAATTCCTTTTGCATCTCGCCACGGCCAAAGTAGCCCAAATCGCCACGCTTGCGGGCAGAGGAGCAGTCGGACTCTGTGGGCGCAAGGTCGCCAAGCGTAGAGGCGCCAGATCGGATGGTCTGCTCGTGGCCCTTGATAATCTCCATGGCCTCTTCTTTAGTTCGTGTGATTTCAGCCTATATTGGAAGAAGAAGCAAAATGCTACTGTCAGCTCCTCTTCTACCTAGCCAAAACTGTATGCTGGCTGTATAGGTATGTTATATATCATCTCGTACCTCACGCCAGCTGCTCGGCCGCCGACTGTCTCGGTGCTTGACTAGGAGGTGGGCAGCTCGAATCTTGCCCTCGGGGACGCCTGGGACGGCTCCGGGTCTCGAACCGGCACTGTGGTGGGCAGCCATGTAGTGCTTAAGCTTCTCGCTGTCGGTGCCCGCCGGGGGCTCCCATCGTGAGGTTCGCTCGACCGAGTTGAAGTAGTAGGGCAGGTTCTTGGAGTTGGAGTGTCGAACCTCCCAGTTTGGAGGGAGACCGGTTTCAGACTGTGCCGAGGCAATGGTGCGTGAGTTAGCAGATTGCTTCTCTTTTCGGCGGTTCTCAGCAGAGTCGAGAGTTGACGCCCTGGGGGAGGACCAGACAACAGCAAAGAGCTAAGTAGTGTGGAATACCACCACAAGGCCGCCCTTTCTCTGCTTGGACAGACGTACCATTGTGATCAAGTTCGTTTGCTGCTTGGTTTGGCTTGACTTGGTCTGAAGAGGTGCTCTGTCGTCGCAGTCAATGCAGGCAAGGCGGGAGAGAGTCTCTTGCAAGTGGTGGAGTTTGCGAAGGTAGCAAACAACAGCTTTGGTGGATGGAGCTTTTGCAGTCCGCGTGGAGCCAATGAGGATGGATCCAGATGCAAGCTTGCGCTTTCGCTTCTGCGGGGAGAGGCTAGAAGGGAGCTGGTTGTTATAAGTAGGCCGGGGAAGGGCGGGAGGCGAGCGGTACAAATACAGATGCAGCTGACGCGCAGCCCAGCAGTGAGTGAATGGACGGGCTTGATTTTGATATGGATGGATGCTTTGTTGTGATTTGATTTGACTCGACTTGACTTGACTTGATTTGATTTGATTCGATTACACGCAATCAATCACCAAATCCAAGAACTGGGCCAGAGGGCGGGATGGGAGCGACTAGTGTGGCCCTGATGACGTTCAATGGCAGCCCGGCGCAAGGATTGACCACAGCGACGCAACCTTGGCTCTGGGACGCTGGAATTGAGCCTTGCCAGGCCATTCGGGGGGGCGCTGAAGGGGGAGGGACCCACGGCCGCGGGGCTCTGGTTCCAGCACTCGATTGGCCCTAGGCGCTGGCGGCGTTAGGGGGAGGGGCACTGACGTTTTAGCGGTACAACTTTGCTGAAACGGTGCCTAGGGCGGCGTCTGTTCACGCATTTCGGTGCTTGTACAAGAATGGCACAGGCGTGCAGTCTCAAGCTGGTAATACAGGCATGGGTCAGGCACTTCAATCACAGTCAAGCACATCCATATACCGCGGGTTGAGGTGGCAAAGGAGGCGAGACGGGGTCGAGGCTTCTGGGGGCTTCTGTCGCGCACTCAGTCACTCAGTCACTCAGTCACTCAGTCAGAGCAAGAAGAGCGAGTCATTCCCAGCCCAATATCCAGGATGATCACGGGATGCGCCTCAAGAGGGCCTAAGCAGGCTGGGAGGGGTCACGATGGGAGCGGCGATCGAGGCTTGCGCAGGAGAACTTGATCACCAGGGGCGACAGAGACTGCCTGGAGCTGGCGTGGTTTGCATGGATTGAGCAGCGTCAGTCAGTCAATCAATGCCAGCCTGCGAATCAGGCGCCGTCAAGTCGAATCAAAGACGAAGCATTGCTGAGCCATGTACATGCACTCCAGACTTTGCGGTAGTGTCTTTTGAAGGCATCTCGTACCGCTCATCTCGCCGTCGCCGCACCAACGGGCACAGATTCAACGCCCATCTACAAGTGTCCATATTAGGGCAACCCGGCGGTTTTATGTCATCCATAGCCGCCATACAGTCTTGCCTAGAGTGTGTATCTGAGTATCGGAAGATGGCAGCAGTCCGTGATTTCTGCTGCTACCGTACTAGGACCTCTATCAAGCATCAAATGTAGCAACACCTTAATGGGCAGGCTAACTACCGCTTGATACAAGGTCGAGGCATGGTAGGCTACATGGTATGCACCGGTAACCGGCGTGCTATAGACAAAGCAGAAATGTGCAATACCACCACGTTGAAGCCAGCGGACGGGTCCAGCCGCCACCCCATTATTTACTCGCTTTAGGATTCTGACATCTGCCGCATTAATGCTGACTGATGACAAGCGACGGAGGGCCCGGCCAATCCTACCACTGATCAGCATCATGCCCATCTAAGCAGCTACGTTTCTATGCGGTTTCGAATTCTCCGGCTCTACTTGTTCCTACCACACGCAATGATTTATTGATATTGCCGCTTAGCTATGCCAGCAACTGAAGAGATCAGTAGGAGACTTGGCTTAACTTGATGTAATTGTCGAAGCAGTAGTAACGAGTCCGGGTACATGTACATACCTACCTACTAACCTATGAATGGATATCTGCATGGAAATGCGAACGGTGTCCGAATAAGCCCGGCTGGGCCATGCCAAGACGCAGCCTGCTGTAAGATGATGCATCGGCGGTGCAAGAGTAGGATTCTACATATGTGCGGCATGTGCGGAATAGTACATGTAGCCTGTAGCCTGTAGACTGAATCATTATCTCTGCATACATCGATATTATATGTAGGTGCATGCAGGCATCGTAAAGTGCGACCTGCCTTTCGCTGCACCCTGGGTACATGTAATATTCGACATTTAATATAGCAGATGCATGTAAAGATGTGGGCTCGCGCTTTTCAATAGCCGAGCGCTTCTTGAATGCACGTATACCGTGGAAGCAGCGGATATGCTGCAGCCGTCTCCCGGTGGTGGTGTGATTAACAACGCCGGAAGTTGAGCGAATCGCGTGCATCCCGGGTAAGGCAGGTCGTATTCGCCATCTTGATTCTGGGAACGGCGTATTGGCTGGATCTGAGATTCAGAAACGCCGTTGGATTAGTATTCCAGCGGTAGACTCAATATCAACCTCAATGTCGACTCGTTTTCGCAGCGTCGAGTTTCAGCACATAGCGATGTGGTCAGTTAGCAGCGCAACGTTCTAGAATCCGGCCGGATATATGCGAGTGATACATATGATACAACCCCCAAGTCAAAAACTCGAAACGAGTCATGACTGCTCGGCTCCTAGGACGAATTCAGAGATTATGAGGGTAATCTTGGCCGTAGGAAAACATTCACCTGCTACTATTGTACATGCAGATGGAGACTTGACCATGCTCGCATCGCTGTGGGGGTTGGCGTCTATCATTCTACCGACTGGAGTCTTCTCTTATACGTCCACGTGCAGGTCGGAACGAGCTTCACTCGCCCATGTTTGGCACGCATCACCGTCACCATGCCGACGAACAGGCGCCTCGTGCTTTGCAAAATAAACAGACAAAGTTCAAAGTGACCGCCTCATCTAAAGGTAAAAGCAAAGTCAGATTAATAGTTTCGTAGACTTCTATATAGGCGGCCTCCATTTGACTCATCATGATGAAGCTAGGAATTGAACTTGCAAAGTCATCGCCGTTGTCTCTGTGTGGCTGCCTGCACTGCAAGGTACACGCTACTAGCGCTCGCAGTGTGTGTGGCAGCTGGTCACGGCCGACCTGCAGCTACATGCGCCTATGCCGGGTTACAACGGGGCTTCTCACTTGACTTTGGGCGTCTCAATTGTGGCCGACGCTGGCACGCAGACACGGCGCTGCATGGGTACAGAGTACGCACGCCGTCGGTACCTCTGGTATGGCGCACCTGGAGGTCTGCAAAGCGCCCCGAGCCGATCAGGCCATCAGAAGGTGAACCTTCTTGGTCGGCTTAATACTCTGCGAGCCCCCAAACCGAAACCATCAACCGCACACCTCTTCTGCGCAACTCTTCGCAAACCCAAACCCCCAAAACAAACAAGACAAAACATATCCGACACGCAAAACACTCTACTCTCTACGCTCTACTCTCTATTCTCTACTCTCTCACGCCCGGTTCCTCGTCAAATCAGACCTAAGACGCTAAACGAAAGAAGATACACAGCTATCCTCAGGCCGAGCATCTGCTATTGCAGCAGCGTCGCCCAGCATTTCTGCTCTAC
Source organism: Trichoderma asperelloides (assembly GCA_021066465.1). Classification (NCBI taxonomy): domain Eukaryota; kingdom Fungi; phylum Ascomycota; class Sordariomycetes; order Hypocreales; family Hypocreaceae; genus Trichoderma; species Trichoderma asperelloides. The sequence continues at coordinate 95,027 of JAJKFY010000293.1, forward strand.
CCTTCTCGCTTTCTTTTATTTTTTTATTTTTTTTCTCTCTCTACTGCCTTGAATATCGCGGTTCCGAAATCCTTTCCTCACCGCCCAAGGCCCAACAGGCAAAAAGAGAAATTAAACCCGACTTCCTAATTTCAGGCTCTGTCGACCGCCTAACTCACCCAACCTACCCGCAAGGCGCTCTAAGCTGCTGTGTTAGCTGCTACAAGCACCAGACAGCACAGCGCAGCATAGCACAGCGCATTCGCCAAAGCTTCGGCGAGTCTCCAGCAAGTCACTGCCAGCGCCTAGCGTCACGCTACCAGGGATACGTACCCACTGCAGATTGCAAATTATCTGCCTAGACCACAGCCGTCAATCTCGGCTTATTCCACTTCCGCGTACTCTCAACTCTCTTCCTTCTCGACAACGGCAAGGCTGCACCGCATCGACCACGCACCCTTTTCATTTTGTCGCCACCAAAGACGCGCATCTCCTCTCCTCTCTCTTCTCTATCCTCCCGTTTCTTCTTCTTCTCAACACACGCACAAATGGCGACTCCTCAGTCCACCGCCTCCTACGAGGCCTCCGGCCCCAAGAAGCTCGAGCAAATCACCTTTCGCTTCTGCTCCGAGTGCTCCAACATGCTGTACCCCAAGGAAGACGAAGACGCCCACAAGCTGCAGTTTACCTGCCGAACCTGCCAATACACCGAAGATGCCCAGTCGACCTGCGTCTTCCGCAACGTGCTCAACAACTCGTCCGGCGAGACGGCCGGTGTGACTCAGGACGTTGGTTCTGATCCCACGGTTAGTACTAGTGATTTTGTGCCAGTCCTCTGCCTTCGCTGCGGCGTCGTTGTTTATTGCGATACCTGCCGAGAGCCCAGCACCGAGCTCAGCGTTGCCCGAGACCCCGACCAAGCCTACGAGGACGTGTTTGAGGATCTGGGCCTGGGCCAGTTCAACCTGCCCTTGCCCGCTGACCCCTTTGAGGAATACGACGAGGAGTTGATGGAAGACGCCGAGTCCACCGGCAGCAGCGACATGAGCGACTTTGCCGCAGCTTATTCGGACGAGACGGATCATTACCACCTGACCGAGGCCATGGCTGTCGACCTTTAAACGCACCCTTTCCCTTACGATTCTACACACACGTACTTTGGGCATCTACTTTCTGAGCGAGAACGTCCTCTCCACCTCTCATGTTCTTTTCTTTTCAACAAGGACGATCGAATCGCCTCTTCATTTTCATTGCTCTGGTGTTTTGTCTCGCGTTATGTCGCCCTGGGTGTCTGTACTAATGGCAAGCTGAGCTGCGGTGGATGGGCAGGGCCTTCCAGTGGTTTTCAGTTGTTCTGTTTTTTTTATTCCCACCTGATTATACCAGCTGGCTGACTCTGCTTCTCTATCTCCCCGCAACTACAGCTCCCACGATCCAACAAGGCCTGCCCGAGATGCAGTCATCAAGAAGCTGTCTTCTTTCAGTCACAGGAACGCAGTGCCGATACTGGCATGGTGAGCGAGCACCTCCCCCTTTTGGCCCCGCAATTACGAGGAAGCTTCACTTGTTACCTTGTTGCTTCTCCTCTTTGCCTGAACCCAAAGTTAACCTGGTTGGCGGCATCATAGAAATTGTTTTACGTCTGTTGCGAGTGCGGTCATATTTTCGATTAAATGCGTTTACGATTGGCGAAACCCCCCGACCTATTCGAGAGGTCCTATGAAAGGAAAATTAACTAGACCTGTTTTAGAGATGTTGCTCTTGTTTTTTTCCTTTCTATTTTATTTTATTTCAAATGTATTCTCATGGTTGGCGTCAGGGATGGGAAAGGAAAGAAAACAAAAAGTCGTGGAATATCTTACTTCACGAGTTTATCAGGATTGCTTGATAACGCCGAACTGGAAAATACAGGAGATGCGGCGTTTGAAGGAGTATATACATACATATATAGAAGCGGTTTCTTTTTATTGATATGCGGTGTTGCATTTGCACACCCTTTGGAATTTAATATATATTCTGTTCTTCGTTTTGTGAGAAACTTTTTAATTTGTCTGTTGTGACTTTGAGGTCTCTGTGATAATGTATCCCGCAATACATAGCGTTGAGAATTACACACACAAGCTTCCCTATTTTTTTTTTTTTTCAGGTAAATGTATTTCTTTGTTTCTTTTTTTTCTTCTTTTTGTCTAATCTCGTAAACGCCGTGCAAATGCCATCAGAGAGTATTTCGTAATCGTACATGGTCTCAACTCATATATGGAGACGACAGCATCACCCTCCCACATTTTTGGTATCCCGTTTTTGTTCCCTCACTCCCCAGCATGACCCTCTTATTCTACCCTCCCCTTATGCCTGCATAGGTGCCATGGACAAGATCTTGCTCCACTTCTTCCTCTTCAGCTCCGCGCCCACAACGCCGTTGATTCGAGTGCCGACGGGGTCGCCCGACTTGTTGAGCAGGACGCAGGCGTTGTCGTCGAAGCGGACGACGGTGCCGTCGCGGCGCTGGGTAGGGTACCTGGTTCGGACGACGACGGCGTGGCGGATGTCTCCGCGCTTGACCTTGGCGGCGGCGGAGATGCCAGCCATGCCGGAGGAGGAGGAACCGCGCTGTTCCTGGACGACGACGACGATGCGATCACCTGGTTTGGAGAGGTTGAGAGCGTTAGAACGGAGGGGCACTCAAGGGCGACTTATTTGAGATCTGAGCTGAGCTGGAAGTATATGTACCTATTCTGGCGTGTCGCTTCTGGCCGACGACGAGGGCGCATTCGACAAGGGCGGCGCCCGAGTTGTCGATGCAGTTGAGCATCGTCTGGGTTGGAGGCCGTGAGTGATTAGCATAAGCACCTGCCAGAGAGGAAACGGAGAGACATTGGATAATGGGGAGGGAAGACTGTGCATTGAGGCTGCATACCTTTAATTGGATCATCGTGACGGCGCCGCAGGGAAACTATGGCGAGCTCTCAATGTGCGTTTTGGACGAGCTCAATCAGCGGCATTGAAGCCATCACCAGCCCACCTTTGGATTCGAGTTGAGACTTTTCGATGTCACGTGTTTCGTTCCTGCTTAGCGCAAAGTGCACACTTGAGCTAGCAGCTTCTACTGTATGTAGTAGTACTAGGGAAGGTATTGGAAGGCTTTTCCAGCTGGCTAATCCCCGGCTGTATCGTCTCCCCAAAATTCCGAGACACTGGCTGAATCTGGGCCTTGCGTCTGCTCTCCGGTTTGTCTGGAAACGGAAATGGCAGAATCGGGAAAACTGGAGCCGTTGCAAGCACCGCCCATTTTTCTCCATCCGTCGCCCGGACAGCCAATTTGGCAGGGTTTAGTTTTTGCGCGCTGTCCCGGTTTATTCTGGGTGGTGGTTGTTGGCCTCTCATGTTGGAGTTGCTAGCACCTCTGCCTCTGCTTGGCTGCTATGCAAGTTGTTTACCGGGACTGGGATTAGCGGGTGACCGGCCGTGAAGCTGCTCTTTCCTACAATGCGCCCCTTTCGAGCTTCTTTCTCACTCTGCCGGCTCCCGCGTGTCATGAGACTTTTCTAAAGTACCTACACCAACAGCCTCGTTCCTCCTTCTCTTCCCTTCTTCTTCCTTCTTTGTCAGCTCAGCTCTTTTCTCTTCTTCTCTTCTCTGACAACTTGGCCTGCGCACAGAGTCTGAATCTCCAGTCTGCTGCTTTCTCTCTCTCGCTTTTACCCCCCCATTTTCTGTCTTGTCCCGCTGGCTATTCCTAATTTATACGCAAGATTCCTCAAGCTGGCCAGCAGCTGAAAGTAATGACGTCGGGGCGCTTCAGGTGACGGAGCTTCTTTCAACGGCGCAACTCACTCTCCTGCGCCCACTACTTCGATTCTGGACGGCCGAGTAAAATCTACAGGCTCAGCTTGTGCGGTCTGTGAGATTTCCGAAGCGCTGCGCTGCGTCGTCGCCCTCTACGGCCAGCCGGCGCAGTGCGGACAGGGGTGGAAATTAGAGTTATGAGGGAATCTTGAGCTCTTCTCTATCCACTCCTTCAACATACGCCTTTTTGTCGCCAACAAACACCTGGCTTCTTCTCTCTTTCTTCTTAATTTCTTCTAGCTGTCGCCTGCCCTGCGGAGATTTCCGCTTGTGTATATACGTTATCCGATATATATTTATATCAGCAAATAATCTCATTTTCGCACATGGCGCCATCCAAGGCTGCCGTGGCAACGGCCAAAAAGCACCGACTTACGCTCAACCAGTTGGCCGCTTACGACGACATTCTAACCGATGCGCTCGTTGACCACGTCAGTCTCATCCGCGACGATGTCGTTTATTGAAAGGAGGAATAGTAGCTAACTGATCTTCGCAGGCCTTTTACTGGGCTACGGTTCCCAAGAACCGCTCGTCCTACCATCCGTCACGGGGGATCCGGGAGGAGGACATTGCCAAGATTATCCAGGAGGAAGTCATTGTCAAGCAGGACCTCGAAACGGCAGAGAAGCGCCTATTGGCGTCGGATGGCCTAAAGAGATTTGTCAATGGCCTAAAGTCGGACAAGGAGAAGGCCGACTTCGTGCAGCATCTGCGACGATATCTTCGGATATACATGCTCGATTGCCCTTGGGAGGTCAGCACCACTAACCGATACACCATTGTCACCCATGAAGCGTGTGTCATCGCCAGGCGATACATTAAGCGCAACGAGACAATCAAGTACCTCTCCGGCATACAGATCAATATCACACCCGAGGAAGAGAAGGAAATCACTGTTCGAAAGAAGGATTTTAGCATTGTCGTCAGCTCCAGAAAGAAATGCACCAGCCTGTTCATGGGACCCGCGCGATTCGCCAACCATGACTGCCGCGCAAACGCCAAGCTCATGACCACAGGCCACTCTACAATCGAGATTGTGGCGTCCAGACCCATTGAGGTCGGCGAAGAGATTACCGTTACCTACAGCGACTGCTACTTTGGGGAAAACAATTGCGAATGCCTATGTCGAACATGCGAACAGGAATTGAGGAATGGATGGTCGCCTGAGGATGGGGCGGTGAATGTGAAAATCAGCGTGGAGGGAGATGAGCAGAAGGAGACCTACTCCCTGCGGAGGAGACGAAGAGACGATAGCATCGGCGGCTCTTCACGGACCTCTTCTGTGACTCCCGATATGCGCCCACGCATCTACAAGACGAAACCAAAGATGCAAAAACCAGGCACCCAAGACGCATCGGCAATTCCCTCGCCTACCCCAGAAGCGACGCCGCGCGGCCGAAAACGCGCCATGGAAGGGATTGCGACTCCACCGATCACGCCGGCCAAGAAACTTAAGCTCACGTCAGAATCCTCAGATGCGTCCTCGCGTCTGCTATCTGTACCCAGCGCGGTCTCTAGCATTGCCGATTCGTCCAGCACTAGAAGCATAACGCCGAGCCAGACGTACGCCCCAGAGACGGACTCTACGTCTCCCGAAAAAGAGAGCCCTGAACCAGACACACAGACGTCCCAGACGTTCTCAGTACCATTCCTGGATGAAAAGAACGAGAAGCTTGCTTATCAGGATGCAGTCAACACTACGGTGGAGCCTGTTTCTCCTCCTCATAGCATGGGTAGCCGTGCGTCTCCAGATATGACCCAAGCGGAGGCCCCTGTTCGTGCGATTCCTAGACCGCCACAGCTGATGACCATGTCCATTTCTTCTATTCTGAACGACCCCTCGCCCACTGACGATTCTATCGACATGTATTACCCTTTTATGATGAATATTGGGGCGACTAGGGGACCTGTGGTGGAGTCAAAATTCGAACTCATTTCTGAACCAGATGACGTACAGACAGAAAAAGTACAACCGGGAGAAATACAGACAAAAGAGAAACGGTCAGAAGAGCCAAAACCAGAAGAAGAAGAACACTTAGAAGAAACACAGCCAGTCATTGAAGTTAAGACTACAACTGAGATTCACGTGGAGACCAAGATTGAAGCCGAGGTGAAAGCAGAAGCTGGGCCAACCATCGAGGTAGCGGCGGCTGGTATTAGCAAGCCAAAACGCGGCAAAAGCCAAAAGAGCATCCTCAAGCAATCAGCACCGCCTCCATCTCGAGTACGAACGCCAGGAGATTACGTCCTTACGCCGCTGCTCCTTTCAGAGCCTGACATGGCCTGGATCCAGTGCTCCAACTGCAGCGACTACTTTGTCCAGCAGAATGCCTACTTCACACGATCCTCTTGTCCAAGATGCGAACGGCACTCGAAGATTTACGGCTACGCCTGGCCCAAAACAGACAAGACGGGGCCATCCGATAAAGAAGAGCGGATTTTAGATCACAGGATGGTACATCGCTTCCTCAATTCCAACGACGAACGGAGAGCCAGAGGCCGAAAGCTTTTGGGAGAGAGCAGAGATGGCACCGAGGAGCTAAGTGCTGAGAGAGGCAGGACCTCTCAGAGAGAATCTAATAGAGCGGGCGGCAGGAATCAAAAAGAGGATGATGGTTCAAGGATTCGGCGTAGTGGCCGAGCAAGGCGGATGAGCAGCAAGTTGGCTGAATGGTGATGTATTATGTATGATTTGCAACGTATACCACGGGACGTGTTTTTATCGTAATCCTTGTCTTTCTTGGCCAGCGATGGAAAACCAGTCGCGCCTGTAAATAGGCAGGCAGGGGTCGGGGCCAAAATAAAATAGTTTAGAGTTTTAAGTTATTACTGCTATTTATGCTGTGAATGCCGTCTGCTAGTTCTTTATTTCACGATGCTACGTAATGACTAAACCGTTTTCACAACTCCCTTCACCCAAGAGTTCGCTCACATGTTCGTACATAGCTGCCGTCATGGAACGTTATTCTCATCACCAATATTCAGCCAAGCCAGATTCCAGCCTTGTTTGTGCTACAAAACATGCACGAAATGCGGTGGCTGGATCCGAAACACAGTGCCGAGGTGTACAACCTGGCGAATGCCTGGGGACAGGACACGAGCAACAATACAGCGCTGAAACGTGGCTGGTGGCTGTGAAGGACATGAGTGGACAATAGGAGAGCGGGACAGGGCATCAATGATCATCGCCATCAGGTGGCCCTAGTGACAAAAGCCCCCGAGCGTTGGGCGCAATAGCCAGTAGGAAGGCCGAAAAAGTGAGGCTCCATAGGTTAGCGATTCGATGTCATCGCTGTCTTGGTGGCGTTTGTGTCTGACTTGTCACCCGCACTCTTGATTTTCAGGGCCCTCCCTCCCTTTGACTTGTTTTTTTTTTTTCTAGCGTGGAGTTTCCTGATCTTACCTCGTAGGCCTACATGTCCCCTTATTCAAGAGACTTTTGCTGATATTGTTAGGAGATTGGTTGGTGTTGACTTTTTGCGTCTTTTTGAACTTGTTTATTGGCCGGTAGGTCCGAGATTCGGGGTGTGGAGACTGCGGTAGGGGTTGCGACGATGATGCAGCGATATCTTGTAGCTGCTGTTTGTAAGTCTTGTCTCTCGTGCTCTCCTTTTTCCTGATTCCGGATTATGATGTTTGTTGGAAAGATTTTGGAAGTGTCTTCATGTCAATTGGATTGACTAGATGGGATTGCTTGAATGTTTTGCTATTGTTACTGCTGAATTGGTAGGTGGATGGCTGATGGCTGATGATTAGTCGCGCTTGGCGCTGTGGCGGCTCCGTCGTCTGAATCTCAAATTGTCTTCACAAAGAATCATTCTCACGATGATGGCATCTCGCGGATATTTGCCAAGAATGGACTTGTCTGGACAGAGGGATCTGTGCGAATGAACCACATACAGGTTGTCGGGTCGCACAACAGCTACCACGTTGAGGCCCCCAAGGCGGAACGAGATCTTCAGTCTACTTTTGCATCAGGGGCGATAGATTTGCAGTATTCGCATTCCGCACTGGATGTGCAGCTGGAGCACCTTCATGTGAGGAACTTGGAGTGAGTAGTCACGGATAAAATCAACCCGCATCTCTTGAGGAGCGATGGATTGCTAACAAGGCTGGGGAGCGGTTCTGTAGAATAGACTTGTTGGCGGATCCAGATGGCGGCATGTTTAGCCAGCCGCTGATTCGCAGGTTTGCCGGGTTAGGAGTCCCTAATGACCCGGCGCTCAAGCAGAAGGGCACAAAGGTGCTGCATATCCCAGACGTGGACTATCACACCAGCTGCTCTACGCTGGTTTCCTGCCTGCAGGTCATCAAGGGATGGATGGACGCACATCCAGATAGCGTGCCTTTGCCAATGATGATGGAGTTCGCGACGGCAGAGAAACTGGGGGAAAGACTGGGCGGCGCAAAAGTGATACCTTGGAATACTGAGCTGTTGGACATTGTTGACGAGGAGATTCGGTCAGTGTTTGAGGCGTCGCAGCTTCTTACCCCAGACGATATTCGCAGAGACGGCATGACGCTGGAGGAATCCATCTTGAAGTACGGCTGGCCGGACTTGGAAAGTGCGAGAGGCAGGATCTTCTTTCTCATGGATAACGGGCCGGTGCATGATGTGCGAGATGCGTATATCGAGGGGAGGCCGAATCTAGAGGGGAGAGTGCTGTTTACGAATAGTGCACCTGGACAGGGAGACTGCGCGTTTCAAAAGGTAAAGTGAAGAGATTGATTTTGTCGTTGAGAGGAGATATTGTTGAAGCTTTTGAATGATTTTTGAAAGACAAAATAACTGGTATTAACTTGTATAAAAAAAAAAATAGCACAACGACCCATCCACCGACGCAAATGTCGAGTTCATCCAGGCTCAAGTCCGCGCAAACTACTGGGTGCGCACGCGCGCCGACGAGCCGCTCGACACGGTGCTCGCACACAACTGCTCGACTTCTCGACGAGACAAGGCGCTGCGGTCTGGGGCGCACATTGTGTCGACGGATTTCCCGGCGTTTGGGATGAGTGCGCGATGGGGGTGCGATTACGCGGTGAGGCTGCCGGGTGGGAAGGGGGCGAGGTGTAATCCTGTGAGTTGGAGTTTAGGGGAGCAAGATGGGTGTGAGGGGAGGGAGTTGGAGCCGGAGGAGTATTATAGAGGATGAGTGAGGATAGATGAAGGATTGGTGGTGTTGGATGATGGTTTTATGGAGTTGTGCCTTTAAGGCTGGGAGGATGAGGTTCTGGTAAAGAGAGTGTGGCTTGGTGGATGTCCTGATAGAAAGAAATACATGTAAGACTGCATAGAGTGGAATAGACATGATTTTGATGTCTATTGGTTGTTTGAAATAAGAAACGGAGTATTGATGTTTGAATGCATTTATAAAGTCTATATGTTTTACTCAGTGCTCTACGCCTACACTGGCTCAATTATAAGCAGCGTTATTAGTGGCCACAAGAAAGGTAGTTACAGAGCATCAAAACCTTGAAAAGACTGCTAAGTTATAATCGACACGAGCATTAATTCATTACAAAGCAGTTTACCTCAATCGACGTTGGTTGAAGTTAGGGTAGGCTGTAGGCTGTAGTGAAAAAGAATAGAATGCCAAAGTGAGTATATAGGGTAAAAGTGCGGCGCCATTGACAACAAATAAGCGTCATTGGTCTAGGGGTTAGGATTCAACTCTTCCATTCACAGGTCAAGTTGAGGCCCGGATTCGAGTTCCGGATGACGCATTGGTCCAGCAACGGATCGATTTGTTTTTTTTATTTTTTCTTTGGTCTGCTTACTTTGACGCATATTGGTCATATTGTTTATTCCTTTTTTTTTCTTTTCACACTAAAGTAGGTATCATTGTTCTGCCTAACTGCCTAATTGCTCTACTTTGCCCAATCGAATCCAATACCTACGGATACGCAACATCTCTTATTGGGGAGAATTCGTATCTGTGACTCAATTCTGGTGCTTCAAATTTGCCGAGGGCAGTGACTGTGCATCTTCATTCGTAGGACTTTTCCATGCTGCGAACTCAACGGTTCAATCGCCATTTGTTGCCTGTCAGATCTGCCGAATCCCAACAGTTGACTGCCGTGCCATTGATCCCCGCAACCCGGCCGGAGACCGCTGTCGGAGCGCCGAATGTGAGCCCCGCGATCGCTAACACGATTGCCCGCAGTGGAAGAAGACGAGTCCGGTAATGAAGAGATGTAAACGGCAGATGTTACTCACTACTTACTTGCTATTGATTAATACATGACTCTAATTTCCCAGAGAATTTTATTCATTTCTGAATCCATCTTCAACTCAACTTTAAACACTCCTTTCTTTTCGTATAAATAAATTCACATTCACATTCACATTCACGCTCACACTCTCAAAAATGGCCGAGACAGAAGAGGCGTCTCCCAAAATCCTCGTCGCCGCTGCAGAGGCTCGGCGCCTCGTCCAGGACATCCTCAAAGGCAACGGCGTCTCCCCCGAGAATGCGGCCACCGTAGCGCAATGCCTCGTGGCAGCTGATCTGCGCGGCGTCGACACTCACGGCATGAACCGCATCCCGTCATACATGGAGCGCATCCGCCAGGGCGTCTTGGATGCCGGAGCCCAGCCCGAGCTGAAGCAAGTGACGCCTGTTGTTGCGCAGGTCGATGGGCGCAATGGCTTCGGCTTTGTAGCCGCGCACACGGGCATGGCGGCCGCAATCGAAGCGGCAAAAGTCTACGGCATTGGGCTGGCCAGCGTGAAGCACTCGAATCACTTTGGCATGAGCGCGTGGGTCGTGCAGCAGGCGCTGGACGCGGACATGATGAGCCTCGTCTTCACAAACTCGAGCCCCGCGCTGCCGGCGTGGGGTGGCAGGGAGAAGCTCATGGGCGTGTCGCCGATTGCGTGCGGCGCGCCGGGCAAGGGCGACATGGAGAGCTTCATCCTGGACATGGCGCCGTCGGTGGCGGCGCGCGGCAAGATTTACAAGGCGAAGCGCAGGGGCGAGAAGATCCCGCTGGACTGGGCGCTGGACGCGGAGGGACGGCCGACGGACGACGCTGAGGCGGCGCTGGGCGGCGTGATGCTGCCCATGGGCGGGCCAAAGGGGTCGGCGCTGGCCATCATGATGGATGTCTTCTCGGGGGTGCTCTCTGGGTCGGCGTTTGCAGGGCATGTGACGAATCCCTACGATCCTTCCAGGCCGGCCGACGTGGGCCATTTCCTGGTGGCTATAAAGCCCGACTTGTTCATGGACCTGGAGGAGTTCCGGGAGCGCATGCAGTATCTGTATCAGCGCGTGGTTGGGTCGCAGAAGGCGGCCGGCGTGGAGAGGATCTATTTCCCGGGGGAGATTGAGCAGTTGACGCAGAAGGAGAGGGAGAAGACGGGGATTCCGCTGGTCAGGGCTGAGGTTGATGCGTTGAATGAGGAGGCGAGGAGGGTTGGGGTTGCTGGCTTGGCTGTGGATGGCATGATGGATGACTTTTGATATTGATTTGATGGAGTTGGGTAAGCTTGATTGTAGATGAAATAATCTTTTGACGCTTCATGTATGTATGAAATGCATGTTGATATATGCATGTAAGACCCTGCTACGAATAGGTAATCTATGGATTCCTATATCTGGGCGTACCAAGCTAGTAGCTGATTTGTGTTTCCCCGCATTCAGGTCTGATTCAGCCGTGGGGATGTCTCACGACATTCATAGCCTGTATCTATATCGAAAGCTGCATGTAGGCTGTCCTTCAGCATCTGTGAGAAGAGACAGATGGCGTATGGTTCCCATCCGCTTTGGCAGCACTATCTGTGCCGAATACAATGTGTAAGCGCTACTTGGAGCATTACAACACAAAAAGCCTATCTATCAAGCTCCCCTAGCTCCCACGCTCGCCCACCCTTATCAGCTATCAATGGGCGGGGCGCAAGCTTCTAATTCGTGCTGGTCTGGGAGATTAAGCTTTGGTGTTGCTACGCTGATATCTATATCACCTGTGATGAAAAAAAAAAACGCTGTGACGCTCTCTGCAAGCAATTTGCGGTTATTTAATAACCCTACGATGGAGAAAGAGAGGGGCTGTACTGTACATGTATGCAAGGGATGGAAGCAGCTGAACGTCACGAATACATGTCTGATTCTGTTCGCATGGCCATTGCTGTTCCAGAGATAGGGTCGTCACGGCCAGGTATACTCTCTTTGCTACATTCTGAGTCTTGACATCATCATCGCCATCATGCCTCTTCATCACTTGCCCTCTATCAAACTCCCACCGAAGCCGAAATTCCTTCATTCGATCCCCTCCAACAGCATCCGAATCATCGCCATCCTCATCGTAGTAAATATCCTTGTCTGGACTGCCGTCGCCATCGTCCTGCGCTTCCACACGGCACTCATCTCTCCCGCTGCGCTCTCATACGCCTTGGGCCTTCGCCATGCCCTCGACGCAGATCACATCTCTGCCATTGACCTCATGACGAGGCGGCTTATAGCGTCGGGACAGCGGCCTGCCACTGTAGGAACGTTTTTCTCGCTCGGGCACAGCACTATTGTCATCATTACGTGCATTGTCGTGGCCGCGACGAGTGGTGCTTTGAGGAAACGCTTTGATGGCTTCCAGAGGGTAGGAAACATTATTGGGACGAGCGTCAGTGCGGCTGTACTGATCATTTTGTGTGTGGGGAACGGATGGGTGCTTTATAAGCTCGTAAAAAGATTGAAAGAGGTTCTTGCAGAGCGAAGGCGCATCGTGAGGGAAGGCGAAGGCGATGGTCTGGACGATGAGGACGGTGATGCTACGGCAATGCAAACCAACGATCAGTTCCACCTTGAAGGCGGTGGGTTTCTCATAAGGTCTCTGAAATTCCTTTTCAAGACGATTGACCGGCCGTGGAAAATGTATCCTCTTGGAGTTGTATTTGGCCTTGGCTTTGATACAAGCTCCGAAATTGCCGTTTTGGGAATTGCGAGTATACAAGCTGTACAGGGGACGAGCATCTGGCTGATTCTCATCTTTCCGATTCTATTTACTGGTAAGTTTTTCGTCTTTATTCTCGAATCCTTTTAGTATCGTTGAAAATGCCAACCCACATCTTCTTTCGCAGCCGGCATGTGCCTTGTGGATAGCACCGATGGCGCTCTGATGATGGCGCTATATACATCAAAGGCCTTTTCACGAGACACAGTCGCAATTCTCTACTACTCCATCGTCCTCACCGGCATCACCGTTGTTGTTGCTGCTTTTATCGGCATCATCCAAGTTTTGTCGCTGGCGCAGAATGTGGCCAACCCAAGCGGTAAGTTTTGGGACGGCGTTTCAGCTATTGGAGATCATTTTGACATCATTGGCGGGAGCATCTGCGGCCTCTTTGTCATTGTTGGCATTGGGTCTGTCTTGTTCTACGGGCCGTGGAGGAGACGCGTGGAAAGAAGGGCTCAGGCGGCGCTGGTTGTTGAGGCGAGTGATGATGTGGAAGCTGAAGGGGGGATATCATCATCAAGGACTTTGGCGGAGGAGCCTCCTAATCCGAAGGGAGCGAGTACACGGGTAGCAGTTGCGAGTAGCAGCGAATAAATATGAGAATTGAGTTGGAATATGAGAGACATGAGCCATTTGTTGATTGGTGCTGCTAAGCTATGATGTACTTGACTTATACGGAGTGCATGAGTGTATGGTTGCATTTCAGGTTCGCGTTTCTTGGCTTTATAGAACGGATTGGGACGTAATGTCCATCTCTACAGTCACGGAATTCTCTCTATAGAATAAGACGGGATAGTGTTTTATTACTCCTGTCTTGCTTCCAAGGTCTTGGCATTTGGATACATGTAGATATCTTATTTGCATGTCTATATTGCATCTTTATGGTCTCGCTACTCATAATCGCTGTCATGCGAGTGTTGATATCAATTGACCTCTACGTGCATGCAGTCGACGATACATACCATTGACCTTGGCAATTGACTGCCGCAGACAATACCGCAGACAATAGACCATGCTTCAACTCGTCCCGAGGCAAAAGCTCATTGTTATCGCAGGGATTCCGGAAGCGCATGGCACCTTTCTGCCGGGTAACCCGCGCGCAGCACGGCTGCCTGTCCAAGGTCCACCGCTGCCTGCAACTTGATGTGCTTTTTTCGCGCTTTTGCCTCCAATTCGAGCAATTCAGCCTCGTTTCCGGCTCTCAGTCCTACATAGTCATCCGCCGTCTGCTGAGCGGAGAACTGGCTGCCTGCGACCTGCTAACTGGATACGACGGCCGAGACAAGGCTGCTGCTCGTGTGACTGTGACTGTTTCCTTCAGCTCTCGACATTAGACGCCCGCTTCAGCCCAACAGCTGCAGCAATACGACGTCCACGTGCCCTTGGCGACTGCGCACTGTCTCCTCGGCACTGGATGGTGGGGAACGGGGCCGTGGCGTCTGTCAGGGTCTTCTGGACGTTCCCCAGAGGTTGAAGCGACGCTCCTCACCTCTCCACGGCCTCTGGGTCGCCATCCGATGGTGGGGTACCGTCTACATGGCGGTTACTTTGAGCAGTTGAGCCTCTGACGAACTGTTGCGCCGCTCAATATTCGGTGTTGCCGCCATTGGCGATTTCCAATCTCCCTTCCAGAGCGTCCTAGGCGATGCCATCAGTCCCTTAGCGGTCCAACCGGTGGCGTTTCAGTGTGGTGAGATGGTTGGATGGCTTTCCACCGCTCCTTTATCGGGCATCCTGTCCTGTGAATCACTTGCCCAAGTCGGAATTCGGGTATCAAAGCGGCATGAATTAAGCGCCATGCTTTGACGCAGACGCACCGCCTTCCGGTCGGGGATTCGGTGTCGACGATTGCTGATTGCTGATTGTGAAGCTGACGATCGCTCTGCGCATGGAACAAAGTCTTTGCTGGCGTCCTCCGATTTGATTTGAGCACACGACTGCATCGGCATGATTAGGGGACGGGCGTCGGAACAGGAAGGGATCAGAGGACCCTTTGATGCTCGAATTGCTCAATGCCAATCCCGTGCCCAGCGTGATTTTCATACTGTCTAAGCGACATGTTCTAGTCCTCACCGGCGTCGGAAGGGTGGCAATCTTGGTCTCAATTGCGAGCTTCGGTTACCACTAAGCGTGCGCGCTGCCTGCTGCGTTATCCATGTCTCTCCAATCTCAGCCCTTATATGCAAGGAGCCAGACGCACTTATGCACCTTGTTGGCCGGGCGTTTGGTGGTCAGCAGCAGACGCGATAGGGAGAGGGAGAGGCCAATGATTTCCTCTTCATCATCGTGCTTTTGACAGCACAGCGCGCTGCTGCCATGAGATTCGCTACTTGATGCAGGCTGATTCAACTACAGGCCTAATGAGGGTGCTAAGAGTATGAGTAACACAGACAGGGCCCGGTTGGCCGTAATGGTGGTGTTGGACCCTGAAAAAAAAAACCCTTAAGCCATTGATCCGTCCCATCCCGCTAAGACACTTGGCGGGCTGTGGGACTTTGCGGCGGTCAGGGGCATTGGGACCCCAGAATTCAACACGATTCGTGTGGAGAACGATTTGTTAGTGGAAGACGCTTCGAGTGATGTTCCCATTCTTGCTCATCAGACTGTGTATTTATCAGCCAGAAAGAGGCTCTATATTCAGGCAAAAAGACGTGATTACATACAGTACACGCCACTGGCCGGACGAAACACAGTATCGTACTGTTTGGGCCAGGCAATCCTTTTCATTTTCTCACAATCATCAAAGCAGTGCAACTCCGGAAGGATTCGGGCAGACTAATAATCAAAGCCCAAAAAAAGACACAATGGTGTAACAAAGGGTTCGTTTGGATAAATCCTTTGATGATATGACTTTCTACCCAGGAGCCTTCAGCCTGAGCCGATAGCGAGCAATCCGCCGTGAGACTTCAAGCCCACGGTAGATACTTTCACCCATATCACGCTCTAGCGGGCTTCTTCGTTGGTTATTCGGAGTTCTCCATACAGTATCCAACACGGCAACTCCCAGTAGCGCACCCCACAAGTACAGATCTCTAATCCGCGGCTGCAAAGAGCTGGGTCTAAGCATGGATTGTTAGAGGCCTCTCTAATCAAGGGTCCTAGTCGGTGAGTCGCAAAGCCACGCCAGTGCGCCTCGTCCGAAAGTTAAGTTACTGTACGGAGAAGAGGGAAAAAAGTTTAACGTGGTGTATAGATAGTAGAGGCTGAATCAGTATTTATTCATCTGTCCCCCCGATTACCGGCCTTTGCTTGTCATTTGGTCCCCATCCCTTCTTTTCCATTATCGTTGCGTGTGTCGTCTTTCCTTTGACAGTTGATCTGTCTTCCTTTAGAACACATCACTTGCAATTTGATTCTTAGCGATAGAGTATAAACCATTCGGTCCTTTCAAGATGCACGGCTACAGTTCCTCTGAGGAGTCGGACGACCCTCGCCGCCCGCGCTCACAGCCTTCCTCTTCAGGTAACAACCAAGACAATAAGAAGAAGAGAAAGAAGAGATTGCCTCCCCAGCAATCCATCAACAAGATCTGGAAGAAGTTTTCCAACCGCAAGTTCTACACGGCGCTCTCAGTCCTTCCATTCGATCCTGTCGCTCCTCGATCGGGATTGGACCGACCTAATGAGCTGCTCTCCGAAGGATATGAGCGCGCGGCTGAAGAGTGCCGGCGCAAAGTTGAGAAGATTGTCAAGGAGTGTAAGCGGGTTAATATGAGATATCGTGACCCAGGCTGGGATTTGGTAAGTGACTCCAGGCAGATAACGCACCATTGGTTCGTGTTTCTTTATACGTGGCTAACCGGTTTTTAAACCAGGACTGGGATTTGAGATATGAAAAGGGCAACACCCTCAACTACATCGGCAGCGACAAATTTGAGATCAACAGAACTACCTTGCTGGGCTCCAAAGCTGTCGTCCCCAAGGCTGTCAAGAGAGTACATGAGATTTTTGAGAAGCCCACCTTTATGAAAGATGTCAGCGGAAGCGATGTCAAACAGGGAGGCCTTGGAGATTGCTGGCTCATGTCCAGCTTCACTGCATTGGCAAGCGCCGAGAACGGAGTTCCCCGATGCTGTGTGGCATACGATACAAGTAAGCCAACCCGTTTTGATACGCAGGTAATTGATGACGATACTAACATTTTGGCAGAAATCGGCATCTACGGATTTCTCTTCTACCGGGATGGAGAATGGGTCTACTCGATCGTCGACGACAAGCTGTATCTCAAGTCTCCTGGATGGGACTCGCCCAGCATGCAGCGCGATCTTCTCCAACAGATTGACCGCAATGAAGAAACCGAAACAACTTACAGAAAGACCTACCAGACAGGCTCAAAGGCCCTGTTCTTTGCCCAGTGCAAGGACCAAAATGAAACCTGGGTGCCACTCCTCGAGAAGGCTTACGCAAAAGCCCATGGTGACTATGCTTCGCTTGCTGGCGGCTGGATCGGAGAAGGTCTAGAAGATCTCTCTGGTGGAGTCACCACTGAGCTGCTCTCCTCCGATATCTTGGATCTCGACGCCTTTTGGGATAACGAGCTGTCCAAAGTCAACAAGGAGTTCATGTTTGGCTGCTCCGCCGGCATCCTGGATTATGGCTATGGCAATCGCGATGGCATCAGCGAGGCCCACGCCTATGTTGTCACCGATGCTCGCACCCTCAAGTCGGGCCAGCGACTGGTCAAGCTCCGCAACCCCTGGGGCGAAATTCGCAAGGGCCTCTGGGAGGGAGCGTGGAGCGACGGTTCCAAGGAATGGACTGCTGAAGTCCAAGAGGAGCTGGGGCACAAATTCGGCAGCGATTCTGTCTTTTGGATTACATTCGAGGACCTGGTCCGCAAGTATACCCATTTTGACCGGACTCGTCTGTTCAGAGACGACGACTGGCGTTGCTGCCAGCGATGGATCGGAGTCGACGTCCCGTGGAAGGCTGAATATCACGAAAAGTTCCGCATCAAGCTGACCAAGGATTCTCCGCTTATTCTTGTCCTGTCACAGTTGGATGGGCGATACTTCAAGGGTCTCCAGGGGCAATACAGCTTCCGCCTCCACTTCCGCCTTCATCACGAAGATCGGCCTGATGCAGAAGATTATATCGTGCGATCTCATGGCAACTACTTCATGAAGCGATCAGTGTCTGTCGAGCTTCCTGATCTTCCTTCTGGAACTTATACGGTGTATCTCAAGGTCACCGGCCAGCGTAACCAGGAACTGCCGTCCGTTGAAGAGGTTGTCAAGAGAGAAAGCGAAAAGCGAATCGAAAACGAAAAGCTCGTGCAAGTGGGCTATGCTTATGACTTGGCGCATAGCAAGGCCTGGGAGCACATGGAAAAGGTTTCCAAGATTCGCAAGCAGAGAGACCAGGAGAAGGCCACTTCTCACCGTCAACAAGAACGACGACGACAGTGGGAGCGGCGTCACATCAGCCGCGAGGTGACTAAGAAGCAGAAGAAGAAGAATAGCGAGAAGAAGGAGCGGAAGAAGGAGCTCAGGAAAAAGGCCATTGAGGCATCTATCCAGGAGGAGAGCAAAGAGAAGTCTGAGAATGTCTCGGGTATCTCAACACCTCTTGACGGAGACATGGTGACCATCGACGTCAGCAAGCTGGCGCTCAACGACGACTTGGACTCCAACTCCAGCGGCTCGCCCACCGATACTCCAAAGTCAGAGCAAGCCAGCATCTTCCCTTCGGACGAGAAGAAGGAGGATGTACCACCGGTTAGCGGAGCTCCCCCTGCTGCTGCCGATGTAGACAAGGATGCTGCAGCAGACGAGCCCAAGCCTGCTGCGGACGCAGAGAAGAAGACTGCTCCCCCCGCGGCTATCGAAGAGTCTGATGGCGACTCATCTGATTCTCCTATCGAGGACTGGGAGGAGCTCTATAGCGACGACGATTACACACGCAGACCTCGCCAGTTCCCCTATCCCGCTCCTCCTCTTCGGGATGACTACGACACCGAGGAGGAGAAGATGCCAACGCCATGGAATGCAGTGTGCATTGTGGGCATCCGCGTCTATTCCAAGGACGAAGAGCTGGAGCTCTTGACCGTCATGGAAGGCGGATCGCTCGATGGCATGGGCGAGAAGGGCCAGGCAGATCTTGATAATGCTCAAGACAATGCCGGTGGCGTGCGCCTTGGTGAAGAGAACGGAGCGGGCGAGGTTGGCCTTTCTTTGGAGTGATTTATTGACGTTGTGCAGTTTAGAGAGCGATGATTGTTATGTTTTGAGCATGGATAGAATTATGCCGCGATGATTTGGTTAGAACTAAGACTTGTAGAGAGTAGACTTTTTGCGGACGATTTGATGCTATAGAACGCTTCAATCTTTTTTAATGATTTTGAGAAACATGGCTGTGGAGTTGGTACACCACTCAATCCGATTAATATACTACTCAATTTTACTATTATACCACTACTTAATTTGTTTCGATGTGTCGCTTTCCTGGAATTAAAGTGCTTAGAATTGGATGATGACTTGCAGTAAGCGATAGATTGATTAGCCATGGTAATACTCACATTGCGCCTCGGAAATTACCATCATGAGAGTTTTTCCAGTTCCGTGGGAGACTCTCTTGTGGCTAGAGTATGATGTATGTAGTAAGAGACTAATTCTGAATATAGTTTGGAAAGGATACATGTAGATTTTGGCGTTGAAGTTTATAAGATTGCATTCCTTGAATGTTGGGGTAGTGAATGAGTTTAGCTAGGCCAGCTTGAGCGCTAAAACCTCTGCCGCCGTAGTACCTACAGTTAGCGCAGCTGAAGCATCTGTCAGGGGGCTTGGATGTACCAAAACCGGGGCCCAGGCTGCTGCTTACAGCGCGTCTCCGCCTAGCAGTATCCAGTACCTGCCCCATCTCGCTGCAGGGAGAAACGCCTAACCCTCAAGGTTCAGCATTACAGGTAGAATGCACTTGCTATGCCTATGCATGTATGACGCCAGCCGGCTTATCAGGGCGCACCTTATCGGCCACCTGCACCAGGCAAAGCTGCGGGAGAGTCTCGCTCGTTTCATCTCAACACTCTGTCGACGCTGCAATTCATCCCTTCCGGCTCACCATGTAGCCCGGGCCTGTTCTCACTGACAGTCAAGCCCGATTCTGTGATACACGAGACAGCAACACCAGAGCTCGACCTCGCACGTGCAGCAGCAGCAGCCATCTCAACATGGCGTCGCCCGCAGCGTCCACTCGGCGCAGTCCCGACTCGTCGTCGGCCGGGTCGCTGAGGCCGTCAAGGTCAAACGACCGCCTGGCCATCTCCGTCGACACGCTCGTGAACCACCTGCTGGTGTCGAAGCGGTCGCTGTCGTCGATGACGCTCGTGCTGCGGGCCGATGAGATCGTCAGGGCCGCGCGCCAGGCCCACGAGGACACGGTCATGCTGGCCGCCCAGACGGGCTTTCTGCGCAACGCCATTGCCGACCAGGTCGTGATTCTGGGGCGCGTTGGCAAGAGCCTGCAGGCAACGTGCGAATGGGGCAAGAAGGACTTTGTGCAGCTGGTGAAGCGGATGGACCAGGTGGACGGCGAGTTGGAGGGCACAATGAACATGCTGAGGACAACGGCAGTCGGCACGGCGCTGCGGCCAAAGAGCGAGGCGAGGAAGAGCTTGCTGGACTTTGTGGACGAGGGCAGCGTGCACGGCATGAGAGACGCGATGAAGCAGTGCATAAAGGAGCTGCAGGCAAGTCCTCCTTGTTCCTGAATGCTCTCTGTGTTGGCTGGACTAACGGCCAGTTTTGTGGCGCTTTAGGGGATCCAGCTCTCGTTCGACGGCGATCTGCTCCGGCTCGAAACCGACATTCGAAATATCAAGAAGATAATCGACAATGCGCCTACGCCCGCTCCGCAAGAAACAATAACGAAGCTTTTGGTGGAGATCTTCGAGCATTCGGCAAACATGGCCGAGTGCCTGGCCTCGTTGACGCAGCATTTCGACATGTGTGTCACGGCTATCCGAACCACTGAGGGGGCGGCGGCCTTGGCCCGCAGGAAGGCTGCCGAGGTCACCCAGTCTCAGGGGGGCGAAAGCGTGTCAATATCGGGCGTCATTGCCGAGCAGGAATCCAACAGATCCGATCTTGAGCCACAGACGGCCGAAGATCGGGCGGAAATGCTAAGGGTGGTCATCCAGGATGCGCGGCTGGTGGATGGTGTTGTGCAGGATATCCAAGATCATCTCGCCCAGGTCGAGGGGAAAAACGCCGCTCTGGGAGATCAAACCGACCTGACGAGAAAAGCGCACCTGGGCATGCTTGATGCATATGCTACGTTGGGAGAAATCGGGGATCGCCTGGCCGACTATCTGGCTGCCGAAGAGGATTTCAAGACTCGATGGGAGATGGAGAAGGAGGTGGTGTTTACAAAACTCGAGGAGATGAAGCAGATGAGAGAGTTTTACGAAGGATATGCCAGCGCTTACCACGGGCTGCTCATAGAAGTTGCTCGTCGCCGAACCGTAGAGGACAAGGTTCAGGCCATCTTACGCAAGGCTCAAGAGAGCGTTGACAAGATGCTGGAGACGGACCGTGCAGAACGAGAGACGTTTCGACAAGAGGTTGGAGAATTTCTGCCTACAGATTTATGGGCCGACATGCAAGGCCCAGCAAAGAGATGGAAGATTGTTGAAGTTGGCGACAATGAACAAGAAGCCGCAGAGGGCTTTGCGGATGCGAATCCAAGCGGCAACTAAACAAGAATGGATGGTTATCGAAGCAGCAGGACATGCCTGTTTGGCACAATACAGAAGGGAAGAAGAATACCCCTGGTTGATTTGAGCTACAATTCTTTGGGTAATACAGATTTGTTTTTTGATGTTGGCTGTGAGTTTGCAATTTCGGAAATAACGGTATTAGTGTTTTGGGTATTGGATTTATGGGAATACTGGGAATACCTATCAGGGTTCATGTGTATAATTTAAAGACTAAATAGTCCTATTCACTCTATTCACTTTGTATTTGTTTATCTATTTATTGCTAAACCATATGTTTTTCTCCGCGTTATCGCCTTTTAAAACTTTTACCCGTCCATCTTGATAGAATCAATATCTGGAATATCCGTGTGCGACTCTTTCGCTGTCTGATGTATAACCTGGAGTATGGCATCAGACCGCGGCGCAATATTTACCTTGAATGGCTTTGGCTTCCTAGTCAACTGCTCTGTAGATGGCAAATGATACATCAGCAAATGTAATCGTTTTGATGCAAAACACTGTAGCCGCTACTTACCTTCCGTATCAGTCATATCTAACGGAGGCGCTCCAGGTTTGGGCATAGTATCAAACGCCCATAGAAAGCGAGAGATTTGAATAAAGAGCGAGTTTTCAGCGACTTGTATGCCTTTCCCAAAGATTAAATGGTCCAGTACAAAAGAGAACAAAGGTGTTGGAAAAGAGACACACCTGGACACATGCGACGACCAAAGCCATAGTTTACGTGGTCGCGCTTACGAAAATCGCTCTGTCGAGCACTCAAATGGGCTTCCAAGTCATCGCCAAGGAAGCGTTCCGGTTGGAAGGCTTTGACATCATCATATCGTGTGCGATCCCGGGTGAGGTTATCTGCGCAGGGCAGCAGCAGGGTGTTCTTAGGTATGGTGTATCCCTGGTATACAAACTCATCGGTAGAAAGGTGTGGAAATGAGAATGTCAGAATGGGGCTGTATCTGTGGAGTTCCTTGATGAGAGCCCTGGTGTAGGGAAGGTTTGGCTGGTCTTCCCATGTTGGCAGACGAGAAGGTCCAACAACGCGGTCGAGCTCTGTGTGGAATTGTTAGTGTGTGACACAATATATCTTATGGTGAAAAGTACGTTTTTTATATGTTACCTTGTTGAGCTCTCTGCTGAATCTCTGGATTCATGGCCATGATCTTAATGAAGGACTGCATCATGGAGGCGGTTGATTCGCTTCCAGCAACGATTATGGCAGTCAGAATGCCCAGCAACAGATCGTCATCGAATCCCTCTTGCTTTTGATGCGCTATGGCATTCACACCAAAGCACACGGGCTCTATTCCAGCTTCGATCTGCCTTCTTAATAGATTAAGAAAGGCCATGTGAACTGCACAGTCACGCGCATGGAGAGAGTCTGCGCGTTTGACCCAAGGCTGGAAACGCAATGGCAGCTTCTCGAGGAACGGCAGCCAGTCAATGATGAGGCTGCCAGGTTGAGCGTCTAAAACACGGTTAATGTTTTTAAGTCATCTCTTGATCAACCGTTATGCGTACTATGCAGAATCTCGGTCCAAACATCCTGTAGCTCGACCATGAGGGGATGAGTTAGGCGGCTGACTCTGGCTCCATATACGGCGCTGAAGATGACACTCGTTGAAAACCCAGACTCGTAGTCGTCTGGGGTTTCGCAAAATGCAGCTAATGAGACTATAGTCTCGTAATCTTGGTACTTCCTGACCTGTAGTGACTGTTTGGGTCCCAGAATATCGGTATAAATTCGTCGAAAGAAGCGCATTTCTTCGCCGGCTGGCGAGAATGGCAGGATCTTGGGCCAAACGTGTTCCATGAAAATATTCTTTCTCGGTCTACTAGCGGTTAAAGCCCCTCGCTATTTAAGTATTAGAAGAGCATTTCTTTGGAGAGTGATCATCGTGATTAAAAAAAAAAAAAAAATCGTTTGTATGCTGACCTTGCTTAGTAGCTCGTGAGCATCTTCCAATTTGTGTATCATCAAAATTGGCTTCGAGCCCATCCACATCATGCAAGTACCTCCGAATCGTTTTGCCATCAAGGGAACCTCTACTGGTAAGTTTTTTAGCATCTTGGAAAAATAAATGATATTTCCCAAGAGCGGTAATGGTTTGGGCCCAGGGGCATATTTAACAGACCGGTTTGGGAGGTAGCGTACCAAAGCAGTCAACAAGCAGAGCACAACTCCTAGGAGAGTGGCCTGCTCATAGGTTGCTCCATGAGGCGGGAAAATTGTATGAAGCATGATGAAGAGAAAATGATTCCAGACCAGGTATGGATGAAGTCATGTATATCAAGTTCATTGTCTTCAAAGTTATCTGCTGGACATGCCGTCCAATATATAGACACAATATACCACCACCGTGAAATATATTCTAACTATCTAACTCAATCTGACATAGTCCTGACGTCAAACAATGCGAATGGAGGGTGGTATCAGTGAAATATTGACTGCGGAGAGCTGCTACCCTCGTGACGTGCTACGCGACATGGTGTTCTTTGGGGGCTAACAACGTGGCGGAGCATTAAAAGAGCGTATCTTGACGGCGTATCGTGATGGCGTATTCTGGCAGCGTATTTTGATATATGAACCCGTGTGATGAATTATTATTTCGGGCCCATGCTATTTATAGAGCATGATTCATATTCTTCCATCAGCCTTTGAGAAAATACAGCTCTCTCTCTCTCAAACCCCAATATTGTAAAATACTTCCTAAGCCTATAGATGGCCGGAGGCAGAGAGAGATCGCAATGTCCAAATTTGATCAGGACTCGGCTTCTTAGCTGTACACATCTTCTCCCGATCTCAGTCGGACCCCTAGTTATGTCTTTCCCATAGAGTGCTTCTCATTTGTCCTTCGAATATTGCGTCATACGTTTACCCAATCTTGGTGTTTTATAGATGACTACTCTCTCTACGATGCCGTCAAATGCAACGTCGGCAAACTACATTAGATGCCGAAGCATAGTAACCAACTTGGGCAGATGGATAGCCTCGCCAAGCGATGATATGTCATCACCGAAAAGGAAACGCATTATATTGCACTCATATTCATTGGTTCCCACCGTGATATACAAGGTTTTTGATTTGGTGGCGTTGTATTGTTGAGTGTGATCAAGTAACATGGGTGTCACCTAGACGATGGTGCTGCGGCAAACTTTTTAGGCGAAGCCTGACTATCATAGAATTGTGTATGCCTTGCTGCTCTTGCGTTATCATTTAAATCGAATAGAGGCCAGATAAGAGGTAGACCGACTCGTTTCGGCGACTCAACGAGCAAGCTGATACAAATAATTTTTTAAGAAAAGAAGCCGTTTATTCGATTGGTGATCCTTTGCATAGCTATCAATAGTCTAGAGGGTTTAGTCTAAATAGTCAGAGCTGAGCCCAAGGGTACTTCAAATAGTGCGTGGAAGAGGCGCATGCGCAGCTTAGAATAGAGGCTACATAATGACACAAGAAACACTCGCTATCAGCTTCATGGATTAGGAGATGCAAAGTTTTAGGTATATAAAGTGCCAAGCACACGAAGTCAATGTGGGATATGGGCTAAACCAACAAAAGCAGACGGTCCACTCAGCAGCAAGTGTTCACACTGGAAGCCATTATTCGCGAGGGGAAGCGTGAATACACCTTCAACACGGAGTAGTATTTAATATACTTAGAGTTGCAGTCGCAAATACAAGGCTTTCCTAAACGGTGCTTCACTACCACCCAAAACCGGAGAGATTATATCCGACTTGCATGCATCATGATGCCCGCCAGCAAATGAACAGGGAGCTGTGGCATTCAGCTTTACCCATGGCTGGTATTACTAGCTAAATAGGAGAGGAGCAGGAATTTACCGGTATGATCCTAAAGTGTCGGTGAGCTAGACACGAAATCGGAACTCTTACGTGGTGGGTCGTGGGTAAACTTCTTGTTCACCCATGAGCTGGGATGAGGGGCCATGTAAGATTAATGCCATTGGCTGTTCTACTATTTATTCCAGAATGCAGTCTGTCGCCTTTGTCACAGATCGTGATATGCTCTAGCCCCTGTCTATTGGCTAGTTCCGGATAGTCTTCTCCTATATCTACTGGGTAGTGCCATATTTCCTCGAAACTTTGGACTGTGGATTCTGATGAAAATCTCTCCACTATTGACCACAATCAGTCAAAAGACTACCAAGGATAGTTCGCCAATTACTTTATAAAGAAAGACCCACAGTCCAATTTTCGAGGCAATGTGGAACTTGTACGAAGCAGAGCGCGAGATTTATATAAATTTATATTCTGACATATGCTTCTTTCTTTTTCATAGCGTAATTATGAAATTACAGAATGTCGTGACGCTACAAGGATGAAATTGCTGCAGATAATGTCAAAGAGAATACACCAAGGATTTGGTAGCTATAAGGAACTGAGTATGAGAAAATAGCATGATCCGGGATATATTGGACTACCTTTTGTGATGATGAATGAGTACAAATGAGAAGATAGCATTGATTTATAACATTGTTTTTGTTGCTTTAAAGCTCGTCAGTGTTGAATTTCGCATAAGGCAAAATCACACAACTAAACTGCGTGGACATCTATACTATTCACAAAAGAGAGAAGGACAAAAAAAGAGTCCAGTAGAAAAGAAATAGAAAGAAAGAAAACTATATATCATGTAAACCAAATTTCTATGGGGTATCCTCGTCGCGCCTTAAGTCAACCTTTGGTGTCCCTGCCATGCCTTTCACAACCAAAACCCGCGAAATGCCAATCTTGTGAATGAACCGCTGACGCCGCCGCTATCCCCCCCGTCGCACTATTTTTTTTTTGTCCCTAATTATCAATATGTTTATTTCTTGTGGCAAAGCTATTCATTAGATCGTGTCGATGAAGTAGCCCTGCTCTTGCCAGTCTCCAGAAGAATCTTGGCCTCCTCCAGGGCCTCCCTTCGAGCAAACTCATCTAAGAATTTGTGAATTGTCTCGAGGGGCAGGTCAGCAATTGAATCTTTGAGATACTACGAGGATTAATAGTTAGCATTAGGGCATTTCGAAAAAGGCATCAGATTTGGAAGACATACTTCTGGGTATACATCAGACTCCTCGTGTCTGAACTCTTCCATCATTCGAATTAAGCGAAGGATCTGCTTCCACGGAACGATGGTATCGCCGATGAGAAAGCAGGGAAAGCGGGCCAGCGAAAGCTCTTCCAGTATCCAGCGACGCTGGAAGTACTGGCGACCCAGGAAGTCGAGGTAGCCCTGCCAGTATGGCATATCACACGGGGCCACACCAGGAATACTGGGCAGCCAGATATGCAGGATGTTCTTGGCCCAACGATGTTCCGGTGCATAGTCCTCTGGATGCTCCTCACGGTCACCTGGATCTCCAAACCGAGCAGGCATCTTGTCCTCGATCTCAGCAAACACTTCCAGTGTTGCATCCGTGGCTTCGCTCTTCTCGCCGATCCAACCAATAACCAGCTCGGCCGACTTGTAGACTTGGCGCATTTCAATCGTCTGGCGCTGGCGCTCTACCTCATCATGTTGGTCGACGCATATCAAGTCAACCCAGACGCGGAGAGCGCGAGATTCGAGGGCTGGTCCACTGCTGATGCCAAAGAGCTGTCTCAGCCATCGAGGGGCGCCGTGTGGACGCCGAGCAGGAGTACGCTGGAAACGTCGCGAAATGGTCGGGTAGAAGACGGCTCGGATGTTCTTGAGCGCCCCAGCGAGATGTGATGTGATGTTGATGGGCTGGCCAGACACCCAGATACGCTCAGTAGATACGGCATCACCGTACAACGAGGACAGGGCTATGAATTCGAGGTCATCGGTCAGGCGAGTCGTGATGAGTTTACACTCGACGGGGTCAGTGAGATTGCGGGCACAGTTTATCTCCAGCAAGCGAATCTCGCGCTTCGAGTGGTCGAGGCGCCTATACGCAATGCTCATGTTGGTGGGCGGTGCTTCAAAGACAGATAGGTGTATATAAAGAAAACAACAACGGTTCAGGAAGAAGCCAATAACTTGTACAAATAGCTATAGGCAAAACGGGATCTCTTGCCTTTAACTCTCTCTCGGGATTGGGAACAAGAGAAGCAGGGGTATAAGGCTAGAAACTGCGGGATGCATCAACTCGCGGCCAACGCAACAGCAGGACGGCTGGCGTTTATACCAAGTGCCTTCCTAAAGAGTGGGCAAGGCGGGCATCGCGCTGTCGGCTGTCACATTTCAATATCCCGCCTTTTGAGCATCGACCAGGGGACCGGCAGCGCGAGGCACGGAGGGGTCTGTTCGGGACTTGTCACACGTGCCGACAATCTTACTGCCTGTTAGTTATACTGTAATACATGAACAACCAATATGTAAGGGACGGACCGCACATCCATAACTGTTTTTGGCGGTGCGTGGCCTGAAAGATGAGTCCACTCGAGTGGGAAAAAAAAGGGGGGCAAGGGCTTCCGTACTGCATTCTACCACGTACAACCAGGCACACTGATTGACGGTCAATGGACGTTATTTTTTACGCTGGACTGCATGCTACTACTGCTAGTAGAGTTGCATTGCATAGTGTTAGCATGTATTAGTGGTTGTAAGACGTTGTAAGGGAATTAACTTGCAGCGAGGCTTATGGAGTAGGCAATGGCACTGCAAGTTTGGGGGCTAAATATGCCACATTGCATATGTGGGATTGCATGTCCATATCATTACATAGTTGCTTGCTCTTACGATACAGTACAGAAACTCGCTTGTTGCCAATTATACCGAGTCTTTGTCGTGGCTTTCCAATGCCTCGTAGCATTGACTATCCTTGGCTACTGAAGCAAATACGGCTGCCCATTTTCCTAAAAAAGCAATTACTACGGATCTTCACCGTGGCCATTGAAACTTTGAAATGGCATTTGGAGGACCCATGTCGCTCGGCTATAGATGAAGTATGCTAGTGTAGTGCCGACAAAAACAGTACAAGTATTATTGCAGGCACTGCTTGGTGGGCGGCAACTCATCCTGGGCATCGTGCGAGTACCAAGGAATGACCAGGGGTTGCTGTCTCATGTTATTCTGTCTTCCTTTTCCTTTTCCTTTCCTTTCCCTTTCTTTTTATGTCCTTATTCATCCTTTGTTTCACATTTCACACTTTCTCTTTTCTTTTTGTGTAAGGATGCTCCAGTCAGCCTTTCTCACGCCATGACTATCACTAAGTGCCTAGCTACATTTCCTATGTGTAACACGACACTCTCGCTTCCAAAGTTCTCTCCTCTTGTAATCAAACTAGTAGTAAACCACTTCTTTTTGCCTTGTCTACTGTTAAGGATTATGGCCTTCGCGCCTGCACTCGGCCGCTATAGGGACTCCTGCGTCTTTTTTATGCTACGCCTCGCAGCAAGGTCAGCCCTAGAGATTAGGTATATTGCAGTGTAGCATCATTTACACGGCTCCTTGTAATCCCTGCAAAGAAACATAGCCTCATACATTACAAATGCAAAAAGAAAAAGAAAAAAAAAAGATGGAGTAAAGAGATGCAAGCGTGTTAAGAGGCTTCTTTCTTTCTTTCTTTCTTTCTTTTTTTATTCCTTCTTTCTTTTTTGTTTCCATCATCTCATGCAGAATGTATAAGCAGGCTGTCCTCACGCCCCGAGGGGTGGCTTCAGTGACATTGTCTCAAAAGGCGAGCCCCAGGAAGTAATACTCCTGGATATGCGAGTGAGAGAAGCAAATGCCGCTCCCTCCCGCTACATGATATGATCTGACCCCTGTAGCGGCATGTTTCTTGGCCCTGTTGGAGCTCCATGACCGCTTCATTTCCTTCGTGACAGGTACCCATGTCTCCGGAACCCCATTCTCAAGCGAACTTAGCGCCCTTAGTGCAACGGCTTTTGGCCCGCCTGCGTCAATGGACATGTCAGGCAAACTCCAGAGCTAGTTTCGCTTGGTAGAGGAACTCTCCACTGCATCTGCAGGTGATTCCTAACTGAGACATGTAGGTCCCAAGCCCTGTGCCTTTCAGCCCACCACATACGGCAATGAAATGCAAGATATAGCTACATATGGCAATGGAGAATGGAGAAGAGAAGAGGAATTGTTAGAATACTAGCAAAGGGAAGGTGGGAGAATATTGCAAGATGATACGCACACCGCATCTATGACACCGCCTTTCAAGCACTGGTACAATTTGGTATTGATAGCATCTATCTTTGAGGCCGTAAAGCTGATTATAGTCACCGACTTATCTAGATAGTAGTAGTATTAGTATTCTTCCCGCCATGTGACTGACGTAAGTCCATGTTCTGCATTCATAGACCCATTTTTACTACAAGAGTGCTGTTATCACCGCCTTCTCGTATACTACCTACCTACTAGGTATTAGCCAGTCCGGCTGATCGCGATAATGCAGTGAGAACTAGAAGTAAGATCTTAATGAGACCGGTTCATCGAGAAATACATATAAGCTAGAAGACAAGGAATTAACGGGTGCTCCGAAGCCGCAGGATCTTTCCGGGGGTATGACTTCCTGGAATCGCTACATGTATAGCCAGCATTTAGTGATATGATGACAAGCACACTCGCATATTGACAAAGTGATATTTTTGATTATGTCAAATATCATGGGCAAGTATCATGGGTTGACTGAGGAGCACTTCATACGAGAATAGTGGTTCTTGTGCAAGGGCACGACTCCTCCTGGATCCAGCAACATTCCATAGACCCCCTATCGTGTGAGTGCCGCTCTCAAGGCTCCCCAGTCCCCCGGGTAAATCCCCCACACTCCGAGTAACCTGGTGTCACGGCGGAAAAGTGAAAAATAACAATCCAACCAGAGTCTGACCAACAACCAACAACAAGTAAAACGGGAATTCAAATCTCCACAGGTTATTTCCGTTGGACGGCAAACAAGAGTGTTCATGATAGCTCAACTTCAGCCAATCGAATTGGTTATCGAGGTATGTTTCTCTCATGGATACTCTATCACGTTTATACTGATGACTTTATTTTATACTCATAGGCTGATGAAACAGCTACTAGTACTAGTCCTACTATTCCTCGTAAAAGAATGGCACGCGTTGATTCTCAACAGCCTTTGCTCGTCATATCCCTGCTCTCCCCGTAATGCGCAAAGGTACTAGACACTAAGTGGGCGAGTGGGGAAATTTTTATCTGGTCATGTTTCAACTTTCGTGACGAAGCCCATGGCTTCTAAAGAGGGATACTGCAAAGTCTGACTGACGATTACACAATCTGCTGGTACTATTTCACAAGCATGCGGGAGGTGAAACATAGTCTAGCTTGGCATCATCCCATATGCCTCTTGACTACTGACGTCAAGCTGATGAACCAGGGAAAGAAAAAGTAGCCAGCCGTTCATGTTTAAACATCGAATTCCTAATGCTAGTAAGCTAAACCTCTGGCCAAAAACCACAGGATTTCCGCCACTCGGCGCATAGCCAAATCGTCCCCAGCCTCTTACATTCCATATATCGCTTAACACCAAGCAGTTTTCTTTGCTTTGTTCACCCTTTTTTGCTTTTTGTTCACGAGCCACACCGCTTTGTCGCTTCTCAGGTGGCCAATTTCCCACCTACTAGTACGTATTCCAAGACTTATACAAGTACGGAAGCTGGTCATGGCTCACCACACCGCCGCTGGTCCCGTGCGAAGCTCAGCCATTAAGATACGTCAAGTCCATCATAGAACGTGCATCCCAGTGCTATAGCCCGATAGATTGTGATCTTGCCAGAGAGCCGAGTAGCTGGAAACCTAAGTGGGACCTATCAATGCCGGTACGCCCAACCAACCAACACAGCTATCCCGGAACGCCTCAGCCGAAGGCTGAAGCAGTAGAACGTCATGCGCAAGCGAGGCGATGTGACGTTCAATGCTTCAATTTTGGGCTCTGTTTAGATCACGCGGCTCAAGTAGCGCATTTGGGTGCTACATTCGTTCCGATGAAAGACATAAGACGAGGAAAATCAAGGATAGGACGAAAGTTTAGTTTACCTACCTAATTACGCGTAAAGGGAGGCGTAGTGAAACCCGCCCACCTACATCATCTCTTGGAAGCCTCAAAGGCGTAGTCTCTTCACTTATTAGCTCGCTATGCAGTAAGACGACGCCTTCCAGAATATTGTTGCTACTTACGCGAGTCGGCAGGCAATTTCCGGGTTTTTACAGGGATTTATGTCGCATGAACCAGAATGCAATTATCCGCTACCCTACAATACAGAATGCCGGTATCGGGACCTTTATAGAAGACAATAGTTGGCTGACGTCTCTGATGATGTGTTTTCGTGTGTACCGCTTATTTTTTGATGAGACCAATTGAGAGATATGTATTACCTAGCCATAGCCAACCCTGCTATTGCTATAGCTTCTGTTTCAGAATAACATTGGGGGCCGTATAAGAGGAGAATCATCTCCACAGCCGTATCGACACCGCCGACATACTGGCTGCCTGATCAGAAGTGTAAGTAAGCACAAAAACATTAGCTAATCTGGTGACCGAGTTGTATCTGCTAGGGTAGGCACTTGTGTTTCCCTTTCTACTTTCCTTTTTGTTAGGCTATTGAAAAGGATTCGTAGCGTGAAACAGTAAATTCGCTATATAGCACGACTTTTACTTGCTTTTCATGATCCCTAGACGGTATGAGGCAGGACACTACGCCACTTAAGTTCCTATCTCATTGCTTTTACTTATTGGCTTTCCAGAAAGGCATATCGTGCGATCCCCTTAATCCGTCATCCCATTAGCGGTGTTCCGCACTATGATCGATGCAACTCTACGGGAACAAGTAGTAGCAGTCCACAACAATTTTCTCTCCACAGCCAGTCACACAAACGTGAGGCTAGACCCTCCGAGTGCTATCGTATTGCCGCATGTAAGCTGCATCAGTCAGGATTCGATGCAACATTAGATAGGCTGTCCTCGCCATAAGTGCTGCAAAAAAAGCTTGGCCTTTTGCCTCGCAATTGACGGATGTCGTTACCCGATTACAAGGATATTTTAAACTAGCAGTTTTACGGACAGAAGGTCACCTTCGCACATATGGGTCTCCTAGCAAGGCGCCCAAAGAGAAAGGAACCTTTCATCCGTAGCAATTAGTATACGCGGCTGTAATACTACGCTGCACGACTACTCATAGCAACAGTTTGTATGCTGTGAGTGAAAATGTAAATATTCGTATAAGAAAGTATAGTGATACAATCGTGCTCAAAATGCCTGTCCCCATAGAGTCCTTTGTCGACCCTCGCTTTTCTTGAAAAATAGGGGCGGGCTTTCTTAAAAGGGAAGACCCCGTAAAAACGGAGTCAATGCTACTACGACGAGTGCCAATACCGGTACTCCATTCTCTCGTACTCCATTCGCTGCCGAGATGTTTGTATGAAATCTCCACACGCAGTCGGTGAGCGCTACCAGGAATTTGGAGAGATGGTATGAGCAAGATGGGCTGTTGCGAGGTCTATTGGCGGCATGTCCGGATCTGCGGACTAAAGGCCTGTGCATCAACTTCGCGACGCGCTGTGCGTTCCTTGGAGCCTAGCTGTCTGTTTTAAGGTCTCGTCAGCTGTGGGCAAAATGCCAAGGGTAGCATGAAAGGGGCTAGTTCAGCTCTTTGCATTACTTGTTTTCTCGAACTTTTGTTCTGTTTGCTTGACGCCGCTGCTAGTTTCGGTTATGAGTGTAGTGTCAAAGCTTTGGGAGTTCTGGAAGGATCTTGATTCGTGGAAGCGGATATTGTTTTGTTTCGCATTAATTTGCTAAGAATATGTAATCTGTCCACTAAATGGAGAATCGGAAAACAGGCCACAGAAAACAGCCAAAACACGAACTGGCTGTTGGACCGGTAATATTGCCTTGTATAGCAAGCTCAAAAACGGATAATACAAGAGGTCTTTGATAGTGCAAAAAGGGTTGGAATATTGACTCATGTAGGTCTTTTTACTAGGTAATTCCGTAAACTATGAGTTGGTAGTAGTGACTAGCCTTAGCCTTTCTCATCTTGATAATGCAAATAAGGCGCTACAGCGAAGCTAGAGCTGTAGCAAAGCTTGTTTTCGGGGTCTGCGGAGCGATTCAATCTGGATCTCATCTCATCGGCTATATTGCTGTCCCGAAACGCAGGCTGCCTTGTAATCTGACGTGTCGCTGGCGGCAGATGTTCCATATGCATTAGGGCAGTTTCGAAACTTGACAAGGTGGACTGATGAGAACTGGTGATTTCGGAAACCATCCGTTCAAATTTTGCCCGCTAATTAGTACTAGACCAGGCAGAACGAGAACACCAGCATGGAGTTGTTACGATAACTGGGTCTGTTACGCATGTGATGTGTTTAGTTGACAGGCTTCCATCTAGATATGGATACATGCCCGAGAGACGGCCGAGGAGAGAAGGTTATGATCACTTTATTCCTTGAATTGAGCCGAAAACGAGCACAAAATATGGAGTAATGCTGGGTAGTGGTTGGTGTTAAGCCCTGCCATGATGGGATTTTACGTATACATATGTGACAACAAGTAGATAGATCAATCAGTTTTTGTAAGCGACTTTCTGGACTGGATTCATGCGATGCAGAAACGAGCTCAAGGTCCTTGAACAAGGTGCCTGTTTCTGTTCTCTTTTTGCAAGGATATCTAGGTACTCCATAGTCTTTTTGACCAAGTCGCAACGTTACATGATGAATTGGTTACATAATTTGACAATGATCATAAACATGGAGCTAAAGTAATGAAATTGAGATTATCGAGCTTATTATCATCACCTCATCACGATGGATATAAGTGTGTATCTCCAAGAAGTAATAGAAGCAAATGTATATTATCTCTCAAGTATGCTTATACAGCGAATTAACTATCATATTCTATTTAAGTGCCCTTTATTACAATATTGGAATCCTCGTGCTTAGAGATGCAGCGCTGATTGCTATCAACGCGTATAGTGTTTTACCAAACGAATGGCAACAGATGGAAACAAACATATCATTTCATTTACGACAGTTGTTATAATAAATTAACATCGCATGAACCTGGCTGCTAGTTTTGGGCATGGCCGGTTTAGTTAAGCTTAAAAACAAACATTCATAGTTATGCAAGGCTGAGCGACATTTTACACGTCAACCTAGGAAGGTGGCCCGTGAACTGTAGCCGAAGTAAATTTACAGTCTTCCAAATTGCCCAGATTTAGAGATCATTGTATGATACGAATTTCATTGCCTATCAATAGGTATATATGGTCTTTCTGGTCCAACCAGTAGGATGATGTTCATGGCTAATGAGACAGCTGAGTATTGCTACGCCGCTGCTTATCCACAGAACATTTCTTCAAATAAAATGCCAAGGCCATGAAACGCTGATTGTCTAACAACTTAGGACTTGTTAGGGCGGTTCTCTTTAATATAAGCTGCAATATTTGGTCGCCCCTCAATGGCTTCTCGAAGTTTTACAATCTCTGCGGGTAGTTCGGCCTGAGTCATGAATTAGCGACTGTTAATTATTATTAGACTTCTGTAAAAAGAATTAAACTTACTGGCAAAGCTCCTATTCGCTCATCGTTGTCGATTGATTGGTAGACTGCAA
Organism: Trichoderma asperelloides; assembly: GCA_021066465.1. NCBI lineage: Eukaryota > Fungi > Ascomycota > Sordariomycetes > Hypocreales > Hypocreaceae > Trichoderma > Trichoderma asperelloides. Next base: position 130,054 of record JAJKFY010000293.1, read on the forward strand.
AGTCGGCGTATGTTATTTTATCGCCAAGGAGATAGGGGCCGTTGCTCTCAGAGTAGTACTTTGCAACGACGGCATAATACACGGGAAGAAACTTATTCTTGTAATCATCTGAGGGATTCCCAATATTTGCCACCCATTGAGCCTGTATTGTCCTGGTTAGTCCATGCTGAGAGAAGTAGATGTATAAATATGCGAGTTCTTTATGCGCTATACCTACCCTCCAGTCAATATAATTGTCAGCAACAGCATCTACCTGAAATTTCTCATGGTTTGTCTCGCCGTCATAGCGGCCAAGGTCTCGAGACAGATATCACAATATAGGAACATGCTATACGTGCTCATTATTAGTGCCGCTTTTATTTACTAGTAAATCTAGATGGAATTGACGGCTCGATGGACTAACTTGATTCAAGATGGTGCCGTTTATGATAAGAGCAGGCAACTTGCCGGTTCGGGTGATGCCTTGCTGCTTGAATTTGTCACTTTCAGCGGACCATGTGCCATATTGGTGCCGGATATCCTTGAATTCAATGCCAGCGTCTCGTAAAAAAAGGCTAACGGCAGTATTAGCTGCTGAATTTCGCTAGTGGCCTCTAGGTTTAAAAATAGCGAGGGGTAGGTTAGTGGGTTGATAAATCATAAGACTTAGTTACCGTATGACTTCACCACGGCCGAGTGTACCGAGATCGAAGTAGTGGAGAGTAGGGATTGCTTCGGCAGCCATTGCGAATGTTAAAGATTGGGTTGTTGATTCAGAAACTGGTTGGCGCGGATTAGCTGAGGACTTTATTTCGCTCAACTGAATGCAGTTGGCGAATGTTGTCCTTTATACATGTTGACAGTTGGGCGTCAATGTTGCGCTGAAATTGGATCCCATTGTCGCGCTGAAACTGGATCTCATTATGAGACTGACTAATCGATCGTAAGAAACGCTTGCTGTTTGGGCTTCTGGGTTGTGGCTGGCAACAGAGACGGGAACTGCATCCCACTCGACCCCGCGGAGATTGATTTGGGTTGTTGCTCTGGCTCAATTTCTCGCCGATCCACTAGCCGCGATGTGGAATCTGCTTAGCAGTATATACTCAAACTATGGTACTGAGTGCCGCGTTTGAACATAGTATTATTACACGTATTCCTGCTTGAAATATGATGATACGCAAGGAAAGGGCATACCTATGCTTCTTTGAAGTCTACATGGTTGCGAATAGTTTTTTTCAATTCATGTATAAACCACCGTTGTAAGCCAACATTCTCGCACTCCACTACACGAAAAACTAAGCATGTATCGCCCCTGTTCAGCTTTCAACTGATGGTGCTAAAGAGCCCCTTTTTTATTGTTGTAGACCAGCTTAGCGTAAACAGGCTGTCTTTGTCATTTGTGCTCTGGTTGTGGAAATCGATTTCAACAAAGAATACGCGGTAGTACCATGCTATTGTTCTGAAGAAAGCCACGAAATGGCGGGTGCGCAGGACCGAGGGGCAGCCGTTAGGTCATAGGTTTGGAATATTCTAAGCTCTTGGTGACGATGCAACCTGTGGCGCAGCTGATTCTAGTACCTATCGTGCATAGCAAATAGTATCGTTGCGGAATAGCCTAAGTGCTGACGCCCGCGCCTTGCTTGGCCCTATGCTGTAATCTTGCAAATGATGACAAATCTTTGTGAAATTCCTGGTAAGAATGATGATCTCCTGCATTGTATTAGACTCTGACTGGTCTACCTTAATTTCATTTTTTGACCCGATTTTCAATTCTAGTGGTGGATAAATACGTCGGCATCTCGCAACGCAATGCGTCCGCTTTACTTGAAGGTTCTTAATCCGCGATAATGCAGTCTTCGCCTCTGCATCACCTGCAGCACAGCCAAGTGAACGTGCAAGGGCTCATTATGAACGCAACGATATCCATGGTAGATCGTAAAGCGGCGGCTTCGGATTTCCTACCACCCACAACCGTCGACATGCCGATTCGCCAAGAATCTCAACATGGGCCATCAAATCCGGCGGCTGAACGAAGAGTACGAGAGGCTATTGAAAAGGCGGCAACTCGAAACTCACAACTGCTGAGCGAGCTAGAAGCTACGGCTCACGGACCTGGCCTACTGGGAAATAATCAGATCAAAATTGAGCATGTCGACAAACGTCTCGCTGATTTCGAGCCTGAAGTTGCAAAGGCCGTTGCTGCTGCTAACCAGCAGCTCAAGAGCCACAAGGCTTACAGAGACTCCTTTGGCAAGAAATGGGTGTATACCCTTTTGAAAAAGAGGGATGCCTTTGATGAGAAGGCCCAGCGTGAGGAGAAGGCATATCATCAAGTGTTAGAAAAGCGCCACAAGGCCGAAGCTACGCTGAACGAGCTGAAGGCTGATAAGGCGGCTCTGGTCGTTGAGATGAAGACTCTGGAAGAACTGGCGGGACGACACGCCAATGCACACAAAGGAATTGATAATCTTTACTCAGAAATATTCGATGGTCCCACGGCGGGCTTTCCGGACGAGGATGAACAGGAACAGGCACACAAAGTAGCCAAGGCGGCCCTTCAAGAGAGGACAGAGGCACTAAAGGCGGCAGTTCGGGGTGTCAAAGCGGCTCAAGTTGTCAAACTCGCCATCGAGCGTGCCCTGTTTGAAAAACAACGGGCAAGCTTTGAAAATCACTCTGACATCTTTTCTCAGCGTAGTTTCCATGTAACGCTGAGTCGCTGCATTGCCTACATCGATCGCGGTATAGAGCTTACCAACCAAGCTATCGATGTACTCGAAACAGCCCCTGGACCCGAGCAGCTACAAGCTAAGAACAAACTCGAACAGCATCTCATCACTGCTAGGACACAAGCATCTTCGCGTTTAAAGGACAAATCACAAAACACTGCACTTTTGGAAAGACTGGGGAATGCATTAACCAGCGCTTTGGAAGCCCAGAAAGAGTATCTCGCGGCTATGAAGCTAGTCAGCGAGTCGTGCAGAAATTCTATCCGGCAGAAGGCCAGAGCCCTAGAAGACGAGCGACGTGCGCTTCAACAGATCCGACAGAGTGCATTTGAGACAACTGTCGGCTTTGGTGCCGCCGCCCCGGCATATCATGAGTGCTGTGATAGAGCACCTGGGTTTGAGAACGATTCTCACGCGCAGACAGCGTTAATCCAAGACCCAGTTGTTGCAGAGCTTCCGGTAGACTCAGAACCACCCCCAGATTATGTATTTCCCGACGAGGAATCAGTACCCAATACAACAGAGACATCACCGGAACCTAGCACTCAAGCCCAGACCGCTGCTGAACGGAGATCTCCGGTCTCTAATTTGAGCGGACAGGTGACTCCGACCAACCCACGAGGCATAGCGGAGGTCTCGTAAATGGATATGAATAATATGGACCGTATAAGCTGCTTGTCGTTTTACTATTTCTATTCCCTGTCCGTAACTTGGACCCGCGATGTTTGAGCACGCTCTGATTTGAGATTATGATATTATGGATGATAATGTTTATAACTAGTAGCGGTGCTCGTTTAAAGTGCTTTTTGCCTGACTGAATTTTAGTATAATACGTATGCTATTGAATATGCACGTATTAATACAAATAAAGTATAAACAATTACACTGCCTGAGAGTGACTTGGCATGGAGTCCAGAATATCTTGGAGAGCTGGTAACCTCATAAAACCTGGGTCCATGGATGGGTATTGTAGCTGGAGGGAGAAGAGGCCATGTCGGAAAAGGCTGTTGTCATGAAGAATGAAATTTTGGCGGACGTAGAAGAGGGTGCCGCAGACTCAACGTGCGACATGCCCTTGGATGGAGTCTCATCATTATCATCAGCTTTACCACTGGTCTTTTTCTCAAGCTTTTCCGACAGATTGCTCTTGAATTACCCATGAGGGAGTGTAGATGTCGTACATTCAAGCAATAACCAGCACATCTGCAATACTCCTTTAGTCAAAGACCCTTTAGGAAAATAGCTTGCGGCTTTCGTCCCATATTTGGGATATAGTATAGAGGTGATAATACCAAAGTTGTATCAACTTCTGGTGCGGTGTACGACTTTTGAGCCCATGCCGGCATATAATGCTATATACCGGCGTAGCGAGTTATAGCTCTCACCTTTTTAATGAAAAAACCCTGAAATCAAAAGTCTTTACGGCATTGTTAGGCGGCACGGCATGTCACATGGTAAAAAAATGGAAAATAACATACATAGCATTGGTTAGAGTAAGATGTAGAGCTCAAACTCTCCACTAAACCCCAGCCTAGGAACGTCATGCATGTGCATGACCTGACCTCGCTAATCACGGCAAGAACGGATATAACGGGTAGCTGGAACCATGCTAAAAATATGCATCATTTTTTGACTAGCTAGATGTAGATCGAGAAGGCAGAGTATCACGACTAAATACCACTGCTGTGGCTGGTGCTATGTACTTCTTAATCTCACTAGGAGTGTGAGCAATAGATGAAGGTGAAACTTTCAAAATAGCTATTCAATTGCGCTCTATTTTAAATTCTTTATATATACATCCTGATCATCCTGCCTTCATGGCTCTTCGATTCTAATATCTTCAGTCCAACTTTCCTTAGGCTGGCTGTACAGGTTCCAAGCTTGCTCGGCGATGTTCTTGGGATTCAAGTACTTATTTGTCTCTTGCAAATATCCAGCAACGGTCAAGATAGCGACGTGAACGCCTTTAGGCTCATACACCATACGGAGAGATCGAGTGAAATTTTTCTGAGCTGCTTTGGACATGGATAAAGACACAAGGTTGGTCTCAGGGGCCTCGGGGAGATGAGAGCTAGTAACGATGAGTGTGGGCTTGGCAGCAGCATCGGAAGATGCTAACGTCGTGAGCTGCGGGATGGCCCATTTAGAGAGATTGTTTAGGGCAATGGTAGAGATCTTGAAGTCACGTAGAAGCTCATCGTCGCTGACTTCCATATGGCTAGATTCTGCGACTATGGCTGCGTTGAATAAGACAAATTCAATCGAGCCGAGATCCTTGCTAATCTGGGCGAGCGTTGTGGTAAATTTGGCAGGCTCGAGGACGTCGGTTGAATAAGTTTTCACAATGGCATTGCCATTAGAAGCGCTGGTAACAAAGGCTGCATCTTTCTCAAGCTGGGTAGGATTCCTAGCAACGAGAGCGACTTTGTTGAATTTTTTGGCAGCGAATACGGCAGCTGTGTTGGTGCCAATTCCAGGGCCGGAGCCGATGATGACGACCGCGTTGTCAGATCGGGCAGACATTTTTGTGTATGAGTTGGTGATTTGTTGTGCAACTTTCGAATATTTTTATAATTTAGAGTCTTGAAATAAAAGATGTGATGTTTGCTGAAGCTATTGTGCTTTTGTAGGTAGTAATGTATTGCTGGGGTTGTTAGAATAACGTTTCTTTCACAAAGGACTTCTGTCTTCTATTTAAGTTGAGCTGAAAATTTTGTGAACTCCTCAAATCTCCATCCTGTTAAACTTTGATAGTAACTCTCTGCCATGAAGCCACACATAGCATTTGCCTTAGCCACAATATCAACCATTATTAAGCTGGTTGATGATTTAGTGGCCAATGACGATATGCTGCTTACTATAGCGCTGCGTCGCAGTGCATCTCCGCGGAAGCTTAACAATCGGCTTTGCGGTCGGTTATACCCAAAACGAAAGACGTGAGACTATAAGTGCCGAAGAGCCCACTTATAAAGCAGATGCACGCTCTCGTTTTACTTCTCATCTTAAAAGAGTAAAAAAGTCCGTGTTTAAGTTGGTTTAGTTCTTGCCGCTCTTTCTGCCGTAGTAGAGCTTCTGGTCCATTCTCACACTATGTCATATTGAGTACAACTCTGAGAACATTGAAGCTTTATTAGCACGCGGTGACCCCGTTGAAATAGTTCAGCACGGCAACTTCCGCCAACAGGAGACAAGTTAATTGGTAGAACTGTTTGCTTGTCTCTGTCTGCCTGCCTAGGTGATACCATAATAACTCTGCAGATCGTTGATAGCCGGGCTGACTTTGTAGCAGTTAGGTCTTTACTCATCCCCGCCAAAGCTAAGCTACGCTAAGAATTGCCAACTTGCCTGTTCTACGTCACAGCCATTGTTTCGATTTCATCATTGTCTCACGATGGCTACTCAACGCACTTCAGAATTACGGCGCATGCTGGCTCTCTCTTATCCATGGGTGAAGAAACCCTTCGTTGTTGGTGCACCTATGCGCATTATGGCAGGCCCTCAATTGGCTGTCGCCGTGTCTACGGCTGGTGGCCTTGGGTTTATGGGACCACAAGCCAAGCCAGATGGAGTGTTCGCCGATCTAGATAAGGCGAGGGAACTGATAGAAGCATCAAATTTACGCCACCCTCTGCTCCCCATTGGTGTGGGCTTCCAGGTATGGAATGGTGACCTGAAGATTGCAACAAGTGCTATTGAGAAGCATAAACCGTGTGCCGTTTGGCTATTTGCGCCCAGAAATGGCCAGGCAGAGTTGGATGAATGGACTGTTTCTCTTCGCGGAGCTTCTCGCGATACTAAAATTTGGATTCAAGTCGGTACGCTGAGTGACGCTCTTGCGGCTATCAACAGCTCAACACCACCAGACGTTCTCGTTGTTCAAGGCTCTGAAGCAGGCGGACATGGAATGACAAAGGAGAGTACAGGAACCATTGTTCTCTTTCCAGAAGTCGCTGATGCCGTGAATGCCAGGAAAGATCTTGGAATCCCCGTAGTTGCGGCGGGAGGCATCATCGATGGCCGAGGCGCAGCAGCAGCATTTTCGCTGGGAGCTGCTGCAGTCGCCATGGGAACTCGCTTTCTTGCTTCTTCAGAGGCACGCATCTCGAAAGGATACCAAGACGAAGTGGTTCGAGCGTCTGATGGCGCCAAAAATACTCTTCGCACCCACTTGTACAACCATCTACGAGGCACTTTCGGCTGGCCTGAACAATTTGCACCTCGGACTCTCATCAACCGCAGTTGGATTGATTACGAGGCTGGTGTTCCGTTTGAGAAGCTCCAAGTGCTACACGATGAGGCTGCCAAGAGCGGCGACGCTGGATGGGGTCCGGAGGGAAGACTGGCAACGTATGTTGGTGCCGGTGTAGGTCTTGTACGGGACGTACAGGATGCAGGCACGATTGTCGAGAATGTTAGAAACGAAGCGAGAGATGTTCTCAACGCCTTGAGCGAAGATATTCATGAGCACTGATGTAATTGTAGTTTACGATATAATGTCGATAGCTTTGAGACTTTCAACTAATGGCCGAATGGACCAACGGAAGAATTGCACGTATTGATACCCCTCACGACGCTTAAAACCGTATGTCCGTTTTTGATGACAATCAACAATTTACAAGACGTGCAGACGAGAAGTGTGAAGCGTCTACGTAATCGTAAGCTTGCCGTCCCGTTGTTGGGTTGTTGGGCGATCCATGACTTTTCATCAACCCCCGCGTTACAGCAGGTGACTCAATCGCTGAAGACGATTGCGTGGCGTGGGCTAGTACCCGTGGATATGAAATTGCCATTTCTGGCTGCGCGCTACTACGATTAATACTTGTAGAGCAGATATGTATACAACATTATGCGGGATATAAAAACCCGACATATTCCTTTCCTTTGTTGAATAGCCTTGTGAATGTCAACACAATTTCTGCTCATCTCTGCAACAAAATTTGCAATATGACGCTCTTATTTAATCAGATCCAGTCCCCCCCACGCCAGCGTATCCGTCAACTTATACCTCAGCTACGGCTTGGGAAATGGCCTACAGGCTCCCTCAATTCCATTACCGACGTTCCAGGCGTCTTGGCCCATACCGAGTCTATCCATAGCTCCCCTCATAGCAAAGAGATATCCACCGATATTAACACCGGAGTCACTGTTATCTTACCCAGGCCTGACTGGCACAAGTATGCAAGTTTCGCTGGCGTCTTCAGTTTCAATGGTTGCGGAGAAATGACATCCGCTCACTGGCTTGATGAAACGGGGCTGCTCTATTCACCAATTGTTCTGACCACTACTTCCGCTGTTGGTGACGCGTTTCGTGGAGTCTGGGAATATACTATCGAACATCACTCCAATGAAGACAAAGAGCTTAACATCTACCTCATGCCCACTATTGCTGAAACGTTCGACGGTTACCTCAATGATCAAAGTAAATTCGCCGTCACGCCCCGGCACATTATCAATGGTATTCGAAGTGCAAATGCGGACGCCGTGCAAGAAGGCAACACGGGAGGCGGAACAGGCATGATGTGCCATCACTTCAAAGGCGGTACTGGATCTAGCAGCCGCGTAGTCAAAGGGTATGACATTGATGGAAATGAAAAGTCTTATACGGTTGGAGTGCTTGTCCAGGCTAACTATGGATTGATGGACAATCTTCATATTGGAGGTGTCCCTGTGGGTCAAATCCTTAAAGAACAAGGACAGAAGGTACTAGAAAAGCTCAGGCCCGGAGAAAAAGAGCCCCGTAAAGACGGTAGTATTATCATCGTCGTTGCGACAGACGCTCCTCTCGTGCCCATCCAGCTCCAGCGATTGGCTAAGCGCGCCACTGTTGGGTTGGCCAAGGTCGGCGGCTATGGCAACAATACCTCAGGAGATATATTTCTTGCATTTTCCAACGCCAACAGAGTCCCCTTCCTAGAGTTATCTGGGACTAAAAAGTCCTACACGCCGCAGCCGTATGACGTGCAGATGTCGGATAACAATACTATTGATGGACTATTTGAGGCTGCAGCTGATGCGACTGAAGAAGCAATTTACAACGCCCTGTGTATGGCTGAGACAACAGTAGGATTTAAGAGGAGAACAGTTGAGGCTCTTGATTTGGCTAAAGTAAAGGAGATTGTCGAGAAGAGATTGTGATATAAATTTGGAGACGGAAAATGGTATACCTTGGCATTGCAGATGTGAATAAGATAAGCTTCCCGCTATACTTGCAGTAGTGAAACAGTTAAATTCCTTATCCGATAGCCCATATCTTGCTAGCCTGTGTAAACAAACCATCTTGTTGGACCTCTTGTAGACAAGCGGCGAAAGGTAGCTCAGCTCTAGTAGAGTATCGCATAGAATCTATTCGCTAGAGATAGGAATCGCAGTATACGCTGAAAAATGCTTAGGAACCGCGAACTGATCTGACATGCATTTTATAAGCAACTGTTACCTATGCAATGGACTTCGAAGCGCTCTACTCCTGTAAACTATTTCATTCAAGTTCATTGTGGCGAAGGGGGTATCGTGCGTCTCTTCAGGAATGAAGATCATTAACCTATTTGAATCGTAGTAATTTGCTATAGGCAAACGGCGCGTTCTATTTGCCAGCATATTGAGTAAGTGAGACAGACGTCTCACTGGAGAGTTCTACATTAAACGTCATGGTGCAATCGGCTCATCGCTTCGGCCCCCACACTACCATGTGCCCCTTGCTTCTGGAGGGTTACACTGGTCCTAAACATCTACTGCCTGTAAGCTCTCAGTTCGGGCATCCTGAGGTACTCGGTCCCGAAAACAATCTTGAAGTATAATTTCGTATAGTCGAGATCGACAATTTGATTCAGAGGTTTCTTATAATAGAATAGAATTCGAGTATAAAGACTCGTCCGGGACCGTGAATAACTCTCAGTTTTGGAGACAAATTCCTTCATTATTAAACTACACAAAATTAAAAAAACCTGAAATAGTTCGCGCATTACCATATCCAAAATGCAAGCTTTAATCTTTGCCCTTGCTATACTCGCATCTGCGGTCATGGGAATACCATCTGAACTGTAAGGAAATTATCCTTCTGCTTCTGTCTGATGTATTCTAATTATTTAGCCAGCAATAAGCGAGTCAACTGTTGCCTTTACTATCCAGGTGCTAAATCCAACTGTCAGCGTGACTGCATTGACCCATCATTTTGCAAAGCATACGGCATTCCTCAGACAGGATATTGGTGTGACTGCGGCCCAGCCGCGAATTGCCATGCTTAAATTGCAGAGATATTTGTGTTTACAAATTGGGTAGAATCTTGACAAAAAAATGGGGTGAAGCAGCTGGAATGTAAAAAGCTTTTTTTATATAAAAGATTATGTCATTGATTACTATATAACGCATAATCTAAAAGTCATTATTATCATTACATGATCATTATACCGCCTAACATAGGACTACTGAGGCCGACGAACAAGGCTGGCTGGGTCGGACATGGCGGCAGCAGCTCGTACATTCAGTCTTCTCTTATTGTGAGGGCTGGGAGTGCTGGTATGTCCCTTCTCGTGTCCAAAAATGGCCCACTCTGCGACAGTAGCACCAGTCCCGTTCTTTGCCGCAACGTCCACAGCATCGAGACCCTGGTTGCCCACAATAAGAAGCGATGCATATCGAGATGCAGCAACGGGTTGAGATAGAGTGACATTGGTCGTGTTTCCAATGGGAATGGCAATGACATTCAAGTCAGTGGTATGGATATCGTAGGGGTTAGACTGCTTGATGTTGGTCAAAGATGTGACAACCTTGAAATTCGAGTTATGCTTTTGCGACTTCAAAGCTGCTGCTGGGTCACTAATAGCCTCGTTGTGGAAAATGACAGTTGCGTTGACAGGAGGTGCCTGAGCCCAGTCGAAATGGAAGCCTGAGACCAGGGATCCGACATCCTCTTGGTCGAGTGTTACTGTAATAGAGCTTACATCGGCAGCAGAGGCGGGCTGCCACTTGGTAGATGTAGCACCGTCCACGGCTGCAATGGGGAATTGACCAGGCACATAAGTGTTAGGGGAGCTAGCAGCGTTGCACTGCACCAAGTTGCCAGCGTAGGTTTGCTGAGAGCCAAGCTGCCTGTTAGGAACAACAACAGATCCCTTGACGGGCAGTTGATAAGCTGTCGGGTTTTGTTCAGACCCAGAGTGGATGGTGATAGTCTTTCCAGCAAAGCGCTGATCCGCTCCATCGAGCGCAGCGATGCCGCTGGCACGGCTAATTGTAGTGTGAGTATAGTTGGACCAAGCGGAGATAGGCCAGCCACGCCAGTAGAACGTTCTGTATCTAAGATAGGGGATCTGCGGAGGCAGGTTTGGATCAATGTGAATGAAGTCATCAGGCACTAGGCGGAGTCCAAGGTAGCCGAAGAGAACGACTTGGTTAGCGCCGCCGTGGCCAGTGAGGAATGGATAGGCCGGGTGGGTGCCGCCGTTGATCTCAGCATCATCAATAAGCTGCTCTGAGATTTGGTAGAATGGGGCGCGAACGTATGGCTTGTAGGCGTACTGAGCATAGGTGTATGACGAGCATCCTGAGGGAGAGATTTCGTTGGCAACGATGGAGAAGAAAGCGTAGGTCATGGCAGGTCCATCAGGAGATTGCTTGTTAGCATACTATAAAATTGGTTAGCAGTAACTCAGCATAGACGCATGGATGTTGTAGAGGCTCACATAATCCAAATCGTTGAGAGCGTCTTGAGAGCTGTAGTTGGTGGTGTAGCTCAAGGGATAGGTGACCATGATCACATCTGCCTGTTTAACCACAGCACTGCCATTCATAGTTGTGAACTCCAACGTGACGCCATTTTCTCGAAGTACCAGCGCATTGGACGCCATGTTAGTCCAAGTTTTGTTCTGCTCGATACCAAATTGCTTGCGGAATGTGTTTGCGTTCTGCAGATGTTCCGCAATGAGGGGCATTGTGTATCCACCAGCATCGACATGGTTTGCGTATTCATCCTTATGACATGTTAATCAGAGAACGGCAACAATAAAAAAAAAAGAGAGAATCAACTTACAGGATCAGTCATGTTGGTCAATGTCCATGATGTCTTGTTGGGCTTCAGCAAGTTCCCGTACAGCTGAGCGATTGAGTCGTAAATAGGGAAGAGGTTCTCTTGGAAGTACTTGGTATCGCCGCTAACAACCCATTGGTTGACGAGAGACAGGCCAATATCTCCATTCAAGTGATACTCATAATCCCAGCAAGGGCCGGTAGCAGTGCAGTTTCCATAACGGCCACTGGTCCACGGGAAAACGGCAGCATCCGCAGAGAAGAAGGTCTCATTTTGGGAACCCGCAAAGTTGGTCTTGACATTTTCCTTGGCCATGCCATATCTGGCGAGACGGTAGTTGGTGATTCTCTCAGCAGCTTCTGGGTGAGCAGCCACCAAGCCGGGTTGCATCCAGAGGTCAGCATCCCAAAAGACTTGTCCGGCATAAGAGTCGGAGGTAAGCCCACCGACGGAAATGCTGTCAACATTAACTGGAGCTCCGTTGGCCTCCTTGCTTCCATTCTTGCCGACTGTGTTTTGGAGCAAATAGTAAGCGTTAGTAACGGCCATAATAGCAGAGTCAATGACATAGTTGTCTGCTGGAAGCTTGCCAGTCTTGGGATCGGCGAAGCTGTCAACAGAGCTTTCGGGCATGACATTTGCCCACTCTGTAACATGGTGGTCAAGAGACTTGGTGTATCCATTGCTCAGTGCTGTGGCAGCCGCATTCTTGGCAATTTGCCTCGGGTTCTTAAAGGCGTCGGAAGATGCAGCTCCAACAAACTTGGTCACGCGTGCGGCATGACCTGCGGAAAATTTGACTGAAACTGCCTGTGCGATGGAAGACGCGTTGGTGTGTACGTATGGCTTGCCATGCACAATCTTGCGGCTCGCCAAGTTAACTCCCCCAGAGCCAGTAATGTCAGCATATACAAACGCCGTAACATTGGAGACGCCATTTGGTCGTACGGCTGAGAAGATGGCATTGCCGTCCTGTCCAGACTCCACAAAGTCAGTGCGGACGGCAGCAAAGCCATCAAGAACATTGACAATTGATGCCTGCACATTCTTGGACGAGGTAACTTCCATGTCGACCACAGCTTGGTTAACGTATAGTTTGTTGGCGAAGATGCGATAGCTGATATCGAAGCTTCCTTTGTTGCCTTTGGGAGTCCACTTGTATGACCAGCTCAATACTCCAGCCTTGTAGTCATAGGTCGATCGGAAATGGGAGATGGTTCGGTTGTCAACCGTAGCGTCAAGATAGGTATTGTCACCGAGATCCAAGATGAGTCCACTCCAGTGCGGAATGCCACTGATGGCGGTATCAGATCCATACTGGGAGATCCACGGGAAGTTTGTCCCATTCATGACTGGCTGAGAGTCCCAGAACCCAGCAATGGTTGCAAACGACTGACGCCTGGAGAATAAAGGCCAACCACTGATAATGTCGCCATTCTCTGCAGTGTCGAGCTCAAAGAAGGGCCCGACACTGGCGACGTTGATGCCAAGGTAACCATTGGCTACAGAACCTCGCGATTCAAACGCGCCCTGCTTCAATTGTGTTGTGCTGAGCAGCCAATTGTCTTCGTCCCAGGTTACCCCATCGAAATCGGTCTTGTATACGTTTTTGCTGAATTGGGGTCCTGTGCTTGATCCGCCGTTTCTGCCTAGACATCCTGCGACGCGATCATTGGACGCTGTGCTATAAACAGGATAAACAAACTGAAGCAGCGACAGCAATGCTGCTCCAGACAAGGTCTAAAATAACAAAAATTAGCATCTGTTTGCTTGAGGAAGAGAAACTATGTAGTCAATAGCAGCTGCAAGATACTCACCGTTGACCGCATTGTGCCGGTCTATCAGCCTCTACGTGGGCAAAGCAAACGCGATGCCAATTTAGACTACTGTATGGAGTTGAAGTAAACCCACCACGAGGTATCGCAATTGCATGCAGATACGATAATGGCTGGGGTTTCATCGAAGAGCTGAATGTGCGGCATCTTGCCCGGTATTTAAGTCTATCCTGCTGCTACCTCCAACGTTGGTAATTCTCCGCGCAGATCATCATTTGGCCCCAGAGTTGGTGATGGGGTGTGGAGAGGACAAGGTGATCTGGACAAGGCTGTGGCCGTAATACGGAGAAGCCTGGACAACCAGCCTGGCTGAGGCCATTTCAGGGCATCTCCACCCGAATCTGGCCGTTTCATGATCGCCCTCTGCTAGCTTGACTTGGCTCCTGCGTAGGATGATTTCGTCACTCAATTTCGCCGTCAATCAAGTTTATCCACAACCTCTAGCCAAGATAGTATTGCCGGTTTCATGGCTACTACGCCGTAGCTCCCAATTGACAAGCAGGGCGTTAAGAGAAACCAACGCTAATTACGTACGGCTCCAACGCGTTTTGACCCTTTTTACCAGCGTCAAAGTCCACCCGTCATCGCTAAATTACCCCACAAGTATCCCCAGACCCGGCAACGAGCCGTGAAAGGGCCGATAGTGCCGTGGCACCACCGCCATAGCGCCAGAATGTCCTGCCAAGAAGACGCTGAGGAGGAGAAAGAGGAGCAGGCGGAGGCCTTTATCATCACTATTTACTTGCTAAACAGTCCAGACAAGCAGTTTTTGACAAAGAGCTGAGGCTGAGTAAATGATCGACGCACAAAGTGGAATGGCGCTCACGCGAAAACAGTGACATCCCTGCTCATAGTGCTATTCGTATTGCGCCGCTGTATGTACTTTGCTTCATTTTTGTAGTGTCTATTTTCTCAATACCGTGTAATGACCACTTCAGTCTTAGTGTAGTTCTCGTATCATGGAAAATAGGCACTTGTCATAAGAAGGAGTAACTAATGCATGTAAATGCCTAGTTCGGTGAATAGTGACATACTCGTGCAAGTAGGCTCCGTAAATCTCCTCATATGTACATGAAGCAGTGCTGTTGGTGCCCGCGATATGTTCGGTGAGGCCGCGCAAAAGTTCCCCTGCGGCAGTTCTCGAAGCAGAAGCCGATCTAACTCCACACCAATACCGAGATAACCGATTTCGGGGCCTAGAAAGTAGTATTCCTAGAGGATAATGTTCAGGAACGAACCTATTTGCCATGCAGCCGATTTGCTACAATGCAAATAGCGTGGCCAACGGTTTTGCTTTCCGATGCGGAGAGTAAGCGAAGCCTGACTGCTGATTAGCGGGTTCGGAGGGTTACCGTGTAGTTCGTTCATGCTTATGCCTCCTTGGCATGATAGATTGTGGGGAGAACCACGGCAGATAGCCCCCGAAGTCTAGAATCCGAGTCAGCAGATACTTTGTTTTCAATTCTCAGAACTTTCTATGGAGTACCCCTTGAAAGACTTGTCATTAACCCCTACCATACCGGCCCGATTAAAACGTCTCCTGAATAAGTATCGATGGCTGTGATATTCACTAGTCACTTTAAGGGAAGAAAGATGTTAATAGTACCAAGCCACTGGTTCTTCGTAGTTTAGCCTGAGCGGTGTTGACAATGAACGCCTTTGTTAAGCACGGATAGCCTCTCCAAGAGGTCTTATCTGTTTTTTTCTGTTTATCATGATAGCATGTTTGGTATTACATAACTATTTGGAATTATAATATGGTATCAACATGATATACTGAGAACCAAAAAGAAAATCAGGTGCGGCTTACGGTTACAGGGACTCTGCTTACTTTAGATTAGAGAACGTAAACTTGGCAGTCTTTTCTTTTTGTCTCTCGACGTAAGCCATTTTAAGTTTCTCGCCAAAGACTTATCTATTTGAAAATAAAATAACTCCTTGTTCTACGAGAACTGAATTCAAGTTGGCCAACATTAGAGAAAAAGAGAATCTATTAGGCTGAAACTTGAAATACATTGGGACTGTATCCTCTGTTAGACAACATCAATTAGTTTTCAATCTATTCAGTGTACAATTAAGTTATTCAATTGAGCCTTTAGCCAACTGCGGCAGATATGGAGAGTAGGCATGATTGCACCCATGTATCATCCTCTGGGGAAGAAACTATTCAGAATCGCGCATATAATCAGAGTAAATACACAAAGCTACCCGGAAGTTGTTACACACTTCCATGGGGTTTCATTTTTCCAACTCTTGAAATGTGAAATATGCGTGTATACTCCTTAGCGGCAAGATAGAGGTCAATTTTAATGTTGGGCATCGAATGCATTGGGCTGAAGTTGGAAAATATGACCAGTGTGCATCTGCCTAGATTACCAGAATGTCGGTATAAAACCAAGCGCACTTGCTCATGGAAGATGATCAATAAAGAGTAGCTCCCGTTGCACTGGTTGGTACTGCATGCGACTGAGAGCGCCGCACTTCAATATCTCGAGTGGAAGAATAGAGCAGGCGCCTATTATAACGCACTAATTGCGGTGGAGCTTAGAGAAAAACAACATATATGTATCTTCCCCAGCGTACCATTGCATGCTATTATTTCGCATAACCTATTTGAACCGTTTGTCAAATCGCATTGGCATACATGTACTTATCATTACTTACCGTCTGAACAATGCTCTGTTTCTCCGTTTTAAGGCCGCAGTAGGTAATACGCTAGAATCACTGCGGTCTTGGCATCCGTGTCATAATATTGATCATGGCATTAGGTGAGTCACGGGCAGGCGATTGGGTTATAAGCGACACAACAAATTGAAAGACAAGAGTGACAGAAATTTCTGCTAAATTAGGCAGTCCAGATAACTCTATTCGAATTTACGTTTAGGCTGTAGACGCGTCAAGACGAGCAGAGTAACGTTTCCGAAAGTGACAGCTGCACCGCCAAAGCTTATAGTTGATGTGAACCTTGCAGCCTGAGTCATTCGGCAACCTTTAGCAAACACGCTCTGTTCCATCAACGTGCGCCCAGTTTCCTTATAAAACTCGGCTGTTTAGAGGGCATTTCAACAAACCTACTGGCGTAGCTGCGATACCTCCGCCTCAACGCAAAACGCAGTATTTCAGCCCTCTGCCAACTGTGCAAGCGCGTAAAAATGCGGCTTTCAGTCGTCGATTTTCAGGATGTCCTGCGAGATCTGGACAAGGGTGTCCCGATAAACTTTAACACCAACTTCCACACCGCTGAAGAGGCGCCAGATCTTCCCATCCCCACTAACAAGCCATACGACTACGACATATGGCTGCCTTTAATACTGAAATCTCGCGGCCTTCCTCCTGCGGCGCTTCAAGTAGTCAAGCTCTCACGCGCACAGATCAGAGTCTTGGTCAGTGCTGCTGCAGCTTCAATCCATACCGGTGTACTTAATCGATCTTATGCCGAAGATCTTGAAGACGATGTTTATCCTGCCTTTAGTGGGGTTCATTTCCCTCCAGAAGGGCTCTTTATGCGCCTTGGGGCTTGTTCTCCAAAGGATGGTGCACCGCTTACGCCTGGGAAGCTGTCGATTCATTCCGTCGAGGACATCGTACTCCGCATCACAACATCCGCAAGAACTTGGAGCGCGCTGACAAATATCCTCAACCATGAAGGTGAAGAAGGTTACGTATACTTTCTTCCATTTAATGCAGAAATGAGATCTGAGAGAGAATATCGCGTCTTTTGTATCCCCAACTCGTTGGACATATCTTGTGTTAGCCAGTATAGATGGCATAAACCATGGATATTTGACCATCAAGACAGAAATCAGATGACCACCGTCGCTCACAAAATACTTGGCGGCATCCAAGAAGTTCATACCGAAATTATTGCTTATATGCAGGCGTATGACGACAATGAGATGGAAAGCCTTATTCGGAGCCAGGGTTTTACTTTCGATGTGCTCTACGACCAAAATGCGGGAAAATGCGCCTTAATTGAGCTCAACACTTTTGGAGTGAGGAGTGCATGCGGTTCCTGTCTTTTCCAATGGCTGAAAGATCGAGCGTCGTTGTACGGAGAGACTGGCGATATTGAGTTTCGCGTTGCGGTATGAAGTTATGACTGACAATCCTATAACAATCTGAAGATTGAACTAGATAGAGGGGATAAGTTTTTAAAGAGGTGTATCGAGCACTAAGGTGATTGTGCATGGAACGACAAAGAAATTCTAATTGTGTACCCTTTAGTTTTGACTTTTAGCGGAACAAAGAGAAGTTGAGACTATAATAGAAGATGCCCAAGTGCTTGAAGAGCGTGAGAGAAGATTATTGTTATTCTGACTGTGAGGAGGATGGAATACTATACAAGTAATATACAACATTAATGTTTATACAAAGGCAATGTCCAACGGTGATATCCAGACCGTTCGCCTAAAGCAACGCTGGCTTCTTACTCTAGCGCTGGATACTCTGGTATCTTCCAGTTAGCTGTCTTTTTATCCAAGCCATCCATTTCACCCCAATGGAAAAATGATGCCATCTTCGCAAATCTATGTAAGATCCAGATCCCGATGCTCGACTTGGGTGCCATCAAGTCATCAAACCTGTCATAACTTCCGTGCGAGGCAGTTGCAATAGGTCGGAATTTTTCTTCATACGTCTTTGCTCCTTGCATTATAGCCGCTGAAGCTGTCAAGTCTTTATTCTTCATTGACGTCGCAATCTCACCCGCCAGCATATAAGCGCCCACCAGACCCCAGGCGCATCCATAGCCACCCGCGGTATGGCAATGAGCCGAGTCTCCAAGAAGAACGACTTGGCCCTTAGACCAAGATCCATTAGGTAGGTTAACTTCCTCGATTTTTGTGCAGTAGATATCATTCGCCTCTGGGGCATGAAGTAGCGCATCCATAAACCGTTCGCATTCCCATCCACCTCCTTGATAAATGTCGGCTAGGGCTTTCTTCAATTCTTGTGGGTTTCCAGAGCTGATTGCTGCATCTAGATCAGGTTTCTTTCCACGTAGGATCATGTATACTCGTGTAAGTTCCGGGATGTCTTTTCTTGTCCCGATTATTCTTCCTCCAAGCAAGTGACAAAAAGTTCCCCTGTCAGAATCCCCTGGTTTCGATGGGACACTAAAGTATCCGATATAACCTCCGCAGTCGCGTCGTGGGTCTGGGGCATCTTCACCAAGCATCATCTTGCGTGTTTTCGAACCGGTTCCGTCTGCAGCAACAACAAGATTGAAATCTTCTTCACGGCCATCTTCAAAGGTGACGTGAACCTTGGCGTCAGTGCTATCTCCGCCGTCCTGAGTAAAGCTTTTGATGGTGGTATTGAATAGATGTCGCACGTTTTCATGGCCTTCGGTAAGCCCATAAAGAATCCTTACCAAGTCGCCTCGCATGATTTCGTACTCTGATGTAAATCCCTGCTTTCCGGAGCCACTCTTAGCGACGGGAAAGAATGCTTGGGTCCGGCCGTTGCGGTCAATTAACTGCATGCCAGTTTCGTGTACACATGCTGCTGTCACAGCGGCTTCGATGCCCATCTTTTTCATGATGGGTACGCCCTTGCCGCGAAGGTCTACCTGCTGGCCAGAAGCGCGCATCATTTCAGATCGCTCGATGAGAGTAACATGGGCACCGATGCGTGAGAGCCAGTAGGCTACAGCCGGGCCTGCAATCCCGCCGCCGACAACTAAGACTTTTAAAGCAGACATGATGATACAGCTATAGCCATATAATAGACACAAGGTGAAAACAATGAGAGCACTTTGTGATGTAAAGTGAAAACGCTTTGATACAAAAATAAAGAGTCGGTCTTGGCAGTGAAAACAGATGATTGTTCAGACACGCAATCTATGCTACGTTGTAGAGATATTTATAATTTTATTTAGCCTTCGCAATGTAGCCAGGCACAAAGGGCATTCGTTATCTGATTCTCACCTTAGGCACACATCCGAAGCTGAACACACGCGTAGCACAATCAGCTAGCGACCAGCCACGCGGACATTTCATGGACGCCAGGCAAAAACTTGATTCCTGGCTACACGCAGGCAGGGCTAGAACCTTTGGTCAATAATGGCAGTTCTACGATCCTCCAACAAGGGTGAAGCCACTAGTTTTGACTCGTACGTCATGCAATACGTGTTCCCGCTGGAGATGAGTCAAGCGCTGCTCCTCTGAGTTGTGATAGTTTCGCGATGCCGGGAAGGATCGTAAATAGGCTGTTCCTGATGCATACATACGCGGCTTGATTTGGTAATAACTAGACTAAATATGTGCCGTTTCTTGCTGTTAGCGCCCTGCACATGCAGGCACACGCATGAGAAGTTAGAAAATGAGCATGATAATCTTATCAGATCTAAAGAGGGTCTATTAATGATCCTTCCTAGTAAAGCTAAAACAATATTCGTAATATGATCATATATCAACTTCAATATCGTTCGCTGTATTCGCTTTATTCGCTTTACGCGTTTAGGCGGCGCTAAAGTAATAAGCTCGTAGATACGATTGTTCCGATAACTCCTCGGTTAGTGCTTTTGTATGTAGGTTATTAACCCCTTCACAGGCTTGTGCCTTGTGTTAAGATTGTACGCCTGACCGACGCTTTCACCCGTTCGAAGGCTGCGTAATTGACATTTTAATGAAACAAGGGGGAAGACGCATTTAGAATCGGGCCATTCATCATGCTATGACTCATTAAGGCTGCAAGTTAAGTGCATTCTTACAAGTTGTGAATAATAATACTGAAGCCGAGTATTGCTTCACCTTTCCCAATATTGGATGCAACGACATTAAAGATCATGGTGAATCGGCTGTGTCAATTATCCAGGGTTAGCACCCTTCGTGAGGCGGATAGTATGATTTGCCATCTAGAAAATCATGGCCGGAAGAAAGCTCTTGCCGTTACTTACAGCGATGTTTGAAGCTTTCCATAGGCAATAATACACGCAGTAATATTTATATCACAGTGATTTAGAGCTATATCAACCATCTGTTTCAGCTTCATACTTAATAAATGCAAGATAGAAATTGAATTCAGTAGAATATGGGAGGGAGTTTACAATAATCAGCTGCGCTGAAAATACATGTATATAGAAGACTATTCTTCATCTACCATATTTCACCAAGGAAGTGTCTGACCTCGCCAGTCCAAAAAGGTCCCGGTCTGTTCCATGCTAACATTTTCCAGCACCTTCACAATACCAGCAATGCACTCATCCATGTCATCTCGAGAACGGAAGTTTGTCAACCTTGTAGCGACATAGCCGGGGTTGACAGCCAGGACGGTAATATTATCATTGTTCATCTGGAATTCCTTCGCCATGGTTACGGTCATCATATTGAGAGCTGCTTTAGACATGCGATATGCCATATCTTCACCCTTGCACACTAACATGATATCATGGTTAACTAAACTGTTGTAAAGTGTGAAAAGGCCTTGCTTACTGGAGATCGAGCCTGCATTGGAGGATATGTTGATGATAGTGCCGCTTGCTTTCTTGAGGTTGTGATAGAAGTATTTGGATGTCAAGAAAGGACCCTGTCGAATGAAACTGTCAGCGCAGAATGTCCTTGGGCTATCCAAAGGAAAGTATATACCACAGTATTGGTGGTGAATTTATCGGTCAATATCTTGGCAGTGTGCTCCCACCAGTTGTCTGGCTCAGGTCCGATGCCTCGAGATGGATTTAGTAAGAAACGAATCGAGGTTGTGATATCATAGGGTCACATACCTGCGAGATTGATCAACATGTCCAGAGGCCCTTCGCCAAACTCTTCAGCTGCTTTGGCGATGGTACTTTCATCGGTCAAATTGATCTCAAGAACGCGCGAGGCGACAGCTTCAATCTAAGATGAAAACTACAGATAAGAGCTTAAAACTCGAATGCAAGAGACTGTTTCTTACCTCCTTTATGGAGGGGTCATTGTCTGCCCTGGTTTGGGGCCGAACACTTCCAATAACGTTCCAGCTATTAGCAGCCAGCGCACGGGCAAGATTAAGACCGATTCCACGGTTCGCACCTCAATTGTGTCAATATAACGCGGATTTAGAAATGTTTGTCCCATTTATGCCTACCAACAAGAAGAACGGTTCGATTCATGATGTGTGGCGCCAGCTCGTGATGCTTAGAGATCGTGGATATGAGCTTGGTTGGGTGAGACAAGAAGGTAACAATCTGGGCCAGGCGATGATGAGCCGCCAGAAGTGAAGGCTTCATTGGGAGTTCCTCGGAGATGGGATAACAAAGAAAAGGAAAGAGGGGGCAGCTAGGCTCCCTTCGCAAACTGTTGGAGGGGTCGCACCTCAGGCATCGGTGCCTTAGATACATGCATCAATGTCTTGGGCGCCGTGTTGGCTACGGTATAGGAGAGGGTACATGTATTGCGTCTCTCGGGCGCTTTGAATTTATACAAGGCAGCCAATTATAACTTGGACGCATGTGTACTGTGTTTCTAAAGTTGTCCATACGGTACATTACCCAAGCTCCTCATGTACATACATGTATGTATAACTCGCTCTTTGTTCCAGTCATCATAGACTCTAGTGTTTTTTGCTTGAAAGTCTAAGGTCTTCATTTATTCATCGTCGTCGGATGGGAATTCAAATAACTACTGTAACATGATTAAGGCAGCTAATGTGTGCGGCCTCTAGCTGTGGGCACCTCTATCTACATGTAGCTATTCACCACAAAGACGTCATAGCCTGTATTGATGTATATAAAAACAGGGTAGTCAAATGAGCTACAAATGCTCCAGTTGCCACGGAAGCTATAATTAGATCCTAAACTGCATGTGCTCTTGAGGCTCGAGTTACGCTGTGCAGGAGCGCTTGCCCCCAATCGCCTCTCCCCTCCACTGCCTTTCCTGCCGCGGATTGGCTCAGTGATGATTTTGGGTGGGTTACACAACTTGTAGCATTTCTTTAGGATTTGGTTTAGGGTAACTATAGCTTAGAACAGGGTGGGTAAACATGGTAATGGCAAGGCTTTGGGGCTGGACAATCTGAGAAAGGATCCGTCACAGCTGAGTTCAAAATGCTGACCCCTCTCGACCTTTAATCTATTGCAAAATGCCATAGTTTTGAGATCTTCTATCACTGTGAGATTTGTCTTTCTTCTGCAACAAGTTAATCGCTTTGATGGCTGTCAATACTAACATCGATGGATCGGGCTCGTATAGTAAGCTTGTGCAGTCATTTGCAGCGCGCTCCCAAGATAGCTACCTACTATGCGGAAGCCAATACTCCAAGCTTGCTAGTCGCTTCTACTCCTCAACAGGAGACACGTCCTCCAAGGGCTCCAACACTTCTTGCCCCAATGGAAATTTTCACTTTGTGACTGTCATGAACTTGCAGGTCATTTCGTCGCCAGATAAAAAGTCGACCGACCAACACCAAGTT
This sequence comes from Trichoderma asperelloides, assembly GCA_021066465.1. Lineage (NCBI taxonomy): Eukaryota > Fungi > Ascomycota > Sordariomycetes > Hypocreales > Hypocreaceae > Trichoderma > Trichoderma asperelloides. The sequence continues at coordinate 153,006 of JAJKFY010000293.1, forward strand.
CAAGTTCAGGACTTCCCCAACCCTCAGGCGTTCCTGGACGGGCCAAAAGTAGGACCTGGTTGCTCACAACTCATTTTCCTCAAGGGTTATGAGTCCACGGAATGGCTAAAAACTATCGGAGCCGCGCTCACAGTCGATCCCGAGTTCTGGCGGCGCCATGGTCCAAATTATGGGCAAGAGTTCTACGACCTTCCTCTACTTCCCAGCTATTGTCACGGCATCGTAAAGCTACGCATCATCACCATTTTGAACTCGCGCATCGCTGGAACTCCAACAACTGTGCAGAGATGGCGCGTTGATGGTAAAGAAATTATCAGGCGCCACCACATCAAGCTAGAGAAGAAAGGCTCCGAAGGCGAGTCAATTATTCGACAGCTATATATGCACAGCGAAAGTGTATATACCGTCGAACAGCACATTTCGTGTACTGTCGTTCAAAAGAACAATGGTTGGGCCGGCAAGTTAGCCAATTTACGACCGATTTTCGTATCGTATTACTAACATATCTTCTTTTGCAGGTCTAATATGGCTTGATGTTGGCAAGACTCCTCTTCCTTCAATCCAGGTCTTATCCGACGAAGACTATCGTTCGGACATGCCTGATTACTGTATTCCTGTCATTCAGCCTCAAATTCCCAAAGCGGCCCTGATATACCCTCTTAGCGAAATTGGACCTGGTCATTCTCCCAATGGGCCTAACAGTAGAATGACGCCCTCCTCCACTCAAAGCGCATCTCTACTCCCAACACAGTATGGTGAGGGCCTCAAACCTCTCAATATGCGTATATCGCCTTTATATGCCATGAGCGACATCTTTCGTCATGCTGCCTATAGCTCCAATCAAATGGTCAATATGTTGACGTTGAATATCGAGGAGGCTTTGCGGGCCGCACACCGCCATGAAGCTCTATCTCTGTCAGACCTACAATTTAAAAAGGATATGCTAGACGAGCATGCAGCCTACCTTGAGGAGGTTGTGTCCTTCCTCAAGGTCGGATCCAAGTCCTGGACAGATCTCAACCCAGACGGCTCGGGTGCACCGAACGGTGCCAATTCTAGCAATACAAAACAGTCCTCCAGAGAGAATATGCAAAAGGCGGAAGAGATTGCTAGCATCACCCAGGCTGAACTACTTGAAGACTTCAACGTACTCATTCAACGGATAGAGAAACTGGCTGCGCGATGTAAGGATGGAACCGACATCATACTAAGCAGGGCACAATTGCGTGAATCTCAAAAGGGAATTGAACAAGCAGCAGAAGTCAAAGTTCTTACTATTCTAGTATTTTTCTTTGCGCCTTTGTCATTTGTTACTTCAATTTTTGGTATGAGCTTCGTCAACGTGGATTGGAAGATTGGAGTGCCAATTTATGTCGCGATATCAGTTGCTTTAGCCATTGGACTAGGAATAGCCCTTACGAAGCAGGTAAGATGGTAGTGGATGGGCCAGAGTTTTTCGTAGCATTATTACTATTAGCCATGTCCGACAATGGTACCGTGACGGCTCATATGTCCTTGCTACATATTTCTCCTCTATACTTGGCAGAAGCATCAAGACATTCGGTGACCTTGGTTTACTGTGCTTTAACTCACCACAATCGTGGAGGCCTTGCAGTTATAAGTCCTTAGACAGATATATTGGTAAGATATTAAAGTATTCTAGATCTCCAATATCTATCATTTTCAATCAAGGATAGTCTCATGCCCTTCCGTGTTTTATGCACAAAATTCTGTTATCGAGACCAGAATCTCACCAAAGAGTCGAATTCTCTCTCACCTAAATTTTGCGCGGTTGAGTTGGCATGTGGACGAAGGCCAGAGTATAGCGCAACCGCCTCCTTATAGCTAGGATCATCATGCATGCTAAGATATGCTTCTTGCTTCTTTAATGACGCCAAAAATACCGACTTCTTGTACAATGCCCTCGCTAGCTCTGGTTTATAATAGGGAGCCTGGCGGAAAATGTCGATAGCCTGGTCAAAATTCATTCTACCCGTAGGAATATTATTAGCTGAAAGTAGCAAACACCTTGCGATTCATCCTACCTTGCTCCATATGCAAGTCCTTCTTGCATTGCGAGAAGTTCTGCAAGTTTTAAGAGTATCTGACCAACTCTAAATGAATTTGGTCCTAGGGTGGCTCGGAAATTGGCAAGAGCTTTCTGAAATATACTAATGCTCTCAACTATTAGACCCTGCTTCTGGTTTGCGATACCTAGGCAGTGTAGTGCAAGACCGAGCCTATTCTCATCGTTGTTAGTATTTTTCCCCTTCCATATTTGAGCTCCTATCTTGAAAAGGAAAGGCACAAACTTGAAAGATTCCACATCATTCTCCTTAAATTTCATCTTCCTGTATTCAATGACGGTGAGTGATAGACCAGCAGCTTTGCTATATTGTTTCAAGCCAAGCCAAGCCCAAGCTTGATAAATATGTGCAAATTGAGAAATGACCCCCTCATGAAGATGGTCCGGAAGGGTCTGTTCTAATATTATACATTCTTTGCAGTGCTTCACAGCTTCTTCGTATTTGTCAAGAAGCAAGTATCCCTGAGCAAGACTGGTGTGTGACGTAGCTACATCCTCGCGGCACGAGATTGAGCCATCATCCAGCTCTAGGCATATATTATGAAATTGAAGGCAATATTCGTAAACTCTCTGTGGGTCCATATTCGTTTCTTCCCCATACCGTGCATATGAGAATAATGTATCGGCCAGATATCTCTTCAGTTGGTTTCCGTATTGTTTACAGATCTTCAGTGTTAGTTCGAAGATTGGCTGTGCTGTAGCATAATTCGAGCTTTGGACCAAGTACCTTTGTACAATTAGTTGGTATTTCAACACGGTTATATGAGATAGCACACAAAATCTAAAGTGCACTTACCAGCCAACCTCTTGTAACAGCTTCACAAACCCACTAGCGTTGTCAATCGGCAAAGCCTCCATCTCGTACAAGGTAGTATATTCCCGAAGAGCAGTGTTTATGTGAGGCAATATATCCTCACATTTCTGACGTTTGAAATTCTCGCGGTTGAATCGATCATTTGCATACTCCCAGGCCTCGTATAAGAGATATAGTGATAGCTGAAAGTAATTTTGGAGTTGCGTCTGGCTCAGTCTGTCTCGCGCTACTTCTTGCACAATCCGGTGCCATGTGAGGGCTCTGTATTCCTTATTTCTTTGCACAAGTGAAGTTTTCGATAGTTCATTGCGAGCTTCAATAAACATTTCACCAGGATAAGGATAATAGAGCATTGGAAGGGACGGAGTTTTGACTGATTGTTCCATAATAAACTCTGCCACTCCGTCAGGATCCATAAAGACCATGGCGTAAACTAAGCTTTGAGCTTGGGAGGTGAGTGTCTCAAATTTCCAGACCGTGGCCATTGTGAATTTGTACTGTTCCTTTAGCGGAAGCTCCGATACTTTGCTCAATTCTTCTAGCAAGGAGCCGTCGGGTTGGCGAGATACATATTCGTCAATGGTCATATGATTTCGGCGGATGCGAGTGGCTATTTGAGTTATAGCTAGAGGGACATTTCCAAGCTTTCTCGCCAGCTGGGAGGCAGCTTGGTCCGACTTAGGATTTGGAGATTCGCCAACTTGTTTCTGGAGAAGCAAGATACATTCTTGGGGGCTCATAGGTGATAGATTGATTCCCCTCGTCGCAAGGTCGGTCATCGCAAGGGGATCACGGGAGGTAACCAGAACAGAGCCTTGCGAAGCCATGGGCCAGTAATCCCGGATGAGGTCGATGTTGTCTGCGTTATCAAATAATATCAACCACTTGGCAAGCTTAACTTCGCCGCAAGTGTCGCTTGCCACATTCGGAGCTCTCATTCGCGGTTCAGAGAGCCACTTGAGAACTTTATATCGGCATACTGCTTTATCGCCGCGGTCACTATCGTCGACAAGGTCAAGTGAGTTGGCAATATCGACAAAGCCCCTCGCAATTTTCGTCTCCTCGTCAGCTTGAATCCAGAATATTGCGTCAAACTTGTCCTCCCTCTGGAATGCGTAATAGGCTGCGATTTGTGTTTTTCCAATTCCTCCAAGTCCACAGAGGCAGAAAGAGCGCAGGCCGTAAGAGCTGGATTCACGTGGAATCAGCACTTTGTCAATATCCTCGATAATAGCTGACCTTCCAACGAAGTTGGGATTGAATTCAATCTTCCTGACGAAACACGGCATCTTAGGGATTCCTCTTTCTGGTACAAGGACCTCGAAACTCGATGAGAAAGCGGATCTAAATGCTATGCTTGAAGAATAAGTTGGAGTTGCCTCTATTTACATTAATTCTATTAGACATTATGATTCATTGTAAGAAGTTTAAGGTATAGGGGGGAAGAGGGGGTAGACTTACGATTCATGCCATCGGTTGACACTGCATCCGACATGGAGCTACTCCAAAAATTGACTCTTTCAACCGGGTTTCGTACTGGGTTTAATGTAGTTTAGAAATTTGCATAGTTTTTCTAAAGGGGTGGCAATAGTTCTCACCAATAATGATGGCGTTGGTAGAGTTGGAGGGCCATTGAACTTGAGTCGATATAGCATTCCTGACAAGCATGGATATGTTGTGGTACACTTTGCAGGTTGAATCAAACTTGCATATTCCGTGATAATCGGTGGGAACTGCAATAGCTTTCTCATCTCGCAATGTTATCTCCGCTAATTGACGCCCAAGAAGCTAATCAGGGAGAAGTGATTTGTATCAATATTTGGCACAACGTCTTTTACTTTTTCCTGGGAGCTCACCTTAGACTTTTTCCAAAACTTTACCCTTGTATCTCTCTCCTCGTACACAGTCAGGATACTACTACCAACGGCTGTTTTCTCGAACTTGGATGACACATCTGTGACTTGCGCGACGAATTGATAGTTTTCAGCCAGATAGCTTGCCGTCCATTTCCCATAGTATTCGAGCAGCCTATTTAACTTTGGCCACAACTCTCGATGGCTTTCAGTTGGATGGGGACAACCAAAGAACACAGTTCCTTGGAGCGCAGCGAGAGTAACTTGTAAAGTTCGATTTGCCGGACCGCCGGCTTGTTCGCACATACTATGAAGTGCCTATAGACGTCAGACTAAATTCCCAAGAAATGAATTATTTGATGATTAATAACCTTTTTGATTACGAAGCCACCAAACCCATAAGCTATCAGGATTAATGGCCGGGCCTGGTTCTGGTTGACGATGGATTAATGCTGATCATAGCTGGAATGTGCCCGCTATTAATACTTACACTATAGTCCAGTGCCTCTGATATTGCCCGGACAAGTTTATCGCCTGATTCCACGAGAAATTGCCAGATCGGTTTGCCCTGTGAGGGATTAATATCGGCAAACTCGTACACATTTGCTCCTGGTGCTTCTACAGAGAGAAGGTGTAGCAACGATTTCAACTGGTCAATTTTCTTTGCAACTAACTTATAGTCCGGTACAATGAGAATGCTATTTATTTAGTTTTCCGTAAGCAATGGTCAATAGAAGCTGTTTGCTGGTCTTGGCTCACTCGAGAGTACCTCCGCCGGCAGTCGAGAAATCACCAGCCCCAGGTTGTTTGAGAGCTAATCGCCGAAGAGCAGGGCTAGCCGGGATCGCTTTCTGGGTGGTGCTGATTTGAAATGGCGCCATGATAGTATCAAATGGTCATAGTTGGTATTGCCAATGTCTTACACAAACACGTACTAAAGACTACGCAGCTTATGGGAATATAGAGACTCTGTTGTTGTAGAAGGCGAGGGCATGAACATTCGAATTGTATCAATATTGAGGGGTTTGGCTGCAGTTAAGTATCATCGCCTGTCTTCCACCAGTATGGGCACAGTGCAGCGGGGGGTCAGGTGCACGAGCGCTCTGACACTGCTTCTCTCAGAGCTAAGATGCACTTTGAATTTGATGGGTAACTATATATATTTTTTGTTTCCTGGTGACCTGATGGAATCTTGGAAGTCTAGCTAGAATCTCCGTTGCCCTTTTTTTTCTTTTCTCGCTCCTCGTCTCCGGGTAGCTAACATGTGTTGTCTTCTGTGAGGAAGGACAGGGCAGCAACCGACAAGGCCTTCATCCCAGTCTCTAGAGTGGGGTGTATCAATGGTGCGTTAAAAGCAGAATGTTCGATGGGGATTTTGTCAAGTACGTTGCCATCTCTTCGTGCTCTGTCAAGATCTTCGGGATGTACCCGGCCGAGAAACCAAAACAAGTACGGGGACTGGACGGCCCTCGCTAAGATGGAGAAATCCTCACAAGGGTGACTAGGAACCGCTTGTAGAACCTTGTCTGCCCCAAAGAATTCAGCAAAAACCTGGCCGACTCTATCTGCTAAATGCCCATCATTATTAGTTAAGGGAGCTCGGACGGATGATGTGATACAGGGTTTCTTAGCAGCGCCGGAAGCGGTAGATTCATCCTCCACGATGCTATTTATGCCATCGAGCAGCCGGCTTCGTAAGCCAGGGTCGTAAGCCTTGACATCTAAGACCACATCTGCATACTCAGCCCAGTCTAGGCCAGGGGCTCCTATGTGTAGCTCTTCGACGTGGATCGAGGCGTATCCATCTTTGGAGACCTCTTTGACGAGATCCTGAAGCCTTAGAACAACCTTGCTAATCACCACCGAGATCTCAACTGACACCTGCGGGTTGGCGACGTACCCCTCGCTGGAGAAAACGCGAAGCTTGACTGTATCGGCCGAGACTAGCACAGGCCCGCTTTTGACACTCAGGGTGCCACTTGGAATTTGCATCAAGTGTTGAGCCATGATCACATCGGGTTTAGGAATCTTTTCATAGAGGCCGTCGTCGATCATCGATTGGGCTCCACCAGTATGTTCCTCATTTGGCTGAAATAGGACCTCTAATGTCCCTGCCCACGTACTTCGAGCATCATGCAGTAGTTTTGCGGCGGCTACCAGGCATGCCATGTGCATATCGTGTCCACAAGCGTGCATCACAGGCTGATCGCGCCCCCACATATCTGCCATGCGTTTCGTGCTCGAGAATGAGAGTCCTGTCTGCTCCTGGATGGGTAATGCGTCTAGCTCGGCCCGCAGCATCACCACTTTACCTGGGCCGTTTTGAAGGACACCAACGACTCCATGACCGCCTATCGATTCGCGAACATCGAAGCCTAGATCCTGCAATCTGTCTGCGATGATGGAAGATGTGCGGCCTTCGCTGCATGATAAGTCGGGATGCTGGTGAATATCTTTGTAGAGGCTTTCGAATTGGGCTAGCGGAGGAGCAAATGTCTCTATGATGCTTGCAAGATCTAACTTCGTGTTGGTCAAGCTTGGGAATAATGAGGAAAAGCTCCTACCAATGCACTGTTGCCCTAGCGGTGCTTGGCTCCCAGAAAAAGTGAGCGGGTTGGCTACCTTCACCAGAGGCATAACGCCGAAGATGAGATGCCTGGGGAGCATAGCCAGGAGTAGCAATTGTGCTTCTGTGCTATTGTCTCAGTAGCTTCACTTTCGATGTTGATACCGGAAGAATATCTGGCGAGATGCAGAGGCGCTAGAGCCCAACCTGAAGGACCAGCAGCATCAGTGTTGCCAACCAGAAGTACCCGTATGTTGATGTGTGTTGCTGGCGGATCATGTGACGGCATCCCAGGTGGGCTGGTTGCCTCAATGAGAACAAAAAAAAGTGTCAAATTGTACAAGGCCGCCTGCTTGTGCTGCTTTTCAGCGTATTGGTTAATTTTAATAGAACTGAGTTTTACGGGTCAGGCGTAATACAGTAAATCGTGTGGGAGCACATACTGTACGCCCGAAGTAAAGCTCGAAGAACATGAGAAAAGCTGGAGTGTGGGGTGTGAGAGACTCCCCGAAAATCTGGCCCTTGCTCTCGAGCAAAGCCTCGTCAATTTTGACTGGGCAACTCCGCAATTTTCGGTGATGAAGTGGCATGAGGGATTATGCTGTGTCATCCATAGCCTCCTGCAATGACATAACGGCCAGGTGCGTTGAATACCAATCAACGCCAGACGGCTGAACGCGGATGTATGTCATATACAACTTAGCATATCAGAAGGACACCATCTGACCAGCCCATGCAAATGCACCTCCTCTTGGTGTTGGATCCTTTACGTTACGTGGGAAAACCTTTCTCCAATCATTTCATAGTTGTCCTGTCTTGTAGCTCGATTTTGGGGGTGGGGAAGTGCATGCGGATTAATATCTTCTGTATAATATCGTACGACTATAATAATAGACTGCAAACCATCCAGGGCTTCTATCTCCAGCTCTAAATACAAGGAAGGCTTTCAACGCACTTTTGAGATCGGTTAATCAACAAATTTGGGAGTTTTCTAGCAACGCATATTATGGCATCCTCAGCTCCTTCCACAAGCACTACAGACTCTTCTATTTTTGGGTGTGATCCCAACCCCCAAATCTTGCCACCCTCTGTTACCACTAAGGGCTCCGGTACTCGAATTCAGCCTTGGAGAGATATAGTGCCAGGCCGCTACTGGATGGAACCCCACTCATTTCATCACGCCGCTAATAAGGGTCCGAGGGTAGATATTCGACTTCTACCTGAGATGGACTCCATCAGTCGTTGAGTCTTCTTTGTGAGTGCTCCAAAGCAAGTCAGATACGCCCTCGCAGTATTTCCTAATTTATAAGAGTAGCATATGTAAACTTGCCTTCCTAATACCATTTATGTACTACAAAAATGGAATAGTTGCATGCATTGCATCCAGAGGGCTTGGGATGATTTTACTTCGTATTCGAGTCGGCATGAACCCATGAGGCACTCTGTAATTCTTCTCCAGACCAAGATTTAGGATATTAGGAAACAGTTGCATGGGTTAGACCTCAGGGGTTGTATTATTGATAACGAATACCGAATATATAAGCCCATTTCTTATCAACTATGAAAAATAATAGCCAAGAAACAGAGCCAATGTTCTTGTGTTCGCTACAGATAGCGTCTAAGTCTGAGTAAGAACAATCAGGCGAACTTCTATGCTCTCCCTAGGATTCTTTAAATAGTCATCTGTAAAGTGAGACGCGGCACCATGAGGTGGGATTTCTTCGCGTCAGCAAATCCAACGTCAATGCAAGTGTCCACCATGGAAATACAAAGATGTTTATCCACTTACCTGCAACAATCTCGCTCTTCTCGATGTCCCAAGTTGTGAAAAGCGCAACGTCTTCGGGTCCCTGTTCTGACATAAAGAAGTATTCATGATATGGCTGGTACTTGACATAATAGTTTCGCTCTACTTTGTCCGGTAGAACTTTCTCCACCTCCATCAAGTCATCCTGCATGACTGTGCGTTTGTCTGTTATAACGAGAGGTGCATTCTTAACCACATTCAGCGGCCGCCAGGCACTACCAAAGGGTTAACATTGTCCCCATGCATTCTCTATAGAGGTGTAACTCACTTGATAATCTTAGCCCTCACTCGTCCAGACTGTACGGCACGGAGTTCTTCGGGGAGAAGATGCATTTCCAATCTTTCCATACCCCCTACGTGAGAAAAGTCTTGCCAAAAATGTGTCAGCAGCCACACAATCTTTCAGCTTATAAAACAACAATACCACAATGAATATCGAGGCCAGGTGCTAAAGCCTGGAGCCGGATGTCATAGACATCATCTACATAAGGCACAATACTTGGAGGAGCACCAGTGCGCCGGAACTATGCATGAGAAAAGCAGTAGTTAGCATCCTGTGTGGCATACCCAGAATATTTGAGCAGCAAGCATGGACATACACGCCAGTCGAAGCAGATGACCTGGTCCGCAGCCAATTCATTCTTCACCAGAGTGATGGTTTCATCCAGGTACGCTAGCACAACAGGATTGTTGTCAACGGAATTACCTGCGCGCTCGAAATTTTCCGCCTGTAGTTCGCAGCTGGACTTATGATGAATATATTTGAAGCCTGTAGTGTCTATGCCGTAGTCCTTTGGGGTGCTTCTAATATCGTGAACGCGAATATTGTTCACTGTCATGTACTCGCAATTGGTAATACGATTTGAGGCACCATTTGGGTACCCGAAGAGTTCGTAGGGAACCTCTGTCTTGAACCTTTCCAGGTCTTTGGCGAATCTAAGGGAAGTGAGCATAGTGGCGCTTCAGGTTATTAAGGTAAAGACTAGGTGCAAGCGCAAGCAACTGCAATCGGAATGTGGTGGAGGATGATGCCAAGTGAATGGTGGGAGAGCAAGCAGGGCGGCCGAATCATGGTAAATACGGGGATGCCGCTGTATTACATGTATTCTTGCACAAACAGAATGCCAGCATGGCTAAAAATGCTATGCATGCGTGAGGGTGTGGACAAAAGCCGCTGCCAAGAACATCATAAGGACATTCTATCACCGGCCCCCACTGTGGATTTAGTTGCAACAAGGCTTCAACCTATGTTGTTTGTTTGACCAACTACAACTTATAATTATGATGTCTCAGGTACCCCCATCCTGCCCGGGACAGTTTTGTCCTTTCTTGCTACGAGCCTTCCACAGTGTTTGAGACTTCACGCGGCTGTTCTCCCACGTCGGGTTTCCCCACATGAACAAATTGGGAACAGAAGAAAGACGCCAAAAACAGCGCCTGGTGCACAGTAAGTTGCTGCATATCATATAAGACATTGACAATGGGACTTACCGCAGCGACCAAAAATATTAATCCATTTGGATTTCCCTGCCCATCTCGGCCCACACGGAGGAGGAAAGCCATGAAAGGGCTGCCAAATATCCTCCCAGTGGATTCGAGTAACGTCATGGTGGTGAATAAGGTAGCGTGTTGCGAGGGAGCCACAAGACTGGATACAAACCCTTGCAATGCTGGTTCCGCTCCTTCACCCACGCCACAAAAGAATACGCCTTGTTGTATGATAAGCATTGTGGGTGAGGTGCGAGGGGAGGGGCACGTACCAATTGCGAAAGATGGAATGCTCCACGCCCACCGAACAGATGAATAGGCAAGTACCAAGGAACCAAGGCTAGCTTTAGTAATAATCAGATCCGCACGGAGTGATGAATTCAAGCGATGCTCTAGGTAACGCGTTATCGTAGGTAGCAATAAACCGAGGGCAAGAATTGCGCCGGTCGCTTGGACCCCGTTGAACCACGCAGCCTGACTGTAAACAATCTTAAAACGCTCAGAAGCATACTGGACGAAAAAGGATTCGCTAAAAAAGGCCGTCTGTTTCAAGAGGCTGACGACCAGAAGAACCCCAACACTTTGATGCTTTGCCAGGTTGAAGACCCTATTGAAGATGGTACTCCTCTCCAGCTCCCGGCTTTCCATATGGGAACTTTGTTCGAGTGATTCGGTGTTGTCCTGCAGCAAATTCTCTCTTTCACCTCTCGCATCTATGGCTGGGTTAGTGGTATAGCCATGATTTCGCGACTCTGGTATGGCCCATATATTCAGCAGAAGCAACCCAAAAAGCCCTCCAGAGAGTTGAAAAGGCAGCCACAGATCCTTTGCAAGCGTGGCAGACTCTGCCGGGGGGGCTGTTAAATTGGCGATGTCCATAACTAATGCCATGAAGAAGAAGAGTTTAGTCCTAATAATGGTTAGTACTAAGGCCCTCGTTTCTTTTTCTTTAATTGATGATACTCCCAATTACCTTTGGGATTTTTGTGTGGCGTCTGAAGCAATAGACATAATCATAGATGTAAATACGCGAGAACCACCGCCTATGAATTTCAGTAGTGGTGCGAAGAGAATTAGCTCTACCGGAATAGTCTCTTTCCAGAAACCTTTCCAAATCAGCTACTGTTTTTGAATTGTATATAGCCTTGTAGGCGATGCGGAATCTTACCGACTGCAAGCATCCATAGCATAGAGAGAACTCGACCAAGAAGTCCCAGCAAAAGGACATGGCGGCGGCCAAGTTTATCGGCGACGTATCCCCAAAATATTGCTGTAATTATACCTTCATTCGATCAGCCGCTGCTCAGTGGTTATAGGACATGTGGTATACTTGGCAGGCACTCAATGGAGTAGAACCATCCGAGGAGATACACCACATGCTTCTGCACCGGTTCAAGTTTGCAATCCAGCTCTGGAATATAATCGGTGGTGATTTGACTCCTGTTATATCTGGCACAAACTGCATACTCAATAAGTCTGTTAGTGGGGACGCTTATGAGCTCGTCCGTGAAGTGGTGGAGGTATACAAGCAGGCACAATGGAATAAGCGCGTGCCTGCTGTCACTGGGGAACACATCGGAAAAATAGTTTCTCATGGCTCATAGTAATGGAAGTACAATCGATTTCATGATTGAAATGAAGTGTAGACAAAGGTCGCACAGTGGGACAGCAGAAAAATATAACGCTGGTGCCTGTTATGTAATTACATGTACCAAGGTGTAACCAACGCTCAATCTAGGCTAATAGAGGGTATTGGAAGGATTATTATAAAAGGTTATGCTATATATATTATAAAAATCTCCTTCAGAATTTATTATCAAGTAATAGAAATTTAATTTTTAATATTTAACATTTTTTAATTGAGTTATTTATATAAAACTTTTACGTTTATTGCAGCATATTGAACTACATTTTTGGCTTCATTGAAATATCAGCCCTTTCAGCGCAGCAACCAACAGGGTGCTTACATGTATGCAAGGTATATGTGGTGGAATGGACGTACATGTGGGCAGCAACTACACTCACTAGACACTGTATGCACTGAGAGGATTTGAACAGTGATTATAGCCCCTCTGGTGCTTACATGAAGTGACTAGGTGGCTGTATATAGCTTCTTTAGACAGTACAACGCCATTTTCTTTTCTTTCTTTCTTTCTTTTTTTTTTTTTTTCATCTAAGCTCATGTCAGCTTGTCCCCTGGTAGGTAGACGTAGCAGGGGTTCAGAAGCAGTAGTGTAGGTACAGTGTAGATATTATTGTTGAGAGCTGAATGAAGTATGGTGAGTAGCCTAGGCATCGATGCATGGCTCTGACCTGTTCAAACCTAACAAAGTGCAGCCTTCTGTCACAAACGATCGAGTGATGCCATTCCGGAGCTCGCAGCATAGGCCATCTTCTCAAACAAATACGCCAAGTATTGGAACGACGGCCCATAGCACAGACACGCCTACAATTTGTCCATCCAAAAATTCTTGGTTGAAGGTTTCTGTAGGTCGATGGATCGCGAGCCTACAGGTAGGTCTGTATGTCGCAGACGAGCCATTTGGACCGCTCGTCCGATGCATATAGGCACAGTCTCCTATTATGTTGCAGCCTGTATACTAGCAATGGCTCTCAAGTCGATAAAATAGGCAAAAAGCATTTTTTTTCTTCTTCTTCCTTGAAATGTAGCCATAGCGTCTCAGAAGTACAATAATATAGCTATTACCTCCTAGATATGCTGAAACACATCAACCATGTTGCCGAAACTGAAGCAGCCGGATGTCCCTCCTTTCCCTCCTCCACCAACTCCTCCGCCAATGAGTGAGTCCGTAAGGTGACTTGAGTCGGCATGGTTAATCTCAATAGTCCCAGAATGGTTAAGATAAGGTCCGCGATTTGGATGGTATTATGAGTGGTACTGATTCGAATGATACATCTAAGAAGTGAGATGTGGGATGTCGCTGAATCTTCGGAATCGTATCTTCAGGGTCATGACTCTATCAACCAGCAGCTTGTTGAGTACTCTCAGAGCTGAGTGTTAGCCATGAGAGTCAAAGCGGCTGTGTAGATGAGACTAATAGGATAACGAGGGCCTTTCAGTTAACCAGCTGGTCCCCGTTCAATATAGTTGTCTACGAAAATGATAGTGAGGTATATTTTTACAACAAGGTAGGTCTACATAGCATTTTTCTCACGTCATCTGCTGTAGACTTGCGGAACAGTGTCACGCCCTTTGTACCAGCTACTATTTCTACAGCGTAGGCTTGAGTTGATGATTGGCCGAGGAGGAAATCGCCTACGAGAAGTTGAGCGAATGGATGCGAGAATGGCCGGCCGCCCACCATCACGCCTCTAACCACTGCAATGGGCAATGTGCTCGTGGCAGTATCTATCACCATGTTTCCCTCTCTGCGACACGTCTTCTTTGTTGGCGAGTTTTGACCACTCTCGATTGGAATCGTAGCATGCCATATCGTGGTTGTGTACGGAACCACCGAGGCAAGTGGGTAGGCCTAAATCAACTCTGGAAATGGAAATATCTAACAATTATGCTGTAGGTCGAACTGTCTCTTACTTTGAAATTCCTTCCGCCAAAGAGAATCTCGCTGCTCTCGACCTGCTGGGGGACACCGTCCCCACGGGATGGAGGTGTAGAACGTCTATGCCCTTGCTAATTAGAACAATTAGGGTAGCAATGTAAAGCCTTGTAGCATCGTAACATAAATCAATACATCAAACGCAATAAAATCAATTGATAGAAAACATCCTTTCCTTCAAAGAGCTTGCACACCTGTTCAGCTTTTGGCTAGATTACTCTGCTTTAACATAGCTGCCGTTTGTTGGGGAGATTTTCGTCCCTCAATCCCGCCTTGAAGGCCGCCACTAATTTGTATAATTGTCTCCTCTCCTCCATCGTCGCATGTTCTTCAAGAAAAACAGATGGCGAAAGAGAACTGGCCATATTGGCGTTATGCCCAGCGCTTATAAGTACCGGCACGGCTTTAGCAGAAGCCCCTCGAAGGTCTCGATGGTGGCTGAAAGTGGACACCGGCTCGCTGGATCATCCCTGTGGCGTTAGCCGCACCCGTGATTGGGCTCTGCAGCCCAGCGAAAATTCTGTGGCAAGAGATGCATCTAGAATCAATAGCTTCGGCGCTAACAATTCTTCAGCTGGCATTAGGTGCTTGGCTATTGACACAAGCACTGCAATAGTTTTGCACCCCATTTCCTAATTCTGCTTGAAGCTACGTGGGAGCTGCGCTAATCTTGGAATATAGATTCAGCTACCAGGGGCAGTCCATGCAAATAGTCGCTAGCATTGTGAAGCTATCTGCGGGTGCAAATGGAGTAAGAACAACGAAGCAGTGGCGGTTGAGCCTATTGCTATTATGAAATTAAATATAAAAAAAAAATAGTAGTAAATCAATAAGTATATAGACTGACTTGACCATCTGCTCTCAACCTCGTCTATTAGACTTTTTCAAAGTAATCGCAGTTTACCGTCAACATGGTCAAGGTCAACTCCATCGTCTCTCTGCTGGCACTGGGCTCCAGTGCCCTCGCTATCGAGCGCCAACCTCATCCCGATCTAGTCGAGGAGTTTATAACTTGCACTACCGAGTTGGCGCCCAAGAGCAACCACCATGTCCCGACGTACTGGCACTCCAAGACAAGATCCCTGACCTACACCGAGAGGGTTACGATAACTCCTCACCCGATCGTCACGCCGACTAAGACAAAGACAAAGACCGTTACCAATATCATTGAGACGACAACTACTGAGCCCCCTTATACAGACGTTGCTACCACCACGATTACAAGTAAGTAAACATGCGTGAATCGTTTAAATATGATCAAGTCTGGAGGTGTTAATATATGGAAAGGCACCTCTTATGCCACCACAACAAACGTTGTCACTCAGACCGATACCTCGACAGTCTATACCACGACTACAACTACACCAACCACCACCATCCCTGCTCCCGCAGACTTCACTCCTATCTCTCAAGAGCAGGGCTTCGTCGCCAAAGCCAAGGTCCGCAGCGCCAAGAACGTCCTCGAGAGAGGCAAGCAGGTCTTGCAATGCAAGAAGGACCCCCACGGCGGCCACTCTTTCTATCCTCCTCTGTACCCTCAGTCCGTCACCTGTAACAAGCTTATTGAGCCCGTTTTTATCAAGCGCGTCACATATACCGCCAAGCCTTGCACCAAGACTGCCCCTCCCAAGACCAAGACGGTCACAGCCACCGTCAAGAAGACTCACACCGATACTCTTTGGCCATGTGAAGTTACCAGCACGGCAACATCCTCTACATCGACTGTTGTCACCTCAACAGTTGATTCCACTGTTACTACCACCGTGACGTCTACAAGTAAGACTCGCAACGCCCCCTTTGAGGTTGATCGTTCCATTTAGTCTAACGCTATGACCCAGATGTTGTTTCTGCTACAGCTCCCCAACAGACACTGCAGGCAGTCTGTGGCCCGGAAAACCTCATTAGCTCTGCCAATGGCGGTGAAACTATTAGCGTCGTTGAAACCAACTACCCTGGCAACTTCGCATATGTCGCCGGTGTCGCGGACTCCTACAATTGCTGCTTAAGCTGTTTCAATACTCCGGGCTGCCGAGGTTCTTTCTTCGGTGGCACCCAGTGCACTCAGATCGTCAGCATGGATGGCGTGTGCCATGCAAACCAGTTCAGTCAGGATGCATTCTTGACGGCGCCAAAGGGGCCCAACAGCATAACTACTACAATTAGCAATGGCCCATGTGGCCTGATTAAAAATATGGGTGACGCTTCTGCTTAAGAGCATAGTTCCTACTTTTAAAGGCGCAAGGATGCGGAGAATAATTATAAAATATTTGTTGTATCAAATACGTACGTAATGTGTATATATATACGTATATATTTAATCATTTGAAGACTAGTTATTTAGGCGAATATTTCCAACACGACAATGCTTACTTAAATGAGAGACCTTAAATTGAAAATCAAATGTATTAAAATTAACGAAGTGTCATGAACACGGCTTGTAAGCAGTCAATAACATTTACATTAGGCGGATGTGATATCAAAACTGATGCTAACGCAAAGAAGAAAATTATTTCATCGCAGCCATTAAATCCAACTATATCATGGGCTGCTAACTCCGTTCAACAGCTGAATTCAATTAATGGCCTGTTGAACTCTGGGATAAACCCTAACCATTTCGTGATATAGCTCTGGATGATCTCTGATCATGACCTGAGGATCCCAGCCTGCTGCAACAAAGATAGTGTCGATACCGCTACCAAGAGGAGTTGTGAACACGTGGCCGATCTGAAACCCAATTAAAAACGCATAAGCCATGATGACGGCAGTGAATCCTCCGTCACGATTGTATGGGGGATCGGTCTCGAGGAGATAGAGATAGGCGAAAAGAGCGTATGCGTAGCCAATGAAAAGAGCACCGAAAGAGAGCACGGGGCCAACAAGGCAGTCCTGATTGCGGTTGTTAGCAAGTTACAAGATAAACAGAATGCAAAATGCTGAAAAAGAAATTAGTGACGTACGTTGACAAGGGCATCGATGCCGCGATCCTTAATCATCCTCCAGGTATCTCTGGCTGAGGCAATGTATGCCTTACCGTAAAGGGCAATGTGGCAAAACGCATACCGGTTGACGAATTGCACAGCCCATTCGATAATACTTATTACGCAAGTAAGGATGCAAAAGATGGCGTATGCAATCCAACCGGCAGCACCGCCCTCGCTGGCCGCCTGCGACCGAACAACACTGCACACTTGCTTCAGAAACTGAATGAAAGCTACTATGAGACTTCCAAAACAGATAGAGCCGAAGCTGTATGTGAGTGCTCTCTTGGCAGCACCGCGAGTGGCTTTTCTAGGGAAATTGTGTGGCGAGAAGTACCAAGATCCATAGACACCAGCGATGATGGTGTGAATAGTGTTCTTTAGCCACTCAGACAACCAGAACATTGCAAACGTCACGTAGGCGACCAGACCAATGACCTTGCTTTGGCTGCAATTATTCCCCGATACAGAGCATCGCGGATTGTCGGGTGACGGCTCATAGGAGACGTAAATGGCAACGAGCGTAACCGAGAACCAGGCGGCCAATGCCGTTGCTATAAAACCCCCGATGAGGCTTACGAGGTAAACATGGCCATACTTCTTGCTGACATCAATACTCGTCTTGAGCATCAGTGCTGAGAAGGGGATTCTGCCAATCCAAGTAAAAAAAGCAAATATGAGGAACGCGGCGAAGATGACGAACACTATTCCCGCAGACCAATATCCCTTGATCAAGTAGTATATTGCGGTCCCGAGCGCCCAAGCGAGGTTGAGGATGCCTGTGATCCAAATAAACTGCTTAGGGAAGAGGCGTGCCAGCCAGACATAGATATACGAGAAGACGAAGGCGATAACTAGACAGAAGGCGAAGAGGATAATGGTGTTGCTGTTGAGCGAAAAGCTGTTTAAATCATCGTAGATGCCGTGTCCGGCGAAGCCTTTGGAATAGCCGTGGATCGAGAGGCCTGAGACGGCTACGTAGCCTCCGAAAGCTGCGAGGAACTGCAATGGAGACATTCATTAGTGAGAAATACCTGTCAGCTGGACTTGAGCTCTCACAATGAAGCACTTACAAGAATACCCGCCCACCAGTCGTTGTACTTGGGCTTCTCAAGCTTGAATGCGTCGTTGAAGGAGTATTTCTCGTCGTGTACTTGGGGAGGATTGAAGCTGTAGGGCGGAGGAGGGCCGTATGGATGATCCTGATAGCCATTTGCAGGTTGCTGCTGATACTGCTGCTGCTGATTGCCATTGTACGTTGGATTGTAGCCGCTGTTGTTATTGTTGCTGTATCCTTGATTATGCTGAGCCTGATTCTGGTAGTCGCCGGGGTTCTGGCTCTGGCCCTGATCTTGATACTGCGGCTGGTTCTGTTGCTGGGGATCGCCCTGCTGTCTGTATTTGTCTGCTTCGCTCATCATGGCATATCGAACTCGGAATACGCCGTTGCTGTTGACAAGATGGAATGACTGGCGCGCAAACTATATGGCCAAAGAAGGCGAGGGGGACGGTAGAAATGTCTCGGATTGTAGACACAATGGAAGGGGGAGATGATGCAGGGCGTCTGGTCTGAAGCCTTGGATTTTCACGTGGAACTGCAAACAGCTGCAACTGCGCTACAATTGAATGCATGAGGTCATGGCGCCACGGCTCCCAGATTAGCGGACCCTGATCGGTAGCGGACAGGCCCCTATTCGCCGGATTATAGCGCCTCGGAGATCTGAATGGCTGCCGTGATCAGCCTATCCGGCGCCAAAACGCCACAATCTGGGATAGACTTTGGAGCTACTTGAGGGGGCCAGAAGAGGCTACATTATGCAATTAGTGTCAATTTTGTGAGGAATACATGGCACCAGGCACTTGAATTAATAAAAGAGACGAGCACGGATGCAAAAATTGATGGGAAGATACCTATGTATAGAGAAATTGATAAGGGAGTGCTGTTATTTTGGCATATTGTATGTAGGTACATAGACTCATTAGTTGAACATTTCACTTGATCTTGATTAGACGATATGTCATGATAGATTGCAAGTAGCAGCTACCGAAACTTTTCTGGATCATTTCCGTTCAACTTTTTGCGGTACAGTGTCTTGAAGAACCTGGTGCTTATACGTGCTCTATCCTCTGACAGCACGCATCTAGTTCAAGTACTTGGTGCAATCATAAAGCAATCTGCTGAAACACAGCCATCAGTTGCAACAAGCCCAAACCCTCCTCCCTTGTACTGCCTATCTGTAGATTGTAATTCCGTATCATCAACCCGAATGTAGATGGTGTGGTCACGAGCTGCCAAAGTTACTTGATATTTATAGTCTAGTTCCCATTGAAACGCCGCAGATGCGAGTACGATCCTGTGCGCGTCGTGTGCCTTTATGATGTTGATCTTCTTGTCGTTGGTGAAAGTAACTGCATAGTAACGGTTGATTCCTTGAACCCTGATTGCTAGACCAGCTGGAGCCCCGAATTTGATCATAAAGTTAGGGACTGTAATGCAGTAGTTATCCCACTCTCGCGTGCCGTAAATTATGATGCCCTCGCCTTGTCCCTGGGCAATAAGAAACGAGGAGTTGCTAAAATTATCGGCGCCATTAACCCAGGCCCGACGCCAAAATCCACACGGCTGCTGTAGGGGGACTTTGAGTACCATATCTGGCACGCCTGTCCAAGAGAGGCTATCCAGCCAAACGGTACCACTGTAAGGGCTTATTGCGCCAGAGCTCAACACGATACCGATTTTCTGAATAGGCTGACTATCCATTTCATCCGGTATTGTCCAAACCAGGGACCGAATCTCCCCAGCGCAAAGTATGATGGAAGGCCCATCAACTGCGATCAGTTCATCGTTTCGACTATATACCTTCAATCTCAACCTAACGGTTATCTGGCCATCTCCTTCGTCGCCAGCGTATACTTTTGCTGTTACTGTCTGGCCAGGGTACACGAGTGGTGATGCCATTAACTCATAAGTTTTCATGCGCAAAACTTCTTTCGGTGTAAACGTCTGAGTAAGGACTTCAATCTGGCCCTGCTCCTTACTGAACTTTTCCACATCTACAGCCAATCCAGGGCCATAGGAGCTATTAACTCGTTGCTGAAGGACAGCTGAAGTGCCTTGCCCTGTTCCAGACGGCCATGAAAGCTGAAAACCCTGAAGACTCCCTGGAAGGCTAAAGTGGAATTGAGCGCCGCCTTTTGGAGGTTCGAGCATTTTCTGGCCAGCTAGTCGTCGACCGATGTTGGTAATATTATACGCAATTCGGACAGCATTATTAATGGAATATCCGCCATCTGCACTCGAAATCAGAGCACGGTCTGCCAGTGGACCCCTCCAATCATATTTCCCTTGGAACGCAGAGAGACCAAGCATAGTGGCAACAAGGCAACCCACGTTGCCCGAATTGCAATCAGTGTCCCAGCCGCAGGTATTGATGATATGCATAGCTTCATCGAAATCGTTGCTAGCATAAATTACAGCCATTATCATGACGGAATGATTGGGAATTACATGGCAAATGCCATGAAATTTATCGTATCCATATGCCTCCTCTATACGCTGGCGGGTTTTCATCCAATCTCCATCTTCTGCAGCCCATTTTCGAACATTTTGTATCACACGAGCAACAAGAGAGTCTTCAGGAATAGCTGCAAGGCCAGTGTCGAGAAGGTGATTGATATCCTGTGATATAAAGGCTTCTGACTCCATTGAAGCCCACAGCTGAGCAGCGTATACAGACTCTCCATCATGACTGACCGAGCCAGCAGCACGAGCGAGCTTAGCTGCAAGCTTAGGATTCCCTGGAGCAACCAAAGCCCAGCCATCAATGAAGATTTGCGCGCCTATTTGTTCGGCAACGGTCCGCCCATTTGTCTGTATTGCACCACTAAGTGGTGCAGGTATCCCTCGCTTCAAATTTAAGAACGCAGTATGTTCCGTTGACATGCCTCTGCCGCCCCACCAGAATATGGTACGATTCTCAATAACGTTATTGAGCCAAGTTTTGCCAATGTCTTCGGATGATATATCAGGAGAGTAGCCATGTTCTTCCAGCGCTCGAACAAACTGAAATGTACCCGAGACATCGTCGTCCGTAACAACGAGAGGATCACCAACTTTTTCATGAACGTAACCGCGAATATGGCCGAGCTCTTCAACTATTCTCTGATGCGTCCAGTTCTCGAATGGGCGTCCGACATAGACTCCAATAAGTTTCCCAAGTACTCCAGCATAGACTCTCTCCAGGTAATCGTCTGGCAGTTTTGACATGGTGGTTGTGGTTCTTGAGGGCTTAGAGTTCAGCCGCGCTATTCAAAAGCAAACGGCCGCTCGTTTATACATATGAATACAACGATTAAGATATGGTAACTAATTACGAGAACAATCGCGTGGCCGGAGATGGGAGTGTATCTTCACATTGAAGCCACTACTATTCTAGAACAAAGATCTGTCGGTTCCAACTCCGCATGGATGAAGCACATAGAGCTTCCCCGCATGCCTATCCCCGCGATTAATCCCGGGAAGCGAGGGGCAGAGAAAGCAACTAGCTATGTAGATTTTGCGATGCAAAATGCGTAAAGCTCTCTATTAAGCGTTCTCAGAACCATCATTTCTCGAATAAATCGAAGGTTCAGCAAAGTATAGCTACCGCATTTTTTATTTTTATTATTATTATTATTATTATTATTATTATTATTATTATTATTATTTGACCTTTTTCGCGCTTGCTTGCTTGCTTGCTTGCTTGCTTGCTTGCTTGCTTGCTTGCTTGCTTGCTTGCTTGCTTGCTTGCTTGCTTGTGGAGATGTAACATTCAGGTCAGCAAATCACTAGAATCTGGATCAAATTTTCTGGTACATGTACTTGGTAGTCTGCAAGTTGGGCTGCTCTTTGGAAGTGGCAAGGTTAAAACAATCCGTAACCTATGATGCTAGCCTATGAGGCATACTTTGCTTGTCGGATTGTTTGATCCGGACACGGTTGTCCATGGCTATCAATTAATGGGGCGGTAATAGACTTTTGCCGGGGTATGACTCGAGATTTACGTTATATTCGAATCATTGATCTTGTCTCTACACCCGCTGAGTAAAGGCATGGCTGAGACTGAGATTATCACACCAGGCGAAAAAAAGAATAGTAAGATACAGAAAATTGTATTTGAAAACGGGGCTTGGTATATGCATGTCATGATCATAGGCAAACATTACCACATGGTGAATGAAACCGAGAGCTCATTCACCTTCGATCTATGCCAAATCAGGCGTACTCTTAGCGAATAGATTTGAAGGGTCAAGTCGGCTCTTTATAGATCTGATTCGATCCAGGCCATCAGCTCCGTAGTAATGAATACCGTCACCTTTATGAGGTGTAGAGAAGTTGATATACTTCTGCGGCATAGCAAGACCTGCTGCATTAATGCCATTGAAGACCCTGTTTACCCATGCATCTGAATTTCTCAGCCCCTCTTCATCATCTGGAGGTGCCGCTGCGATAATACCGAGCATCACATGTGGTTCACGATTCAAAAAGGCTCCGTTCGTCACGAATGTGGAATCGGAACCTCGTGTGCCTGTGCCATGTCTATCGTGGATGACAACAATTGATGTGGAATTCGGTAGTGGGTCTGATAGAATGCGTCCGAGCTCTTCCGACCAGACAGGAACTGAAACTGTCTTCCGGGAAAAAATGAGGTCTGCGAAGAGTACAGGGTTTTTTATAGACATTGTAAACAGGTACGGCGTAGCTATAGTTAATTGTTAGCTTTTCCAAGTTGGGAGGAGTAGTGGCTGAAGCTTACTCTCTTGGACTGTATTGATCACTACGGTTCCAAGACCCAAAATACGGTCAAGATAATCTTTTGCCTCATCAAGATCGCTGTGGTCTTCGTCCAGAGCCCAAACAAAAAGGAAAAAGAATTGGCCTCCGCTCTCCGGTCGGTTTACGATGCCTACGTCGGCCACGAGTTTATTAGGCTTCTTCCATGCATACAGTTTGGCGAGTCTCTCAGAGATTTGCGGCGCCTCTTTCTGAGGGAATGCAACAAGTCCACCCAGAAGACTTGGACGACGGTGTACCCGGACACGGAGAGAACAAACTACTCCAACGACACCAGCTCCGCCACCGCGAAGCGTCCATAGCAGATCAGGGTCACAATCGGCATCTTCTGTGTCCACAATACGCCCGTCAGCCAAGGCAATCCTTCCACCAAGGATATTGTCCGCAGCTAGGCCCATAGTGCCATTCCATGAGCTATAGCCACCGCCGCAGGCAAAGCCCACATAACCAACTACACGAGAAAGGGGTGTTGGCGTTGCAAGACCATGATTGTCCAGGAACTTCAGCAATGCTTCGGATGCTACTCCTCCTTCAACGGTTACATGCTGTCGATCTGCAGACAAAACCATTTTATCCAGGGAGCGAACATCAAGCGAAACATCCTTGGGCCCAGAGGCGCGACTCCTGCCTCCTTGATCGACGCCAGAATTTCGAATTGCCAAAGTCAGCCCATTCTGAGAGATGTATCGCACCGCTGTAGCAACTTCGGTTTCATCCGTAGGGCGCACGGTAGCCACAGGCAGAGTTGTGACAGACCTGTCGTTGATTCGATTCAATGCTTCATAATTGATGGAAGAAGCTGTATAGATGTGGAGATTAGGAGCCTCGCGATGCAACCCCAGGAGGGCTGGAGCATCTTGCTCGATCCCTGAGGCTGAAGAAGCTCCCGGGGGAGGATGAGTATGGAACTCAAGGCCAGCTGTAATAGAAGCCATTCTATAGTCGAATTTTCGAAATCAGGGTGGAAATTTTTTTATGCCTAAAATGAGACAGAACCTATTATTATATCTTTGAGGCATTTACTTTGAGAAAGACGTTTAAGAACAGCTTATATACATATAGATATATTTAGGTCTTCCAATCATGGGCATGGAGGAGCCACTTTGGTGTGGCTGCTCACCTAATCCTTCTCACCGCACGCCTTACGGAATTAATGTGTTACACCGGCCAAGGCCGATCCGATCGGTGAATTTGGCCTATGGAAGCTCCAAAAAAAAAAAAAAAAATCCCAGAATCAGATGATTTACTCGCATGGTTTTTCTCCAAAACTCGCTAATAACAGGTTGCTCGGATCGAGGACTCTGTGGCTCACTTTAGCTGGGCGACTCTAACAGGGTTGAATGCCTCCCATTTCTCACGACAAACGGAATGTGCATAATAGTGTCGCAACCAGTTAGGATGATTTGAATACTGTTTGGCATCAGTAAGAAAACAGGCAAGTAATAATCTAAACTGGGCCAAAGGCGACAGACAATAAGCTTTTAGCGCACTTTTGCTGCCTCCTGGCCTATAAAAATGTAGAAAACGGACGCTGTCAGCGGGTTCTCAAAGCAGAATATAATTGGTCATGTTAATTAACTCTAAGCGTTTAAACTGTTCATGTAGGCACTCCTCATTATCGTGTAACTCAGCACAGCTGGTAAGCTGCACTTGCCAAGCTCAGATACAATGCCTCTATAGTGAATAGCTAAATTCTGCATTCTCCCTATCCGTCAAATCCAAAAATTCTTGATTCTCAATTTTAGTGTAGGACGGATCTGCCCGAACGAGGCGCTTCTTGGCATTTTGTCGGCGGTAATATGACCAGATAAAGACAAGGTCTACGAGGCATAGTGCCCAGCAAACCAAGATGGTAATCTCGCCTGGTCGGTACTCGGGAGCATCCTTCGGTCGAAAAGTCTGGGGTCCTGAATAAGGATTAGCAAAATGATATCAATGCAACGAGTATGTATAGTACGTACCAATAATATTCCCAACGCAGTAGGCTACCAAATACATTGCTGCTACCGTTGTCTTCTTGGTCCATCCTATCGACGCATTAGTGCGTGAATGAAAGAGAGATCCTGGTCGTAATCCTTACCAGCGACGT
Organism: Trichoderma asperelloides; assembly: GCA_021066465.1. Classification (NCBI taxonomy): domain Eukaryota; kingdom Fungi; phylum Ascomycota; class Sordariomycetes; order Hypocreales; family Hypocreaceae; genus Trichoderma; species Trichoderma asperelloides. The sequence continues at coordinate 178,098 of JAJKFY010000293.1, forward strand.
TTGTAGAAATCAAGGATAAAATTGCAACGAAGGGAGCAGCGTCTGCCTGATGGGCGTTAGCTCAATGTTCACTTCCATCTCCGTCTTCGCTGCTCATTTACCTGTGTGAGATAGTAACCAGCTAGTCTACCGGCAGGTTTATCTAACGGGATAGCAACAATCATGATCATGCCGACCATGGACAGTACGAGGGCGACCATAGAAACTAAAAGCCGGCTCCCAAGTCTGTCTCCTAGAAATCCGCAAAGCAGCAAGGTGACTACTTCGACTGCTCCACCGGGAGTTCCATAGAGCAAGCTCTGTTCGGGAGTATAGCCAAATGAGACAATGAGTTGACTGAAGAAGTTTGAGATTCCGCCATTGGGAATATCAGAAAGGAGCGCATACAAAACAAATCCCCAGACGATAGGATCTGTTAAAGCTTCCTTGACTTGGTACCATTTAAAGTGCTTATTTCCGATACCCTGTTCGTTGACTTTGATTCGGTGGATAGCCAACACACGCTCTTCTTTCGTAAGGAACCTCGCGTTCAGCTGATTGTCAGGCATGACAAACAAAAAGATTATTCCCATAGTGCTTGTTAATACTCCGGTAAAAATAAAAATTGCTTTCCAAGGCGCAATCGAAAATCCGTGGATAGAAGCACCGCGAGCGAAGCCATATGCTACCAAGCCGCCAAAGATTTGAGCCTCCAGAAACGTTAGTAAAAGGAAAAGAAAGAAAGACGGTTGGTAATAAGTTGCCATACAAAGCCATTGAAACTGAACCATATGCTGGTTCTAAATCCTTGCTCTTTTTTGGTATACCACTACAATAACGCATTAGCATCCATCTTCACTCTAGCTGAGCAGCAGGAAACCAGGTCATACCTGCGATACAAATAAGGTGAATCCAGGGGTAACAGCCGCCTCAAAGACTCCCAGAAAGAGACGAATAACTACAGCTCCTCCGAAATTCTCAGTGGTGGCAAATAAAGCAAGGACGAGTCCCCACATGATGATGTTGAATGCGGAATACTTCGCAAGGGGCAGACGTTGTAAGAGTCGATTTGTGGGAAACTCCCAGCCAAGATATCCTTTGCATAGCATCAGCTGAGCATCCTCAGAGAATGCGCAAAGGAGAGTGTTTACCGAAATAAAATAAGCTTGATAGCCACTGGTAGTTGTCGCCGACAAGTTTAAGATCAGTTTTCAAGCCCATGATACTAGCGTATGATAACGTCGTTTCTATAGATCAAATGTTAGATGCTGTCATAATATTCACGTTTAGTGGCATCGTGATTCTCACTATCAAGGTAATTGAGGCCGTAAATAATGCACATTAGCTAAGAGTTGATAATTAGCCTACTGACAAAACGCAATTAAGTATCATAACTTACGGGCATAAGATTCATATCGATTTTGCGCAACAGACGTCGTTCTGCCTCCTCGTCAAGCTGTAGAGTGGCGGCATCCAGGCCGGCAACGGCGTTTAGAGCCTCATCTGCATCAATTTCGACAACCTCTCCCTTCTCAACGACGTCCGTAGAGCGAGGGGGCTCGTGGTTGACCTTGTCAGTCTTTTCTGTCGTGTCGCCAGCCATTTGAACAGTCTATTCAAGTTGAAAAGAAACTACAAAGTAGGATGAACCCCCACTACGCAAATCCGAATGTGAGTAAAGTGAATTCGTTGGAACTTGTTGATCAATCCTACCTCTTAAATAATATGTGGTTACATCAAGTCTTACTCCGATACCAAACCCCGCTCTCTCCTCACAGATAGACCCCTGTATCCACAGGACCTATGTAGAAGGCGATTGACTCTCTGCGAAAGATAAGACATCCAGCATGATGTTGCGTGCTACGGACCCGTGCATTGCATATCATCCGATCCAAAGATACCAGGCACTTGAGCACACTAATGCGGGATAAGAATACTATAGGAGCGTACCTCATAAGTTTACCTCGTTTATTTTACACAATACATACGTAACACAATAGTACACAACTTGTAAAATGCTGAGCAAACAGCATGTTTGTCAATCCGCCAATCTTGCCTCTTCGGCATAGCGTAGTGTGGGGGAGAGGCTAAGGAGAAAAGATACACGTATGCAGGGATGATAATAGCCGGTGACGCAGAGATCGTCATGTGCACCGGAAGCGAACGTCCACGGCAATTGACTGAAGAACCTAGTCCTTGGCCTTATCTCGGGCTATGTGATTCCGATATGCCCGACATATCCACTGCTTTTCAGGCAGCACGATAAATCTGTTGCGAGCGTTGAACATGGTTACTATCTAATCAGCTAATTCTGAAAGGGTCGCCTATCCAAAGGGTATCATTGCATGCAAGAGATGATGCATAACCTTCTTCGGGATCTGTTCCCTTACGATCAGTGGTAACCAGCTAAGCTAGATTAACACCACCACAACCTACGTGCAATGCCTAGATCTCGTTTATTCCGAGAGCAACCCTACCAGTGTAAGCAGCTTAAAGGTCTATGTAACCGATTCAGGTGCAGCTCGAACTTATATTACATGGAACATGCAGATCATAGCTCTAATGAGCTATCATTTAAATACTAAATAATATTGCATGGGTTGCGCGAAGATGTATGCTATCGTTAAAACGGACAGCAAGTCACAGTCGTTCAAAATGCATATGTGTCAACCAAAAAAAGTCTGGATGAAATTTACCAAAAAAAAAAAAAAAAAAAAAAAAAAACAATTAATAATATAATAAAAGGGCTTGTGATAAATATTAGCTTAGTCGTAAACTGATGCTTCGTTCCTCCAACCCAAACTCTTTTCTAGCTGAGTATTGCCTGCATCGCGGAACTGTTACTGTCTTGAGTTATAGTACATGAACAGAAATTGAGTACGGAGATAAAGGACTAGTTGAACATGTATTAGCAGTTTATTGGATTTTTTTTTTCCTTGTTTATTAAGTAAAGTGGCGTGGTTATTTCAGCGTACGCGCTGTTTTTTTTTTTATAATACAAGTAAAAGCTTTTCCTATCCTCTCAGAACCGTGATATGTCTCGCCCAAATACCCAAGATACAAACCAATACACAGGCACCATAAACTTATTACGCACGCTCATACTCCTTGTCAAATATGCTCCTCGCCATACTATCCATGCTACCCAACCGCGTAATGTGTCGGCAGAGCTTTGATGTATCGCCTTCCAACCTCCAAGGTATGTCAACGTGCCCCAATTGCGGAATTTGAATGGCTTCCAAGCACTCTCGACATCAACGGAGTTGTCAGTGCTTTTGTTGAGCTGCCTTGCTAGATGGGCTGCTTGCTGAGAGGCGACTTGAGCTGTTTTGGGTAACGATTCGTTACCTTCCACTACCGCGCAATCGCCAATCACAAACACGTCTGGCAAGACTGGTGCTGCCACAGACGCAGCGGCTTCGTTGGATTCGCTAATCTTATCATCAGTTATACGGGCACGTAGATAGCCATCTGTGACAATGCCACCCGTTCTGGGGTCTTTCAAGAGGTGATTTGTCGGAGCCTCTGCTTCGTTGATAGTTGCGAACTGTTTGTTGACCATTTGTTCCACAAACGGGTTCTGCATCAGCCCCGTGCTCCAGACAACCAAACCAGCTTCAATCTCTTTATCACCGTATTCTTTGATCTTGATGCTCAGGCCACCGTGTGCGCTTCCGAGGCTTCCGTCGGCTACCCTTATTCCCTCAAGGTGGTGCTCAGTGCGGACCTGAATGCCCTGCCGCGCAAATACTTCCATTGCATACTGCGCCAGTGCTTTATCAAACATGGGCAGGACTTTGGGCGCAACATCGTAAACGGTAATGCGCACAAGTGGCATTAATTCTGGGTAAATTGTCTTCAAATCTTCGTGAATCAGGTCGTGCAGTTCCGCTGCAAACTCAATTCCTGTCGGCCCACCGCCAACAATAACAAAGTGAAGGAGTGATCTCTTTTCCTCTTCAGTCAGAGGACTTCCCGCTGTTTTGCCATCTTTGCCGCCTGGGGAAGCGGGATACGAGCACTGCTCGAATAGAGAGAGCACTCGCAACCGGATGCGTCGTGCATCGCCAATATCTCGCAGAAAATGCGCGTGCTCTCGCACACCTGCTATGCCAAATGTTTGGCTGTAAGCACCGACAGCGATAACAAGTTTATCGTACTCTACATCGAAAACTTCTCCCTTAGGTGGCCGGGTTTCTGTCGCTACTTCACTCGCGGCTGTAGATGCCGATATTGGTGATAAATCGTGCTGGAGCTTATCAATGGCATTGGCCTCAACACGGATAACCTTCCGAGAAAAGTCGACATCGTCGGCCCAGCCTTGATAGAAGCGCAAGCCACCTGGTGCACGGCGGACAGGCTCTAGGATGGCTCGGAATTCAAGGGTGCCAACTGATGTTGAAGCTAGTAACGGCGTGAAAACAAAGTAACTGCGAGGTGAGATGACTACTCGTTCGTACTTTGATGGGTCGAGGGTGCGAGCAAAGCTATATCCTGCCCATCCAGAACCCAGAATCACAACGCGCTTTCTTTTGGTGTCTGTCAAGAAGTTTGTGTTAGCGAGCAATTTTCTTCGAACGAAGCTGTTATAACTTTGGTTAAAGAAAGGAATGCTCATAAATATGAAATATATTACCCTCCCTTGCCCCTGGCCCAATACTGTAGGATCTGTGACATGGGTGAATAGCCGTTACGGCTTTGAAGAGTTTAGCTGGCTCTGTAGATGTGAATTTACTAGCGTTTCGGCGTATACAGCCTCGAGCTATCATTTTGGAATTGACGTGTACAAAACAAGGTATCTTCCAAGTTGCTGAAGCAATGGGGCTTGTTATAAAGAGAAGCTTCAAGGGGCGCTGACTCGGGTTATCCGGTGATGTGTCATAACGATGAAGTGACGTCACCCAGAAGATTTCAAACATATAAGATTATTGATTCGTTTGAAGAAATTATGAGCACAATATGCCTTCATATATCAATTTTACTCAAGTTGGGGCTGAATCGCAGGACTATTATTGACTTTCTACCACAGTTGCGAGAACGTTATAAATCCTGCCTGGGTCATTACCCTCCTATAACCACCAAACTCTCATGATAAAACAAGTATAACAATTTCCCCTTGTCCAACAGCCCCTATTCTTGGTGATTTTCCCTTCTCATTCATGAAATTTCTGCAATTACGGGGACCAAGACGGTCCCGATTGTTCGGGCGTTTTCGATTTACGCCTGGCTGTAGCTATAAAACCCGAACGCTGCGCCGTAAAAGTGGAACCCACGGGCAGTTATCATCAACGAAAAAGTTACGGAACGGAGCGCAAAGTGTACGGCAGCACAATCTGACAGAGGACAAGATTCCATAAAGTAAAAAAAAAAATCCTGTTTCATTAACTCTATTTCTGTTTCAAGAATGCTCAGTGTGCTGCATGTAATCTGTGGCAATCTTAGCGCCACAGACCATCAGCTACGTAGCAGGTCGTCACTCGCTATAATCTAGAGACATTGTCTAGCAATATAGGGGATCTGATTACATCCACTGTAATCATAGCCAATTAGTTTTCTACTAAGGGGCTGTGATGGGTTTTGAGCTCTATCCGAATACACCCGATTTTGAGAGCCTCCTGACACAAATATTTTTTGACAATTCAAATGAATGTAAAATGCTGCCTGCACGTGATGGGTAAATTTTTCATGTTTGAAGCTGGATACACAATTGCGTACCAAGTAATCCATGTAGAACTCGAGCTGTATGTATTTATTATAACAAATATACTTAAGAACTACCCTGAACTACTAGTATAATCGCTCAAACCTTTAAAACCAAGTGCGCTTTCTTCAAAGGCCATCATATTTCATTTTACGTCTTTCAGTTCTACTAGCTGCTTCCCAGTTAAATGTGACATGGCTATTATAGGTTATGTTTCTATGTTTTATGCGCGTAGAGGCATGCTGACAATAATCATCACGGCAACGAACAACATGTGTGAATTACGCAGACTTGGCTTTGTCTTACTCGAACCATTCTCAAGCTTATATATCAACATATCAACACTAGCCGCCTTTCGTTACTTATTTGATGTTCCATGACATTGTCATAAACACAAATGGCAGTTGTTCAATGAGAGAGGTGGCCAACTCATGGCGCGCCAAAAGTTTCTATTTGCCCATAATAGAAAATTGATACGTCGTAGCTTCACTCCTTAAAGTAATCGAGTTAGACATGTTATAAATAGTATATTGATATAAGTTGAAAGGGAATGGATAATATCAGTGACAGTCAGGCGTGGGTCACTTTGACACCAGCCGAGGCTTGCCTTCGCTTGCCGCGTAGTCCATTCAATTTTGGGTGCTGCCATTGGATGAGTCGAATCACCATCACCTTAAACTAGAATTGGATGAGGAAGCTGCCCAATTTTCATTCGCAGTAAGCAGGATGCCCAAACCGAATGAGGAAAAGATACGTTTGCTGGATATTCAATGCGGACTTAAGGGAGGAGGGAATAATCGACCCAACAGGGCGGAAGAGAAACGCCGCCAGTTCGCCGCAGTGAACTTTCTTTCTATATGTGATACGAAGTACGCGGTGTTATAGATATATTTCACTCATTCTGGCCAATGAAAAGCCCGATTCGCCTCCGATGCCACCAACGATATATACCCACTGTGGATGGCCGAATCGCCGAAACTGCTAGGAGATAAGAGGCCGAAAGAGACTCTCTCGGCTCTCACTAGAACCTGGCTGACCGATTAAATTCCGACTACTGAATAATCCATGATTGAATAATACGACAGTTCTCTCATTTGTAATGCGACATGTTTCCCCACTATCCGGCCGGATCTACCCTCCGAACTAAACCCGTCAGCTTTTTTGTTTAGAAGAGATTCAGCCCAGGAAGAGGGGCTAAAGTCACATTTAGCCACGGCAAATATTCTTATGCCAGTATTGCTAGTACTATTGGCCTGCCACCGAGTATTCCAACTAGTGTAAACTCTCACTTGTAATATTAGATAGACATAATTGCCAGATGCAGGCAATGATATCTTGAGATTCCAATTGTTTAAAAAGCTACTAGCGATGCTTCTTTTCGTTATATTTTAGTCGACATTGAATTGTAAACACACTCGCTAGATCTAGTCTTCGTTTCCTAATCTAGATCGCCTCGGCAAATTGCTTAGAAATATAGCGTCATCTCCTCCATCCTTGGGCGGGCAGTCACGCAACCAGCTGTGCCCAGCTATCATTCGAGGAGCGGTCAGATCCACCACGCGATTCGGTGTTATGAGTTATTACTCCACACGCAGAAAATGTATAAGATGAAACCTGTCGCAAGCTCGTTTCGTAGACCATTGTCCATACTCACCTCTTTAACTAAACCGAGCAATTCACTCTTTCAACTAAGAACGTACTCAGTTCCTGCTAAAAGCATCATCATGGGAGCACCTCAGACGAGCAAGGCTATTATCAAGGTAGCTCCGGGCAAGGGAGCTATCCAAGAGGGGCCAACCCCGAAGGTTCGCGCTGGCCACGTAATTGTCAAGACAAAGGCTGTTTCTATCAATCCCACCGACTGGAAGAGCCTTTACAGCGAAAAGGAAGAGACAATTGGCACAAAACTCGGATGCGATTTTGCGGGCGAGGTCGTGGAGGTCGGTGCTGGAGTTACCAACTTTAAGGTTGGCGATAGGATTGCTGGTCTCAGCCCTGGAGCGTAAGTCTTCCGCTTTGATCTCTGGTCTTTTCGACAGAAAATGCCAGTGAGCAGATTTCATTGGGTGCTAACACGGGAATTGTAGAAATATTCTTCAGAAAGAGGATGGCTCATATGGAGAGTACTTACTCACTCAGGCAGATGTCCAATTCCACAACCCCCTAAGCGATGAAGAGGGAGCGACTCTGGGAGTTTCCGTTTTCACCGTTGTAAGTAGAGAAACAACTATTAAAGAACATTCACAAGTCCTGGTTCTCGGTTTGCTAATATTATGTCTGTCTTCTTCACACCATTAAGGGCCAAGGTCTGTACCAGAACCTGAAGCTGCAACTACCGACAACCCCCATAACTACAGGCACTCCAGTTCTCATCTACGGTGGAAGCACTGCATCTGGCCTTTGGGGTATCCAATACGCCAAGCTCTCCGGATACAAGGTCATCACAACTGCCAGCCCACGAAACTTTGACTACTTAAAGTCTCTGGGAGCCGACGCCGTCTTCGATTACAACTCACCCACCGTTGTCAAGGACATTGTCGCTGCTGCAGGCGGCGAGTTGGCCCTCGTCTGGGACTGCATCTCTGAAGCAAGTTCTGTAAAGATTAGCGCAGCCGCTATCTCGCCAAAAGGTGGAAAGCTGGGCCTGCTCCTTCCCGTCAATATCGACGACATTCACGCCATCAACCCCAACATTGAAGCTGGCGTGACTATGGCCTACAGCGTCTTTGGAAACCCATTCCAGAGAGGTATTTCCAGCGAAGGCAAACCCGAAGACAACGAATTCGCAAAGAAGTTTAGGGATATTTCGGAGAAGCTGCTCTCAGAAGGCAAGCTCAAGGCTCCCAAAATTGAGCTCAATCGCGGCGGCAGCGGCCTTGAGGGAGTCTTGGTGGGTCTGGAGGAGCTGCGCCAGGGCAAGGTCAGCGCAGGGAAGCTCATTTATACTATTTAAATGATTGATATAAATGATATAGCTTAAAATTATATGAAAGAAAGTACATATATATGTCTATCAACGTAACAAAAATAACTAGTGCGATGCGTGACTCCAATTGGAAGTGCTCTAAATACATCAAGTCCCAATTTTTTCATAACCAGCAAATGCAAAGGAGGCTATACAATCTAAGTCCAGCTCCCTTTTGGTATAAAGTGAAAGTTATTTGACAGTTTTTACATGTTCATGTGCATGTGCATGTGTTCTCTAATCCTCGCCATGGGTATCTTATTTTCCTGTAGCCATTTTCCCATCCTATCCTTCATGCTCTCGCTCGCCTTTAAGCCCACTTTCCCAGCAGTGCCATGATTGCTGTACCGAGATACAGGGAAAAGAGCATAAACGCCAGACGCTTCTTGTCCTGCGTGCGATAAGGGTTGAAGAGGAAGTCGCGCGCAATCATTTCGACAAAGCCGGTGTAGATGAGGATACCAGCGGAAATAGAGTCGAGAACGCCAGATACAACGTTGGCAGTATAAGAGCCACTGTTGTATGTAGTCCGCACACCGAGGCCGATGGCAATGGCAATAGGGGTCGTCAATCCATAGGCGAGGCAGAGAGCCCAAGGCATCCACTTAAAGCGCTTAGGGAAAGGGATGACACTCAGGCGGGCGCCAATACCCAAGCCCTCAAAGGACTGGTGGAAGACGAGGACTGGATAAAGAGTGCTGAATTCATCGCCAGCAACACCGAGGTTAAGGCCGATGATGACACTGTGGAAGAGAACGCCAAACTCGAGAATCAAGAAGGCCGCAATCTGAGACTGAAAGCCAAATGCTACTTTCTCGGAATCGCCGTCAAGGCCCTTGAGCTCCTCCACATCGTAATCGTCGCTAGGCTTGTCGCTAGGGGCACGGCCATTCACTTGTTCGTTGCCCTTTGCAGCGAGAGGAGGAATAGCGCCATCCTGGTCAGCCGAGTGAAGTCCCTGGTGGCTGTGAGTGGCATGATGACCGGTAGTGATGGTGTCTTCGACCTCAACATGGGCCAGCTTGAATTTTCTGTCGACGTAGTACTCGGCCAAAAAGTCCAGCAGAAAGATGAGCATGGCTGAAGTCAGGGCCAAGGCAGGCGGCCAGCTGTATTGAGCCCAACCACCCGTCATGCCGACACAGCTGGCGGGTCCAATCTCCCCATAAGCCGGATCAAGGAGGTGGATGAAGGCGGTGGCGATGATAACACCAGCGCCAAAGTAGCGGGCAAAAAGGTATACATAGAGGGGGATGCGCAGGCGTCGAACGCGGGTAGCCAAGACAGGGAAGAAGGTGACTGCGGTTGAGACAATCATGATGACAAACAGAGCCGAGACACGCACGCCGAGCCGCCCATTGTACTCGTTGCCGCCCGCGTTGAGGTAACAGATGATGTCTCGAGGGTCGGCCGTGTCGAGGTCGACAGACTGAGGGTTGAAATCGGCGTCCGCCATGGCTGCTCAAAGCTCAGGTGCTCAATAGGAGACCAACGGCAGTAGAGTCTGGTCTGGTCTGGCAGGCAAATGAGACGATAACTCGCCCGATGGAAACGAGAAAGACCACGGCGGGATGGGAAGTATTTGAAGTGCAGACACGAGGTGAAATTCAGCCCAGCACGGCGGCGTAACCCTTTCTATAGTTTGAGCGAGCCAACAGCTTAGAAGGGCGCCCGCACCACATGCGAGCAACGAGGCTGGCCAACAAACGGGCACGGCTCAAGGTCTCCAGCACGTATCCGTTTAGTGGAGATGACTTCTGGCATCTGACCACCGCTATTGGAGCGCGCGGATGGCTTGGTGCCGGGTCTGCGCTGATAATTTCAAGTAGCACGAGAACCGTGATGGCCAGCCAACACCAAGGGCAGCTTCTCACGCCTCCCTGCAACACGACCTTGGGGGTGGCAGCATCCCAAGTTGCACAGAGTCAGGCAAGGGGTTCGGGACGCGGATTATTATAGGAAATACGCCCAGTCGTTGTTGGCTTGGCCCTGGAGCTGAAGCATCACATGCGGCCAACTGAGACACTTTATTTTTTATATTTAGACTTTCGGGTTACGCTTGGACATTTCTTCGCATTTCTACCACGTGCGGTGTCTGTGACACACATAACAAGAGAAGCAGGGCCTTGTTTTGATATTACTCCACCGGATATTGCGTGACGAGATAAAGAGTATGGAATCTTCTTCTTCTTCCTCTCTTTTTTTCACTTTCGTCGGCGACTGCGGCTGAGAACCTTGATGGTCACACAAAAAGTCCCGATTTTGGTGGTGAGAACCTTGATGGCCACTTAACCCCGCCAATCAGAAGGCTGCGAGATAAACGTCAGAGCTAGCAACTGAACTTATTTTGGTGGGAGAGATGAAATTTCAAACGCAAGGGTACTAACAGCTTTTTTGCGTGCTATTGGGAGCTGAGCTGATTTGTGGCTTAGACTTTGTCGCCTCGTGCGCATCAGGCCTAACAGTTGGCCCTGGCTGCGTAGTTCCCTGGTCATTTGGGCGAATGATCATGGTCTGTCACACATGTGTGTATGTAGACAGTTGAATAAGGAGAGTTACTATGAGTTATCCGAAGATACAGTACTTAGGGAGAAAGGTCAGGTTTAACTTGAGCCAACCTACTTTGAGAGAGAGGTCTCCGAACCGCGTCCTCCATAAGTATGCATGGAGCGTGGTTGGTTACACTGAACGCTAAGTTGGTGATACAGCCAACATGTTAGGTAACGGATATTGAAAGCAGGACCCGAAGAAGTGGGGGACGATAGATAACGCAGGAGGCTGATACGGAACAATTTCAGACTAATATATATACATAAGTAGAGAAGCCCCCCTCGTGGCAGGCAGTCATATCTTGCAATGTTAACAAGTCCATCTGCTGCATGATTCTACAATCAGTTTCTGTATCTTCTATTGCTACTTGGTAATATTCTTTTTGTCTCACAGTCTATAGATATAGAATTCTATTCCCAATCTAACTAATTCTTTCACCTTCATTCGAGCTGAGGGTTGGGCCAGACCTACTCTTCCTCGTGCTCCTACATGTGTCGGCTTCGAGACTATTATGCACCAACTCTGCCCCTTTATGCCTTTTGTATCACTCAACTATTCTCCATCTTTCAAAATCCTTTGCCACCCCCGCGGTAACACCAAATATGTGTAACATACGGCTACACAACAAGCTTGAGCAAAATTCCGAACCGCGCATGAGATTCGCCTATACTCAGATTTTCATCGTCCAAGTTCAACACTGAGTTTTTATTAATCATTCTAAGTCTTAATCATTTCCAAGAGCTTTTCTAAAAAGGCTCTTTTTATCATCCATTCTAGCATTCCATTATCTTTTGCATGCTTTCAAAAAATATTGTGTGGATCCTCGGCTTCCAGTTTTCATCTCGTGGGGCCAAGCCCCAGTTGTTGCGGCAGCCACCCGCGCGGGCCACTTTACGACGCTATTCCGGAATCCAGCCAATCTTTGCATCGCGCTAGGCGTCACGTCTTTGATCTCAACCACCAGGGTCAGATCGAAAGGCGTTATCAAGAGGATAAAGGAATGTCAATCTATCTTTTTAATATGTAGCTACTCATGGATTTTATATACCTAGTAAACCATGAGCGAACAAAAGCTGCACACTGCTAGCACTTTGCTTAATATTATACACTGCTTACCTACAGTACGACCATCCCACAGTCCCGTATCCTAACATCCTCACCCAAAACATGTTTCCGAAAGGGCGTCGTGCAACATGCGTGTAAACGATGTGACAATTAGCACACAGAAACCATCACACGTCTTTTAGCATCTATCTCTAGTAATTATATAAACTTCACCTCTGTCCCGAATAATTGTGAACTCTGTCTCCTGTCATCGAATACTCCAACAACATACTCTGCTCAGAACTATTAAACGAAATATATATATCGAAGCAATATGAGAGGTTAGAGTCACCAACTACCTATAAATGTATTACAATTGCCAAATGATCCTCACCTACAAAAGAAAGACTTCTGGCTATTCGAGACTCTCGCGGAAGGCTAGTATAGAAGCAGTCACATTTCCCTAAAATTGTGATATTGTCCCAGCATCAAGTAATATCACTGCGGGCTGAAAAATGTGATAGGGTAAGTGTTTTAACTAATTCAAAGGAATAATACATGGTTACTGTCATTAAGGCTCTACCCATCTGATCAAGCTGATCAAAAGTCAAGCAAAGGTGGTGCTGCCATGTTTCCTTCACGTCGTGAAATTTCTTTCAACAGCTATCAGAATAGTACAAAACACCCCGGATTAGATGTCACTGAAGCTTCACTGAAGCTTCACTGTTGTATCTATGTAGGCTTATAACGGAAAGATATCTCTAGTTCACTCAGCCATATATACACCGCGATTTTACTGCAGAATAAGAGGGGACAACGAATCATGTTTAATAATACAGTGCTTTATTTCTACCATTGATATAACCGCCATTCGACATGCCGCTAAACTATCTTGTAAAAAAGACTCTGCTTCTCCTGTCTGCTGGTCAATTATCCAACCCTGAGTTAGCATAGGCCGCGACTTCACCGACGGGCATGTGCGAAGTGGGACTTGTCTCGAGAGCTGCGCCTCTGAAACGTCTCATTTCAATGCTGAAAGGATCGTCAAAGAAGACTACAGAACTGCCTTGAAGATAACATGGTCGTCACATTGATAGGCATTGCCTAGCGAAGAAGCCATTTGGCTTGAATTAATATGAACATGACAAGTTCGAGCGTGAACTTGCGAGGATAACGTATTGACGGCGAAATAAGCTTCTATGATGCTGCTTATCTCAGCACAGCACAATAACAGACAACGAATTTTGAATGTCTCCCGAAACGCCAGCGCATTCATGACTCAGGAATTATTGGAATACGCGCGCTGGGCGATTGCAGGATACCTATTACACACAACCACCGACTACGGAGCTCTGCGATTAGATCTAGCGTTTGGTCTCCACCTCGGCGAGGGGAGTTCGTGGAGTCAGTCAAACCAGTTCATCTCCCCAAACGCGCGGATGGATTCTCAAATGTAAGATTTCGATAAGTTCCGACTCGGGCATGCACAAACGAACCAGGTTCCAGAGCCATCAGCCCACTAATCAGGTCGGTTCCCTTCGGGTTACCGAGCACAATCATCAGTGATATGCAATGCGCAACAGTAGCGAGAGGGCGTCGCCGCCTCACGAGATCAACGCCTCGTGTAAATCAACAATTAGGCGTCAGGCATCTCGACGACGACGTTTCTCTTGGTAACAATATCCACAAAGCCGATGCATTGCACCCCCAGGAAGAGCGCAATGTGGAGAGAAGCATCCTTAATCGCAACTCTATCACCGCTGCAGACCTGGGGAAACGGCATGACCTGCCCATGGGGAGATGCGCTGCGCGGTACGTAATACGTAATAGCTGCGCCAGATTTGGAGGTTGGGCTGCACATCGCCCGTATCTTGCTTCTTCCTGGTCTCCAGACGCGGGAGCTGAGTGGACCTGGACGTGTGGAGTTGCGTGCTGATTCATACGCAAAAGCCTGGCTGATGAGGATTCACCAGCGGAGGTCTTTGTAAACCGCCAGACTAATAGTTACTGGACTAGCCTTTCATTATCATCCAAACACACTGCCTTTCCCCCGTAATACGACACGAGCATAGTAGCGTAAAACAGATCAACCGGGGGGTCGAACAGGCCAGAAGTCTTTTGCCATGCCATGCGTATCACCTGTTGTTAATGCTACAGTCCATGGGTTGCGTCGGCGCAGAGGCAGAGTCTGGAGAAACACCCGCAGCTTCAGCGTCACATCGCCCGTAGTCGGCGCCGATATATTCACTAGTTGCCATAAGGATAGTCATCAGGTTCTATCAGGGACGAAAAGTAAGTTATCGCCATCGCCATCGCCAGCGCCTTCAAACCACCACCAGACGCCGAGATCCCTCCCGCGCCGCACGCGAGCTTGGCGACTTGCACCGGATCATTTTAGTGGTGGCCAAAAAGAAAGGGATCGATCGCACCAAAAAGGGCACCAAGGCACACGAAGGAAGGAAAAAAATTTCCCATTTTGCCTCCAAGACCCAGTTTTGCAACCCGATGATTGGCCTGGCTCGCCTTTCCGCGGCAATGCCGACGGCGGCTCCTCAGCACTATGAAAACGCGCGCAGTTTTTTGCAGCCACCACGACGAAGAGCCGTGACGAGCCAAGCGCTAGAGAAAGCCGCTAGAAGATGCAGAGAAGCTGTGCCTGGTTCTTACTTTTTCGCTGCTACGCCCTTAAAACTACATGTTCAGGTTCGCCTTGCTTGGTGAAGTACCGTATACGGCTCGTGTCCGGATCTGGAAAGTGGCTTCACTCTGGGACGACTGGTATGAACAGACTAAACAACGCCCTCACAATGACGCAGATCAGGAAAAAAAAAGTAGGTGAAAAATAGACCAGTAGAGTCGGATCAGACCTCCCTCGACTCGCTATCACGGCGTTGCTGTGCCGAGACTGGTTAGCCCCATCAAACTCTTCATCAGTTGATGGGTCTTATATGGGGCGAAAGTGAGGGTCTCGCAAGACCAGCCAAGCTGATAAGCTGGACGCCAAGTAGTGTAGCAGTAGTAACGTTGATGTGGTCGAAGCATGAAAGGGCCGAGAGCCAGCGAGCAAAAAGCTCGACGTCCTAAGACATAAAGTTCTGCCTGCCTGCCGACGCGCTCCTGCTTTTTCTTGGCTTTCTTTCTCCAGCTTTTCTTCCCGTGTATGGTGTTTTGATATCGATTTGGGTGACCTCATCTCTCACCCTCTTCTCGTCCCCCATCACAATAACTTTAATACTACCTGGCGCTCTCGTGCTCGCCGCCGACCCTCCGGACCGACCCCCTCTTTGACCTGTTGACTCATCCTTCTGGGTTTGAGCTTTCTTTTTCTTACTTTTTTTTTTTTTTTGTGCTGCTCTCTATTCTTCGAGAGTAAACATAAAATGGCCGCTGGCGAAGCGACCGAATCGACTGTCCCTATCGGAGGACCGCTTGTGTCTGACGAGAAATATGTGCAAGGCATCAACGACAAGCCCTTGGGCGATGGTGGCCACGACATCGCGGCGGGCCAGGCCGGCGAGGAGGGCCTGAAGCGTGAGCTGCACTCTCGCCATCTGCAATTCATTGCCATTGGTGCTGCGCTCGGTACTGGTCTGTTCCTTGGAATTGGCGGTGCTCTGTCCAAGGCCGGACCTGGCTCTCTCTTCATTTCCTTCCTCTTCCTCGGCACTGTCGTGTTCTCTATCATGGTCGCTCTGGGAGAGATGGCGTCATACATTCCCGTCACGGGAGCCTTTACTGTCTATGCCTCTCGGTTCATGGATCCCACGCTTGGTTTCGCCATGGGTTGGATCTATTGGTTTAGTTGGGTCATCACCATCGGTCTGGAACTGACCGCCAGTGGTCTCATTATCCAGTATTGGACCGAGTCTGTCAGCATTGGTGTCTGGATTGCCATTTTCTGGGTGGTTTTCACTGCTGCCCAATTCCTGCCCACGTATATCTTTGGTGAAATGGAGGCATACCTGTCTAGTATCAAGGTCATTACCATCATCGGCTTCGTCATCTTTGGCATCTGTGTCAACGCTGGTGTTGGTGACCAAGGCTACATTGGCTTCAAGTACTGGAGAGAACCTGGTGCTTTTGCCGAGTACATGGTCGACGGCGCGATCGGCAAGTTTGTCGGTTTCTGGACTGTGCTCATCACTGCTGGATTCAGTTTCCAGGGAACAGAGCTGGTCGTCATTGGCGCTGGTGAAACGGCCAACCCTCGCAAGACCATCCCCTCTGCCATCCGATGGACATTCTGGGCCGTCTTCCTGCTCTTCAACTGCACCGTTTTCTTCGTTGGCATCAACGTGCCCTACGACAACCCCGACCTCCAGAACGGCTCGACCAACGCCTCCGCCTCGCCTCTCGTCATCGTCGCCAAGCTCGCTGGCATCCAGGCTCTTCCCTCCATCATCAACGCCGTCCTGCTGACTGCTGTCTTGTCTGCTGCCAACTCAGATATCTTTTCCAGTAGCCGTATCCTGGTTGCCATGGCCGGAGAGGGTCACGCACCCGCCTTCTTCAAGAAGGCCAACAGATATGGTACTCCCTACTATGCGGTCGCTGCCTGTTCGGCTTTCGGTCTGCTAGCTTTCCTCAACCTGTCCAACAACGGAACGGTTGTGTTCAACTGGCTGCTGAACATCACGGCCGTTGCTGGCTTCATCAGCTGGTCCCTCATCAACCTGTGCCACATTCGGTTCATGAATGTCCTCAAATATCAAAAGATCCCCCGTGACGAGCTCCCATACAAGGCCCCATTCCAGCCTTACCTCTCGTGGTTCGGCTTCTTCTTCAATCTCCTGATTCTGATTACAAACGGTTTCACCGTCTTCATCGAGTGGAACACGAGCGACTTTTTTGCCTGCTATGTCAGCGTCATGCTGTTCATTGTCCTCTATGTCGGCCACAAGATTATCTACAGGACCAAGTGGATACCGGTCTCCGAGGTGGACATTTCCAAGGGCCGATCAGACGCGTGAGCGAAGAAAGAGCGAGGGATGATTGATTCGGAGTAAATTTTTGTATGCGGTAATAGCGGTTAATAATTGTATCTTTATGTTTTATGAGTGTCATCATCTACAGGTAGTAATTGATACCCCATTTTAAGAAGAATCGTGTTGTCTGGTTATTGTCTCGTGTCGAATGTTGTGTCACGTTCGCATGTTCTCTTCTGTAGCCCATAGGTCCGGGGGAATCTTGTTGCCAAGCAATGGTGGGGTTGCAAGAGAAACGAGTCTCCAGAGAAGAGGAGAACTTCGGGGTTATAATATATCTCATGTATCAATTGGTCAATGCCAATTTCAATGTAGTAATATGTAATATGTATCTGTATGTACTTGGTATTTCCCCACAAGAGCTCTATCACATGTCAGAAACTAGCAGCTCTGCGCAAACACCAAATCGCGCGTTCGACTTAATTTTGTTGGGCAGTTATTTAATCTGTTGAAATTCTGCGGTATTACTAGCACTGTTAACAATGCGCTAAACTCAGGAGGGGGGCAGAGATATTCGCGTCATAACTTCTGCCAACAACATCTGGCGTTCGGAATTTCCGCTGTCAAAAAAAAAAAAAAAAAAAAAAAAAAAAAATTAAGGTGTGAAAAAACAAATAAGGTTCAGAAAATATAGTTGTGGCCGTGCTTCGAATATCAATCAGTGAAACAATGCGAGAAGAGGCTGGAGTGAAGAGTTGAATATTTCCCCCACCGTTCCCCCAATATGCCAAATAAACCAAAAGGAAAAAACAGGGACACTGCAAGCTGCAAAAGGCACGCGACCTCGAGCCGTCTGTGGAGTTCGCCTCAGTGTGCTCCGGACTAAACTTGATATGGAACCGAATCTCAGAGGCAACGTTGGCCCTTTCACGTGTAAAGAAAGACCAATCATAGCGCCAGCAACTGGAGATCTTCAGAACGATAAGCCCCGAAGAGACCCACGACGGCGGGTTTAGTTCATGCGAATTCAGGTACTTTTCAGTTCATCGAGGTATTGTCTAGTATGCAGGGACCGCATCAAGTAAGCACAGATTTGCCGGCTATAGCCTCAACCAAATTTTGTGACGGCCTCCCTACTCTCTCGCCCTCCTGACTTAATTTCTCCATCTATCTCTCCTGTGTCTTTGTCATTTGGCCGTATTTTTCTTCAAACATAACCTCCTTCCACAGCTTACTGTACTCACATAATACATAATCTTCCAACGGCAAGAACAGGTGGCTAGACCAGATAAAACTCGCCACGCTAGGCATCGAGTGGGCCGAAAGCCCGAATCCTACCACACCAGCGATTGAGCCCAATTCGACCTGCAAGGCGCTGCAAAACCTCAATTGGCGCTCTAAAGATAGGCATACGAGTCCATCAACCACCCGTCACTTGCTGTTTAGTATTCAGACACCAACAGTCACTGCGCTGTGAGGAGGTCTTGCCTTGAGTTTGAGCGTTCTTTATCGGCTTTGCTCATCTTTGTTACGACTGACTCGCCAGACTTCAAGATGAGCGTCATTGACACAACTAAGGATTTGGCAGCTTTGTTCGAGCAACAAGCACAGGCTACCCCAGATGCTATTGCCTTGGAGGACGAAAAGCGGACTCTCACTTATGCAGAACTCGACAGCCTAACGTGGTCTCTAGCTGACCGTCTTCGACAGTATGGTGTCGGTCGTGATGATCTGGTTGGAGTGCTGATGGGGCGGAGTGCAGACAATGTCATTGCATCCCTTGCTGCGCTGCGAGCGGGAGGCGCTTTTCTCGTGCTGGAGCTGGCTTATCCCACCGGCCTCCTTCAGGATGTCATTGACGATGCGAAGCCGACCGTCATCATCACACAAAAGGCACATGCTGCCAATATCAAGGCTGATGTTCCTACTATTATTATTGACCAGCCTGAGCCATCCACCAATGGGCATGCCGCGCCTATTGTTGTTGAGACGAGAGAACCTCTACCTGCGAGCGACGACTTGGATCGCCTGGCGTTTGTGTCCTACTCATCAGGCACCACTGGCAAACCAAAGGGCATTGCAAACCCTCACAGAGCACCTGTTCTCAGCTACGACTTGAGGTTCCGTACGAGTGACCTTGGACCTGGTGATCGCGTCGCCTGCAACGTCTTTTTCGTTTGGGAAATGCTGCGTCCCCTCATCAGAGGAGCCACTACAGTTGCTGTTCCCGACGGCGCAAGCTATGATCCTATCGGGCTGGTCGACTTCCTCGCTTCCAGGCGCATTACTGATACCCTCATGACCCCCACTCTACTTACCACTGTTCTCTCACGGCATCCAAACCTTGGTGAGAAACTCCCGGAGCTGAGGTCGTTGTGGCTGAATGGCGAAGTCGTCACAACAGATCTTGTACGACGGGCTTGTAATGCTCTCCCCAACACCCGACTCCTCAACGTTTACAGCGCCAGTGAAACCCACGAGATTGCTGTAGGTGACGTCAAAACATTTGTGGATTATGAGTCCCGCGTCTGCCCTGTAGGACCACCAGTGGATCCTGAGCACATCTATATCTTGGATGAGGCAGGAAACAGGCTGGACGCGGGTGTAAGTGGCGAGCTTTTCGTTGGTGGTGACCTACTAGCGAGAGAGTACCTCAACCTCCCAGAAACGACGGCTATGGCTTTCCAAGTTGATCCTTTTGAGACGAAAGAGGGCGCTCGGATGTATCGAACTGGAGACATGGCGAGGATGCTTCCATCAGGCCTCCTCGAAATTACAGGCCGAGTAGGTGGCATGATCAAGACTCGTGGATATACCGTCCAACCAGGCGCAGTCGAGACGACTATTGTGAAGCACTTGGCAGTGCGGGATTGTGCCGTGGTGGCTCATGGAGAGGGCTTACAGAAGCAATTGGTGGCTTATATCGTCCCCGACAGCGACAATATCCAAGGCCGAACCATTGTGGTTATAGACGAAGCTGGCCATAGTCCAGTTGCTCGGCGAGCTCTGTCTGCGCATCTGGCACATTACATGATTCCTCCCCTTTGGGTTGAGCTCAAGGAGCTGCCAACACACGAGGTTTCTGGCAAGACCGACCTCAAAGCTCTCCCACCTCCTCCAAGACCAAAGACACCAGTGCAAGCAAAAAAGCCAGAGAAGAACGTGACTATCAAGATGGATACCATAATTAAAATGTGGTCCGCGGCTCTGAATGTCCCAATCTCAATCATCACGCCAAAGCATGACTTCTTTGACTTGGGGGGACACTCTCTGATTCTCGCTGATCTTGCCAGTCGACTAACCAAGGCGTTTGGCTTTCCTGTGCCGCTAGCTCCATTGGCTGGTAATCCTACGCTGGATGGACACTTGGAAGCTGTCAAGGCTGCTCGCGATGGCCATACCGAGGAAGTGCAGGCAGAACTCCCGGCCGTCCTGCGAGCTGATGCTGTGCTGCCTGAAGACATCAGCGCTACAAACGCGCAAATGAAACGCCTCAGCGACGCAGAAACGGTCTTGCTTACAGGAGCCACTGGTTACTTGGGAGCTTTCCTCTTGAAATACCTCCTAGAGAACACATCAGCACACATTTTGTGCATGGTCCGATTTACTGATCCTTCAGGGGACTGCCGCCCTGCTGGAATGGCCCGAATTCGCAAGAATCTGATTGACTTGGGCATTTGGAGCGACTCGATGCTGGAGCGTATGGAGATTGTACCAGGCAACCTGGCCAGGAGCCGGCTGGGCTTATCTCCAGAGGCTTTCGAGGAACTCGGATCTCGTGTCCAAGTTATCATCCATTCAGCCGCTACTGTGAACCTTGTCTATCCCTATGCTGCCCTGAGAAACGCAAACGTGAACGGAACGAGGGAGATTATTCGTCTTGCCTCGCGTGGCGGAGCAACTTTGCACCATATCTCTACCAACGGCGTTCTGCCACCATCTCTTGAAGGCTGGTCTGAGGATACCACGATTGATTTTGACGACGTGCCCACCAAGCTGCAGGATGGCTATGGACAGACAAAATGGGTGGCAGAGAAGCTCGTGGTTGAGGCAAGCAAAAGAGGCATTCCGGTAAAGATCTACCGGCCAGGTACCATCAGCGGCCACAGCGTCACTGGTGCTGCTAATACCTACGATCTTCTCAATGCCCTAGTTGTAGAATCGCTCCATCTCGGCCAGGCCCCCGACGTCGCCGACTGGGTCATGGAGATGACCCCCGTTGATTTCGTCAGCAGAGCCATCATCACACTGGCCGATCACACTCAAGGCCAGCAGTTGGTATACCATCTCGGAGACCCTAGTCCGATCAAGGCATCATCATTGTTTGATTCTCTAGCCGAGCTGGGATACGAAACAGGACGCTTAGAGTGGGATGAATGGGTAGACCTGTGGAAGGAGAAGCGAGAGTCGCGAGGAGGCGACGAGCCTTTCACCGTCGATATCTTGCGTGGAGGCATGCCGACCGTCGACTCACTCAAGGGTTCTATCGTCCTCAAAGACGGTGCCACTCAGCCAACGCTGGACTTGTACGGCCTGAAGCGCGTCAACATTGACAATGCCCTGCTTGAAACGTACATGCGGCACTTTTACGCCAGAGGATGGCTTCCCAAGCCACCTCGTCGACTTACAGTCAACGGAACAGCTGCAGCTATTGGTGCAAAGAAGGGACGTCTGGCCGGCAAAGTAGCCATCATCACAGGTGCTTCTTCTGGTATCGGCGCTGCGGTCGCTGCTGGCCTCGCCAAGGAGGGGGCGTCTGTGGCTCTTGCAGCACGACGTACTGATGCCCTCGAGGGCATCAAGGCCAGGATTAACAGCAGCATCAGCGGAAGCAAGGTCCTCATCCACAAGACAGACGTGTCAAAGAAAGACCAGGTGGATGCTCTTGTAAAAGAGGCTACGGAGAGGCTGGGCCCCGTCGATATCATTGTCTGCTGCGCAGGCGTCATGTACTACACCATGATGGCCAACGTCAAGATGGACGAGTGGGAGCGCACCGTCGACGTCAACTGCAAGGGCGTCTTGAACTGCATCGCCGCCACCGTCCCCGGCATGCTCGACCGCAAGAGCGGCCACGTCGTTGCCATCTCCTCAGACGCCGGCCGCAAGGTGTTCCCCGGACTGGGCGTGTACTCGGCCAGCAAGTTCTTTGTCGAGGCGACACTACAAAGCTTGCGCGTGGAGAATGCAGGCTCAGGCCTTCGCGTGACTTCTATACAGCCGGGCAACACTGCGACGGATCTGCTCGGTATGTCGACCGACGCGGAGGCCGTGAAGAAGTATGGAGAGCCGTCTGGGGCCAAGATCTTGGATCCTGAGGACGTGGCGCGGTCTATTGTGTACGCTGTGTGCCAGCCAGAGCATGTTGCGGTGAATGAGATTTTGATTGAGCCTCGAGATGAGCCCATTTAGACATGAGCTGGAGATGAACAAACATAGAATCATATATACGCATCTTATTACTACTACTCACTTTATATCTTTGAATAGTCTCTTCTATAGTATCGTTTTTAATCACACTGCTTAAGAAAAACATATGCACCATCCCAACTTATTTTTTGTTCACACTTTCTTAGCAATCTTCAGTATCACCAAGCTGTTTTGATGCAGCCATACAACATACCGTCACATACCGGAACATCGCTGCGGATCGTCGGGCCTGAAGATTGAAATTAGTAGTACTTGCAACGTCCACGCAAGCAAGACCCACTGCGGAGCCGAGCACCGATTTTTCGGGATGCCGCTTTTCTTGCTCCTACAGTATGCTCTAAAATTCGACAAAAGTAGACTCCATGGATTGTTTTATTAGTCGTATGGGTCGCAATTGATAATGCCTAATTGACATCATAACAAGAATGGGTAGGAAATTCGCTGTTTTATTCACACCTAGTCATGCTATGGAATATGATGGACGCTTGACGATCGGCAACCATCTCCATATCCTTGCGGACCCCGGCATTTCCGCCACAAGATATCTTCATATGTGTAGTGATGGCGTCCAGTCCTATATACCTATGCAAGTCAACCAGTCCTTTCAAATATAGGATACAATAATTTTCACTTGCTATCACTTTGACAATACTGCATTCTCATCAACTCTGCCCCTCTAGCCATCACCGGCTCACCGGCACCTCGCCAACTGCGATTTGTTTCAGACCAAGAGGATCGCCAACGCCCATCGTCTTGGCATTTCCCATTTATCCAAGATGTCTCATCAAATCATGCCCAATTCCTCATCCGGTCTCAAAACAAAGCTCCCCTATTCCTCTTCGCGAACCAAACTTCCAGAGCCCGCCGCGCCAAAGATCTGCGCTCTGCCAAGCCAATTCGACCTTCCGCATCCTAAATTTCATCCCCGTAGAAAGATCCACGCACGGGAATAGAACCTCCCCTATCGAATGCCGCTATGTATGTAGAGCTTACATCCTTTTCCAAAGAGACTAGCTTTTGCCTTGTTCTCACGAAAATTTGAACCTTTTTGGCGCCGTTACTGTCGATCATCAAACTTGGGGAGCCACAAAGTCCAAGTAAGTGGGTTCGAAAAAAAGGGGAAAGGGCCGCGTATGATGATGTGCGACAAGAATTCGTTTTAAAGACAAACATATGCGCCCTCTTGGAGAATTTTGAGAAGAAGGCGGCTTTTTTGTATTTGTGTTTTTTCTTCATTGTATTTGCTTACTGTGTTGTGCGACTATTTTGTTCGTTCGGTTTATTCCGAATATCTTAGCCCGATTCAAAGACCAACGGGCATAATCTCAACTGTCGCTATCACCCCGTTCTTTAGAAGCATCTATTGCAATGAGTCCCATTTCAGATACCCATCTTGTACTATATTCATGAAAGCGTCCTTTATTCGTTCACTTCTCTTTACCTTCTTTTCATTTACACATTTTCAACTTTATTAATCCAACCACGCAATGTACTTTTCTTCAATCATCAGCGCAGTCGCGCTTCTCTTCGCTCCCTCGGTTCTGGCCGACGTCCCACTCATTACCAACGCAACCGAGTACATAGACCTGGCCAACTCGCAAGGCGGTTTTCCTAGCCAGACGTTCCGCTCTTCAGCCATTGTTGCTCCCATATTCTTCGTAAATAAGTGGGAAAAGGACCAAGTCGACGATGCATCATACGTCTTTCTCGGGACTGTGTATGGAGAATGGAAAGCGGGGCCCATGATATTCGACGCCCGCGATATGAGTCTCATATACGCAGATCAAAGATATGAAAATACTTATACATCAAACGTGCACATCATTAACGGCTCACGCTACTTTGCTTTCTGGGAGGGTGGTCACACTCGCGGCCATGCCAATGGAAATTGCCTCTTCTTCGACGAAGACTACAACCTCAGATACACCGTCACAGCGCAAGGGCTCGGCGATGCTGAGGCCGATATGCACGAGCTTAGCGTCACAAAAGACGACAGTGTCATCTTCTCCACATACTTTAATATTCCCTATGACTGCAGCTCAGTGGGAGGACCAGAAAATGCCCTCCTCATGGACAGCGGTTTCCAAGAAGTCGATGCAGCAACTAATCGGTTAATCTTTGACTGGCATGCTTCCAGATTCTTTGACATTAACGATTCATTTGCCATATATAATGAGGATTATGGTGTTAGCCCAGACTCTGGTTTTGACTTTTTCCATATCAATTCTATACAAAAGGTAAGCTGCTGAAAGAGAGGGAGGGTGAGAGCTTTAGAACAAACAAAGCATCGACGCTAATATACTGCTTTCACTCACAGACTGATGATGACAACTATCTCGTCTCCAGTCGCCATCTTTCCCTCCTCACTCTTGTAGATGGCAAAGACGGCCACCCCATCTGGATTCTGGGTGGCAGGAAAAACCAGTTCACCGATCTATCCAACGGCGAAGCCACCAACATCGGCTGGCAGCACGACGCCCGCATCCTCCCTTCCAACGGCACGGGCGAGACTCACATCACCCTTTTCGACAACCACGGCGAATACAGCGGCGTCTGTCAAGAAAAATGCCAAACTCGTGCTCTTCATATCGCCATCGACCCAGTCGCCCTCACCGCGCGAGTAGTTAGCCAGTTCTTCCACCCTGAAAACATCGACTCTGGCGCCATGGGAGGGTACCAGACACTGGATAGCGGAAATGTCATGACAGGATGGGGACACAACCCCGGCTTTGTAGAGTATAAGAGCGACGGAACGCCCGTGATGGACATCCAGAGAGGTATCATTGGTGGAGAGGTTTTGGCAGACATGTTCGCCTATAGAGTAAACAAGGGAGATTGGACAGGAAGACCACCATGGCCACCAACCGTGGCTGCTGATGCACCCAATGGCAACACCCTAGAGGCCACAATTTACGTTTCGTGGAACGGTGCAACTGATGTAGCCTCATGGGCTATAGTAAGCCACTCCGTTTATTTCTCGTCTCAAAGCGCAGGATACTAACCCCGAGATAGTTTGCCTCCGATGATCACAGGACCATTAACAACTATACAAACCTCATCGCCGAATCTCCTCGTCAAGGATTCGAGACTGTTATCTCTCTCGCCACAGAAGATATTGCTCGCCGGTACCTCGCCGCAGCAGCCGTATCAGCCTCCGGTGATGTCCTCGGTTCAACTATCGTCATCGATCTCGGAAACGATGGTCAGCCTGCCATCGTCACAAGCGATATAGTTAGCCTGAAGCCGCCATCGCCCCCTCCACCACCGCCATCTCCATCGCCGCAGTCGTCTCCAGTACCACCAACGTCTCCGTCACCACCATCTCCGCCATCTCCGTCACCCTCAGTCTTTTCGGGAGAACAAAGCCTCAGTACTGGCACACTAGGAGTAATGAGCGGGTCAGTGTTTAGCGTTGTGGGCATTTTTTATGCAGGAGCATTCTACTGGCGAAAGAAGGCAAGGTTAAGGCGTGGCGAGGGAGAGGAAGGGTACAGAATGGTTGACATGAGAGACTGAGAGGTAGGATGGTGCGGTTAAACAACACATTAACGCAATAAATAAATAGACAGTTAATCCTAGATTAAGAAAAATAGAAGAAACCATAACATAGTATTTAGAGGCATTGATGAAAGAAAATGAGGGTATCCTAAAACGATTGTTTTCTCTTTCATTTTTTTTTTTTTTTTTAAAAAAAAAAAAAGGAAATAAAATAATAAAAATAAAAGTAAAAAAAATGTGTCATCTCTCGTTAGCCATATCATGCTGTCATATCTCATTTCTACATTCTCATACCAACATGACTCATAAAAGAAAAGGGGAAAAAGAGGCTATCCATATAGCGTTCACATATCTAGTAACAGACCGTCACAACCAGTGTTTTCAATGACCGTACACAGTCCTTGATGGAATCAGGCATCGTCAATCACGGTACCATCATCGTCAAACTCAAAGACGTCTTCGAGAGCCACTGCACTCTCTGAATCCCGAGCTGCCTCCCGCTGCATTGAAAGAGACATGATGAGTTTTTTGTCCGGTCGCAAGATTCCCCACATCTCTGGTATCATCAAGACCTTGGACGTCTCTCCTGGAACACGATGCGCCATCGCTTTGATGTATGCGAGCTGCTTCCCAGCCATATGCCAGGCAAAAGTAGATTTGTCGTGTCTTTTGAAAGTAGTTGAAGCTTTAAGGAGTTCCCAATTACTTGTTGCAGAGTCTTTATTAGGGTTATAGAGTAACTCTGGAAAGTGGCCGCTTGCGAGTAGTTCCTCTGGAGGTTTGATATCAAGCCATTTCTGATATATGGCCTCCACTGTATTAGCAAAATTGGAGTTTTCAACACCATTGCTCCCCTTGCTAAAGCTGATGCGCCACTCGTCCCGAAGCGCGTCAATTTCCTTTCGGAGATGCGTTCGCAGCTGTCTGCAGTATGAAGAATCTTCGTCTTTCCCGCTCGCTCTTTCGTCATACATGTTGTACAACTTGGTAAGATCTTCGTCATAGGCCATTGCGCCATTGGCATTGATCTTCTTGCCCAAATCCTCCAAGGCGTTGGAAATAACTTTGTCAGCAACATCGAACCTCAGATAATCAAGAATATGCAACAGACCCTTGATGTTAGGCCTCTCCCCCTTTTCTTTCGCATATTCAGGATCCTCCAAAAATTTTCCCTTCATTCCAAGTTGACTTTTTTGAAATCGCTTCCAGTCTTCATCCGTAAACTCAATGCCCTGTTTATTCTGATCGACCAAGTAGCCAAGCAACTGGCTTAAATGAATAGCACGCTCATCTTGGACCGATTTCGGCAAAGTATAGCATAGTCTTTCTTTATACTTTGTACATCGGCCCAAGAACGATGGCTGTAGATTGAACAAAAATGCCTGAGATATAAAGTCTAAACAAGCATCCTCAAGGTGCTTAGATTTTGTGTCCGCATTCTTGTTGCTGTCGTCACTTGCAAGGCTGTCCAATATGCTAGCAAATTTTGTAGTGTTTTTGCGTAGATATCCACCTTTGATGAAATCCGCCGGCTCTGGTACGGGAGCATTTTTAAAATTCTGCACAATGCGTGGGTCCCAACATACCCATGCCATATCGCCATCATAATCACCACCCGACAGTTTGTCGGCAAGAGGAACAGATCCTTTTGTTGAAAATATAATGACATCCTTCAGCTTCCGAAGCTCAGGTCGAGATACTACTTTGACTCTCTGGATATCGCTTGGTAAATGAGCCGGGGCCCTTGCTACCAAAACATCCATCTGCTCCAGTAGCGTGTCTGAAAACCCTTCAACCTGAAATTTTGTGGAAAAGGAAAGATGCACTTCCCCTTCCTCAAGAGTAGATGAAAAGTCAGCAGCCATGTAAACGTAAGCCGAGCAGGGGATGGTGATGTTCATCTTGGTCTTTAGAGTTTCTGCCTTCTTCTGGCACATTTCTAGAACAGTATCCTTCAGGTATTTCATTCTCCTTTGATCGAACCCAGAGTCAAGCAGAAATGCCACTTTATCGGCATTGTTATTAGGCAGACCAGCTAGAAACCCCGCATAGCCATCCAATGACCGATCGTTCTTTGGGGGCCCGGATTGATGAATCCATAACCGAAGACTCATCGGGTCTTTCATAGCGTCCGTTTGCTCCCCAAGATCGGCTTTCAGGGCTCTCTGTAAATGGTCAGACATTACCCACCGCATTACCTCCGGCTGTATTGCCTGCACCTCCAGCACCGGGATAAATTGTTGGTTCAAAGAGGCTGATTTCAGTTCCGAAGACCAATTACGTATTTCAAGAGTTCGGTGGTGCACATCTTTGAAATCGCATTTCCATTTAATTTGTGATGGGTATATTTCGACCCAATCTTCCTCGAAATCTTCCTCGAAATCCTCCTCGCTGTCAACATCAATCAACCACATACCTTTTGCACTTCCCAGTCGGCCTTGGAAGCAGCTCGGGCAATCTATTAGCCCAAGCGATTCGGCGACTTTCTTAGCCAGGCTTGGTGAGATGCGGCCAATTCCATCATTCATCACCATCTCACCAGGGATCCCCAAATCTTTGGTTCGGATGCGAATTTGGTGCCGTTCGAGTGTAGCAGTAGGCCAGGTTCGACTAAGGCCTAACATAATTTTGTCAATACGGTACTCCTCGTGTAGAGAGATGACACCATTACTCACTTAGTGCCAACCGAGAAAACAGTTTAGTAACAGGCTGCTCGGAATTACGTTCGTTATCGATGTTAATAACCCATCGTAGCAGATCACTAAGCTTCATTTTTCTGCGACTCTCGATCCCCAGTGGTTCTTGCAGTTCTTGCAACAGTGGTTCTTGCAGCGGCGGGATGCCATCTGGGGTGTTGGGAGGACGAAAACGATCGCCATCATAAGCAAAAAAATACAATCTCTCAGGGGGGGCCCCTTTATTCGCCCCTGAAGCTCGCTTTCCTTTGACGGTGCGAACGAAGAATGGTCTCCAGCATCGTCCAAGAAAATAATGACGAGATCTTGTGAGCCAACCTACAATCTTTTTAAGGCTCTCCTTGTCTTCATCGAGAATCTTTGGTTTGCCATCCGATGACGCAGATGGTGGTGGAATAGTTATCTCCAGGAAGCGGTCAGCACCGAATCGGCGCGCCAGCCGATGACCTAGCTCAAGCTTCAAAGGGTGCAGACGCAGACTATAGAGTGGCCCACTTGGATCCTGATTATACGCCAGTTCTGCCGAGAGTGTAACCGTCTTCGCATTGGTTTGGAAGTCTCCTAGTGCCGTTTGCCATGCACCTGAGTCGCTAGACTGAGGTAAACTTTTGCCGTGGAATAGAGGGTGCTTGGAGATTGTATCTCTCAGACTACGCTGGTTGTGCCATATGTCATTCGATTTCGATTCATACAATAAATCAAACTGATCCAGTGGAACATTGCAATGAAGAGCAGCTCTGGTGATCTCCCACATGACAGCCAAGGGGGCTTCTGTTAATCCAGGATGAGGTAACTTCGCTATTTCACGATATTGTCAGCCACAACCTACATAGTTTCTAGTAGGCGGATGTATACCCACGCCAAATATGAGCCAATCTTTCTTCTAGAGATTTGCCTACGCCCTCTTTGCTATCTTGATGTAAAGGACTTGACGAAGATACAAGAGCTTGAAATTTCGAATTATTATGGCTCTGAGAACGGCCATTAAGCACTTCTTTGCCACGAGGAGAGAAATCTGTAAGCTGTTTCGGTATGTTTTCATCGGAGCTCGATGCAGACGCTTCTGAAGAAGAATTGACCACTGTGTTTTGCGAGTATGGATAGTCATTTGAATGATTTGGCGATTCAGAGCCAACAGATGTTTGACTTATAAACGGCTCATCTTGTGTTTGGGTAGAAAACACTTCGGAGTGAAATGATGTTCGAGTTGAGAGGAATGACCGTTCAAAAGATGCATGTTGAGGAGGGGATTGAACAGCTTCACTTCGAGAGCGACTCTCGGAAGATATCACTGTACTGATATTCGCAAATGAATCTCTGGAGCGAACTGGAAGGGCATCTACGGCATCGAGATGCTCATAGAAATGACTTTTAGCTCGTTTCGGAGAACCGTCCGGCATTGCTTCAGGCTCTCTCTTACTCCACTGTCTCGATTCTGGCTTATATACTTCACAGATGATATCTAGCAGACATTGCTGAAGAAGAGCTCGAACATGGTTACTGGGACTCTGTGACGCAGACTTGGACAAGATCATGCGCCCACGCTGCTCAAAATCGCCTATATATGCGGCTAGTCGATCATCTCCCGTATAATACAAATGCCGGATTTTCTGGTATATGTGATCAACTCGGGCCTCTTCATCATTTCGTCGACGCTCTCGGTTCTTACGAGGGGAGAGCGTCACATCGGGTTTGCAAAGCTGTAGATCAAAGGTGTCATTGAGCCTTCGAATAGTACGGTCCAGCTCCTGATCAGATTTATCGTGCGAACGAGACCCCCGAGGCGCAGACACCATTGTATATCTAGCGCCCTGGAGCTACTGGGAGTAGTAGCATTAGTAGTATTCGTAGTGTAGCAGCAGAAAGCTTACCGGCTTAGCTTACTGACTCGCCTGCTCTTGTCGCATAGTAAATTAGCTCGCCGTGGATTCTAGCCAAGCCGTCCCCGCGATGGGGCGCCGCTCGAATGCCCCTCCGAAGCTCGTGCAACATCACGTGAATTCAGAGCTTTTGCAAGGCAAACCAACACGGACCGTCAGATGATCCGCTCTCAGCTCAGCTCAGGCATTCTCATATTCTCCGCCACTTGCTCTCGTGGAGATGCTCGGTGTTCGGCGTTGATGAACTGCAAAGACTGAGGGAGGACTCACAAACTCCATTGGACAATCGACTCCACCGCATGCAATTGAAATAGATCTTTGGATTAAGCTTCTTACATCAACCCCAATCATGACTGAAAATGCCGACGCAGACGAGCAGGTGCCAGTCGAAGATCTGACACCTGAAGAGGCGAGCCGCATCATCCACTCGCATCGGAAAGTTCGGTATGGTAAGGAAATCTCCAGCAGCAAGCGCACAGCTCAATAGTGTGCAAATTTTCTCCTATCGCACTCGCTCAAGCTCTCGCATATTTTCCGCGCGACTAATGCATCTGCAGGGACCGCGTGTTGGCCGTGCCGTCAGCGCAAAGTCAAGTGTGACAACCAGCAGCCTTGCGAGAACTGCGTGAAGCGCGAACACCCTCAGCTCTGCTCTTATAAGCCCAATCGATCATCAGCGGGCAAGCACACTGCCACTGCTTCTCACAGTCGCAAGAGGGCGCGCTCACTCTCTGATGGAGACGACAATGTGAAAGCCGAGCGCCAGGACAGCTGGCCGCCGGCAATTGGTAAGTCAATGGCATCGCGGCATGCGCCCAGTTTACGGCACGTATTTATTGAATAACAATGTGTGATGTAGGCCTCTCCACCAATCAGGAAGATGCTGAATCAGTGCCCGATCGCTATGTTGGACAAAACAGCATACCGGCCTTACTCGGAGAGCAATCGCCAAATGACAAGGACGATGGAACCAGCATTCGCCGGGACATGCGGTCTATCCTGGGGCTTGACACCTCAGCGCCTTTTCCTCTCATGTCATCTTCTCATCTTCAAAGGATTGCTCGCGATATCGCCACCGAATTGCCGTCAGATAGAGAGGTCATGAAGTATGTCACTGCATTGGTTAAGTGACATTTGTTGATACTAATGTCGTTTTGAATAGGCTGTTCCGTACTTACAAAGAGATTCCGCAACCTTTCTGGGGCTTCGTTATCGACATCGATGAACTTGAATCCGATCTCATGATTTACTTGGAAGACCGATCTCGAAATGCTTCCAAGACTGGCAGAACATCAAAACCAGTGACGGCCTCCTGGCTTGCCATTCTCTTCGCAGTCTTGGCAGTTGGCTCCCAGTACCACGAATCGCCGTATCATATTCGCACCAAGGATTCGCAAAAGTACATACAAATCTCATTTCATTTACTCCGGCTAGCAAACTTTTTGTTAAGGTGAGTCATTTTGCTTTGCACGTTTTTATATCTCTCGGCTTGTCTCACTAACTTGTCATGCCCTACGCAGACCATCGTTTGACTCAATCCAAGCATTGCTGCTGACCAACTTTGTTCTTCTCAATGACATGAAAGCGGAAGCATCATGGGCTCTTACGGGCCTTACATGCCGTCTCGCCCAGTCCTTGGGGCTGCATCGACCAGCAATTCGCGGCAGTCGCGAAAGCTCGCCCCTCGCCGCCAAGTCTAAGGAAATGATTCGACGCAGGCTATGGTGGACATGCGTCTGGCATGATACCTTGACATCTCTATCATTTGATCGGTAAATCTGCACTTTCATTGCGGACATATAGAATGCAATGCTAATACTCATCATGCGTAGGAGTTCAATGACAAACATTCCGAGCTGTCCGATTCCTCAAAACATAGACGGGGCCATTGGAAACTATACGTACTTGGAAATGATGTACAATCTCGTCGAGATCATTTCGCGCCGCCTTAATCCCGATGTGATGGCTACCGCCAGTTACGAACAGATAATTGATAACTGCGATGTGGTCGAAGAGCTTCGTAAACGTGGGGCCCCCCATATGCAAGACAAGGAGAAATGTAAGACAGCGTTGGACCGTCTTCAATTCTTCGCCATCCACCTCCATACCTCCTTTGTCATATCTGTGGCGTGTCGGCCGGCGCTTCGAAGGGACTGCCCCTTTAACCCGACACAGAAGCAAGCTCTCTCAGAGAAATGCAGGGTCAACTTGACCGACACGGTGAAGATGTTCCTCGCCATGCATCAGCTTTCGGTGATTCCGACGCGAAGCTGGGCCTTTACTTACCACGGTCTATCGTCGGCTTTGCTGCTTGGTCTCCTTTCCGATACTAAGTCTGACCCTGAAGTGCGACAGCTCCAGGGAGATTTGATTGAAGCTCTTTCTGCAACCGCAGCCAAGGATGTCAGCTCCCCGGAGGCCCATGTCGCCAAGACAGACAAGGATATCGAGCTCTCGGGTCCCCTGTGGAGAGCGCTTACCGCACTCAAAAACATCTACGACCATGGACAAGTCAACATGTCGAGCCTCAAGCGAGATGGCGACATGTCTGCAGTCGCGAGCGGAAATCGAACTCCCTTGCTTCACCTTGGACTTAATGGCCAGGGCGGTTATAATGCCATGATCTCGAATCCTTCATTCCGCCCCTTGCCGCCGGGTGCAGATCCTCGCGAAGACGCGGCGATGGCTATGGCCGAGATGCAGAACGGCTCATCTATACAGGACATGTCTGCGTAAGTGGAAGAGCGACTATTCTTTTTCTTTTTGAGCGCCATTTGAAAGCTAACTTTTTTATATCAGGATGAGTTATCCTCCGCAAATGCCTGGCAATCTTGCTATGGATGGCATCCCACCTATTGTTGATCCGATGCAGTTCAATGCTCCCATGGAGCTCTACGACTCTATTTGGGTTGGTAAGTAAATACTCGTTGCCGTATCAGTATACTATTTCACATATAGAAAGTAAGCTAACCGGTGTAATCAGAATCCCCTCCTGACCCGTGGAACACCGGCATGGATGCCTTCAACTTTGACTTCTTGGCACAGCCGCCACCTGGTCAAAATCACCAGCAGCAGTACTATTTTTAATTTTTGGGCAGCAGACTGTATGACGTAGTTTTTTTATTTTCTTCTGCTATTTTTTCCCCTCTTTCTTTTTTTTTTTTTTTTGTCTTTCTCTTTTTCCCAAAACTTTTATGAGTAGACACGTAGAAAGTAGGTTGCAACTATGGATGATGATGATTGATGGATACCCCATAGTATGACAAAAGGCTAAAACGGTGTT
Organism: Trichoderma asperelloides; assembly: GCA_021066465.1. NCBI lineage: Eukaryota > Fungi > Ascomycota > Sordariomycetes > Hypocreales > Hypocreaceae > Trichoderma > Trichoderma asperelloides. The sequence continues at coordinate 212,049 of JAJKFY010000293.1, forward strand.
GCTTTTTGTTTTCATTCGTTCTTTTTTGTACAAGGAAGTGGTGAACTGTTAACTGGAATTGTTGGATTTGCTTGCATATAGACCACAATATGATTAAATAATGCTATCTATACGTCTAAACTTTATCAACCATGTGCAGTACAAAGTGAGGGTAGCCAAGAGACAGTTGTCAGCGCTCTCTTTGATCATCCAGCTACGAGAGATGAAAAGCTCTCATATTCAGATCGCAATTCAGAGCCCGAAAACGGGGTTACACACTCAAAATGGTGATAAACCGCCATTCCAGAACTGCAGTTTGCGACGATCGGTGCTCATCATTCAACATGTCTCGTGTGCCTCCACTGTGTATGCACCTGCTGCATAGGTCATCGTCCAAAAGCATTGATTGGCGCCAAACTCTGATTCAATACATCAGCAACACAAGCATCACCATAAAGAATCAGAAGAAAAGAGTCGTCAAACGTTTATTTTTTTGTGTATCATTTTCCCAAAAATCTACCTTTAACTTTTTTATTTCCCTTTTTTTTTTTTAAACCTTTTATTTTTTCGTTTTTCTTGACGTGCTAGAAACGAGCTTCTTCTTCAGATGCTTTGGCATCTTTTCCTGTCGTTTCTCGCGCTTTGCTTCCTTGACGGCCTGTTTATGTAGCTATAAAATATGTCAGCCAAGATTTTCTTCTTCACCCTTTAAATAATTGGGGCGTAAACTCACTTTCTTCTCGTCCTTGTCCTCGAATTTGCGACCTCTAGGCCTTCCCTTCTCAAACCGGCTCTCGTCATCCGCAGACTCGTCATCATCATCATCGCCGCCAAGAGAAGCTCCCTCTCCAGACTCGTCCTCTGAATCATCCTCCTCATCCGCATTCTTATCTTCTCCTTCCGCCTTGGGAGCGACAACCTGGTCGGCCAGCAGCTTGCTGTACACCAACTCGTTGCCCTCTCCCAGACCAAGTCTCTTGACATCCTTCTCAATGTCATAGACCTGCTCCAGCGTCTGCGGGATGTATTGATTTCGGAAGACCTCTGTGTCGACCTCTTCAGCAGCAGCCTCCTCGTCGTTAGTGGCAGACTGCCGCGTCTCGTAGAGCTTCGCAATCGCTTCGCCCATCGCAGGCTCCTCTACCGGTCCTTCAGGCACGGTGATGAAGTTGAAGATGGCTCGATCCGGCAGCGTGTCCACGCCCTTGCGACGGAAGAAGTCGCCCACGTTCTTGATATCCATACGCAGGAACTCCAGCGATCGGGGGTGATCGGGCTCCACACTCTGCGACACATCGATGATGTACAGCTTGCCATTGTGGTAGAGGATATTGTACTCGCTCAAATCAGCGTGCACCAGCTTGCAGATCTGGTACATGCGCCGCATCGTGCCCAAAAGCTGCACATAGAGATTCTGCCACTGCTGATCCACATCGTCGCCCTTCAAGTTTGCATCTCGCAGTCGAGGATACGCCCAGCCCTTCCTGTCGCCCAAAAAGCCCATGACAAGCACATGCAGCTTCAAGGCCAGCGGCTCCGGACAGGGAATGCCGGCGCTGTATATCCTCCGCAGGTTTCGATACTCCTTCTCGGCCCACAGCTTGACCATCTTGCGGCTGTTGCCCTTGTCGAAGCCGCCCTTGAAGCGGTGCTCGCCCGTGATGTAGCGCTCTCTGTCCTTGAAGACCAAGATGGCCGTCTTGTACACCTTGATGGCCCGCTGGGTGGCCGCGCCCGTCTCGTCGTCGTGCGACACCGCGCCGTAGACGTTTGCCTCTTTGCCCGTGCTGATGGCGCCGTGGACCTCGCTGACGACGCCGCGGTTGATCATCTGCAGCAGGATCATGCGCGTGCGCTGGTCCAGCACCTGCTCGCTGGTGGCGCGGTCGGCCTTGTCCTTGTCCCGCTCGCCATCCTGCTTGACGGAGTCGAGGCGGATCTTGACGGCGTGCTTGGACAGCGCCGAGACCTGGTCGTCGACACTGGCAAAGGTGTTGGCCTTGGGCTTCTGCGCATTGGACCGCGGCACGGCGGCGCCGGCGTCGGTGGCCTGTCTCTGGCGGTTGTACGTCTTGGTCAGGTCGCCGTCAGCGGCCCATTCCTCATCGTCGTCGATCTGGTCGTCGTCGTCGAAAATGTCGTCGAGGTCGTCGTCGTCGTCGCCGTCCACGGGCAGCGGGGCATCGTTCTGTTGCCTCAGCAATTCGCGGGGCACCTCCTCGGTCTGCTCGTAACCCTGGCTCGCGGTGTACTGGTATGGTGGCTGGTGAGGCGCCGCTGGAGAGGCTGCGACAGCGTCTGCAGCGTCCATTTTGCTACGGGTTTAGTGATTTGCGGTGTTTCTACTGATTTTCTTTTTTTTGGGGGGGTCTTCTGTCTTTGTCTTGGGACAAGAGCTTCTAGCAGAGATGCGCAGTCGGGCAGCGCCGTCGGGGTTGAGACTTTGATGCTACAAAAATTATGTCGAGCAGACTTTCGATTTTTATCTTATCTAGAATTTTGGAGTTTCCGTGTGGTGGCGCATTTCTGCTTGCTAAAATTCTGGGTACTTTGCGCCAAGTCACTCCATACACTGACGTAGCAGCGGAATAGCGGGGTATTCCACTGACTCACAGGGCACCAGCAGTAAAATGAGTACATGTAGTGGATGTACTAGTCTATATCCTCTAAAACACCTATTGGACTCTAACGGTCCTGCCTACTGTACCACAGTCACTACAGTCACTACTACTACTGCGCCTCTGCTTGTCCATTCTGTGGCGAAGCTGGGGCTCTGATTCCTCATTTCTAACCGCTGCAATGAGTCTCACATCCTTGTCCGTTTTCCAAGCAGCCGCCGGCAATTAAGCTTGAATCGCCAGTTGTGAGTCAAAGAGTCGAATTGCATCGCCCATGACTCAGCCTATTTCTCTTGAATCAGAGCTTAACGCCGCTACACGTCGGGTCGGCTTCTTCAGAATCTGGCGATAGCATCTCCGTGCGTTTATGCCCAAAAGCCCATCCGTGTGATTGATCCAAGTGAGACACAGAATATGCACTCGAGGCCAACAACGCTATGCAGAATAGGCAATAGTATCGATGCCGTCATCTTGAGACTATCCGCTGCGTTTTCACCTCTCCGTTGAAATGCATCCGTGACCATTGTAAAGTAGATGTGGCGTGGTCGTTGTTAAGGGCTGCTTACACGCACGCGTTCTGCGTTTTCAATGTCTCGGTCGTTTCTTAGATGATCACTGCCAAGGAGGTAAATGTGTCTCAGAAACTGCCGTGTTTTCGTGCACTTGCGGGTCATCCCAGCAATATAGTAGCTGGAGCTGCGAATTTCCCCATCCACATGCTCTCCAAATAGCATTCCAGGCCAAGTCTTGTGCGTTTATCACCGGGGTTGGCCAAGATATATCGACATATCAGGCCAAGCCGGGCTCCAGTATTCTGTAAAGCGACAGAATGGCGTTGGAATCTGCAGTGCCGTGAGCTGTTCCATCCCGGTATGCTCTTGAGATTTGTTATATAACGGACGGAGAGGAGTCGTAAATACATGTATCCAGCTTCCGTTCCAGCAACCGTCGCTTAATCTCGACTGCTGTCGAATAGTAGATCAACTTCTTGTGTAATATTTCATCAGACTGCAGCGTCGCGTATTTCATCATGAAGTTCCACGCAACGGCCCTCGCCATCGCGTGTGCAGCAAGTTCTGCTTCAGCAGCAGTCGCCCAGCCGCGGGACACGGCCGAGACCACATCCAAAGGAAAGGAATTCACCATCCCCCAAATAAAAAACGAGCGATGGAAAGGATCCAGTGCTCCGGCTGCCTATATTGCAGCTTTGGCAAAGTATAGCCCTACGTTACCCGACCACCTGAAGCACGCAATAAAGGTCAATCCGGGCCTTCGCCGGAAGTTTGGCGGACTTCTTAATACCGGTAAGCTGGCCTTTTGCCAGTACAAGTATTTGCCTGGGAGAATTGTGAAGAGCTGAATCGAGAGTTAGGAAATCAAACGGGCACTGGTGTCGCGACGCCTTCTCCTGGATCAGATGCAGAATATGTGATTCCCGTCCAGATTGGCACACCTCCTCAAACACTCCCCCTAAACTTGGACACTGGCTCGTCAGATCTGTAAGCACCTCCAATGCAGGCCGAGAAGCTGCAGGTTGAGAAAACAAGGCCAACGTGAATTATCTCTTCTCACGTCACTAACCCCCCGTCGTCTCCAGCTGGGTCTTTTCAACAGACACGTATCCGTCCCAAGTCGAGGGCCAGAAAATATATAAGCCAAATTCCTCCACCACGTCCAAACACTTGGCTGGAGAATCCTGGGTCATCCGATACGGCGATGGCTCCAACGCCAACGGCATCGTCTACACGGACCGCGTGCAGATCGGAAACACCTTCTTCGCCAATCAGGCCATCGAGTCCGCAATCAATGTCTCCGACGATATTAGCGACGACGACTTCTCGTCCGGCCTCCTCGGTGCCGCCTTCAGTGGCGCCAACACGGTACGCCCAGACAAGCAGACGACGTATCTCGACAACATCAAGGACCAGCTCGCGAAGCCCGTCTTCACCGCCAACCTGAAGAAGGGCAAGCCCGGCAACTACAACTTTGGCTACATCAACGCCTCCGAGTACACGGGCAACATCCAGTACGCCGCCATCAATCCGGGGTCTCCTCTCTGGGAGATTTCCGTCTCGGGCTACCGCATCGGCAGCAATGAGACCAACTACGTCTCCCGAGTCTGGAACGCCATCGCCGATACGGGCACTACCCTGCTCCTCGCACCAGTCGACATTGTCAACGCCTATTACAAGCAGGTCAACGGCTCGACGATGAACAGTGACTATGGAATGATGATGGTGCCTTGCAACTCAGCCCTGCCCGACTTTGTTTTCGGACTGGGCACTTACCGAGGCGTCATCCCGGGCTCATATATGAACTATGGAAGAATCAACAGGACGTATTGCTTTGGGGGAATCCAGTCCTCTGCGGACGCACCTTTTGCAGTTCTGGGAGACATTGTCTTAAAGGCTCAGTTTGCCGTCTTTGACATGGGCAATAACGTTGTGGGATTCGCAAACAAGCCTCTGTAAATACTAAATAGAGAAATTGAAACTACTCTTTATGAGTGGATGATGAGATGATATAATGCTATTATTTTAATCGGATATCTGTGGGTAGAGTGTTTTTTTTTTTTTTTTCCCTTTTCGAGTTTTTCGAGGCAATGATGCCAAAGGTTCTAGAATACTCGTATTCAAGGTATCTAGCTGGTTTAGCAGTTCGTTTAAACTCTTTTGTCTAATAAAGATAATCTCCGATGAATCTATCTCCGTCGTCTTTCGGCAACTAGTGCCGCTATTTGCTCGCATTTTTTGATGACACGGCACTCTCTCACACGAAGATTAGCTTAAATCCGTTGGCAAGCGCGGCTTGGCAGTCAAAGAAAAAAGACCATAAGCACTTGCTAAAAAGGCTCCGCTGCTAGTCTTTACAGTGCAAGATGAAATTAATATGATGTTTTGAAATAAGAAGAAGATTTTGGCCGTAGCAATGGATACAGGGTAGGCAGGCCATTTGTCAGGAAGCCATTGCCAAGAAGGGCAATTTCTAAGCACGCAGAGTGGCATGTAAGTCGGACGAGTTGCTGCTGATCTCTCCCAAGTCTAATTCCGATTAGCCAGACGACGGAGAGAGCCAATGAAGGCGGCAAATGCTCCCGTTTCTGAGGTCATAATGAGAACCAAGAGATGCTCAATACCATTTAGGAGACGTCAAAAGGCTAAATAAGAGCCCTCGTGCTAAATGATTGTCGAATATGTCCCTCCTCGCTTCCAACTCACCTTTGCCAATCTTCAGGCTTTGGACCGACAACTCAACCCGCAGAAACTAATGGCCACCAACGTCCTCGTCCTGGGCGCCGGCGAGCTTGGCCTGGCCGTGCTGGAGGCGCTCGCCAGACACCCCAAGCGCAACCACTGCAGCATCACCGTCGCGCTGCGCCAGGCCACGCTGGACTCTGCCGCGCCGGACAAGAAGCGGCTGATACAGCAGATCAGGGCGCTGGACGTGCGCTTCGAGGCCGCCGACGTGGAGCAGGCCTCTGCGTCGGAGCTCGCCGCCATCTTTGCCAGATACGACACGGTCGTGTCCTGCACAGGCATGGGCTTGCCGGCCGGCACGCAGACGAAGCTGGCCCGGGCCGCGCTCGAGGCCAACGCGGACGCCCGCGTGCGATACCTGCCGTGGCAGTTTGGCATGGACTACGACGCCATCGGCGCGGGCAGCTCGCAGGACCTGTTCGACGAGCAGCTGGGCGTGCGGGCGATGCTGCGGCAGCAAGACGCCGCGGACTGGACCATCGTGTCGACGGGCCTCTTCATGAGCTTCCTCTTCGTGCCCGACTTTGGCGTCGTCGACCTCGCGGCCAGGACGGTGCGCGGGCTCGGCTCGTGGGACACGCGCATCACGCTGACCACGCCCGAGGACATTGGCCGGGCGACGGCCGAGGTGGTGCTGGACCCGCGCGGCATCCGCAACCAGTGCGTCTACGTGGCCGGCGACACGCTCTCGTACGCGCAGGTGGGCGATCTGCTGGACGGCCGCTTTGGCACGCGCTTCCGGCGCGAGCTGTGGGATGCGGACGAGCTGGCGAGGCAGATGCGCGAGCAGCCGGACAGCGCCATGGTCAAGTACAGGGATACGTTTGCGCAGGGCAGGGGGGTTGCTTGGGGGCAGGAGAAGACGCTGAACAGGGCGCGGGGGATGCAGATGACGGACGTGAAGGCGTATCTGGAGGCCATGGATGCATCGGTAATAATGGACGAATGATGGTGGTGGTGGTGGTGATTGTCGTGTAAGTGGTGGTGATGGCGGCGAGGCTTATCTACGTGGAGGCTGTCTGCTTTGGGGTTATCAGATAACACATGTATGTGCCTAGATAATAGAAACGAAACAAAAACGCATTAGGTTACCTATTTTACATCTTTATCAGTGTTATCGGCCTTATCAGATTGTACATGTGTGTAGCACGCGGGCAGGATATAGTAGATACTGTGGTAGTATTGCCTTGACAGCCTGCCGTAAGTCAGAAGATGCAAAGGAACCACGCATTTGAGATGGCTGGTTCGCTGCGTGATTGGTATTGTCCGAACATACAACGGAGTACTGCATACCGCTGCGTATTTCGAAACAGCAAAACAATAGCTGCATTGTGAATAAGAATACGAAGTATACGGTACTACTGCCCGCCCCCATACTTTTAATACTTTTACATATCTCATTCCACGTTAATACCGACTCCAGATACGTACTACTAACCTCTTGCAGCACCTGTACATGCTCTATCCATCAAAGACACGAGAATCCGGCAATCCTGCCATTAACATCTCCTCGGGACGTCTCGCTTTCTTGTTCCGTCTTCAACCCCCCCTGGAATAAGCAGCCGAAACGGCTTTATCCGCGGGTTTAGCAACTCATAAAAAGCCATGGCTTTGTACAATTCTGCATTACTCGTATGATGGGCGCGCCGGCTATCCAGGAGCAACAAAGGCGGTCTCAAGCGTCGCCTCCTGACCCTCTATGGAGTAGCTTCCCCCGCATTATGTGCTGTTAGTTATCCCCGTACTAGGACTTTGGAACATGTCTAGTATGATTGTCACTGTGTGCGCTCTGCTTGCCTGTCTGCCTCTCCATTATTCACATGGTGGATGGACTGGTTCAGAGCCTCGGGAGCAGAGCCAAAGCGTGACCCGATGACTCTCAAACCGTTACCACCCATTGCAGCCTAGAGAGGCCGCTATTACTGTGTAGTTGCGTTGGAACTAGGCTAGAATACATACAGTACAACGACGAGGGGCGTTTCAAGCCACAGATAACGCAAGGGTCGCCGTATCGCGTCGACCAACAATAAGCAACCCGGCTGTCGACTCTGCCATGTGAGTCGCCTTGCCCGCCTATCAGCTGGCAGCGTGAGCCTATTCCGGTACTGTGCGCTTACCTCTGTATTTCTGTACTCTGTACCCCGTACCTGCTGCATGACTCCATGCAACCAATGAGTTGCAGATACTTGATCCAGCGCTTACGGACTCGAGACAAAACCCGGGGCACAGGATGCCTCATCCCCGGAAGCCTAAACTGGGCTCTCGGAATTGTGTGGCCGGGAGTTTCTGCGCTTGTACCCCGTACAGCGACTCGACTTTGGTTCAACAGCGTCTCCGAGTACTAGATGAGGTAGGGGCTGAGGTAGCTCTCTGTATAGAGAACTCTTTCATGAGTTAATGATACTGAGTATAGTGGTGACACTCTCCCATTCCACGGCACTGTCCATTTGCACACTGTCGAGCCCAGCAAGTCCCGATTTATTCAATGCCATCACTCATCACTGCTCGGCGACCCCTTTACGACGCACCGTGTGACCCGTATGTACCGTATACCGCTGCTGATACCAGGCCTCTGTCGGTTCCTGGCAGTATCCACCACGTTCCCTGTACTCCGCACTGCGCTCTGCACGCCGGCGGGCCTCTGCTCTCGCCGCTTTCCTCTTCCGGCGGCGCTGCCTCCTATTCTGCCCTCGCTCTGACCGGTGACACACCGTGCCTCATCCTGGCTGCTATCTGCACACCTTCATTTCAGCCTGCCACGGCGCCAACGCCGCTCGCACTGCTGCTGCCACTGTCCTCCCTCTCCCGTCAGCCTCGCTATGGGCGCTCTTCCACTTCCGGCCAACAAGCCCCCCCTTTCCCGAGACCAGCCGCTGTGCTGTGCGTGTCTCTTATCCTCGGTGACTGAGCTGCGCCACCAGCCCGGCCGCTTCCTTGGACGAGAGTGAGTCACGTCATGCGCTCGCCGCCAGCACGGCCAGATGACTCCCCCCAGGCCAATCAGCGCGCCATGCAGGTGGCTGCGAGATAGGCGTCCCAGGCCCGATGGACAAGTCGTATAAGAGGATCGCTGGCTGGGCCGCGGGACATGGGCATCCAAAAGGACCATCTGTCCTCCTCCTTGTTCCTCCTCCTTCGACTTCTTTGTTCTTCTACACGGCTCTTCGAGCTTCTTCTTCGATTACCGCTACTTACCACAAACGGCCATCTCCATTCCGGCTTCCTCCTCTAGGACACGCCCTAATATCATCACAAACGCGCCTTCTGTGACCAGAGTGCGTCACTGTTCGGGTTCTGTGCTTTGTTTGTAATTTGTACTCTGTGCCGGAGCAGCACTCCTTTGTACTTGTAAGTGAATCCGCCCATTAAGCGAGAGCCCCTGTGCTAGTAGCCATGACATCCTTGACTAACATGTCATCCCTTATCCTTCCTGCGACAGTTCATCTCTTCTTCCTACGCCCTATTCTAGTCGACTTTGACATCTTCTTCTTCGACCATCTTCCATCCTCCATCCGTATCTGATCGGCCACGAGGCATCTTTCTCTCTCTGATCTGTCCACAACAAGAGCTATACGCACCTACTATATATAAAAGTCATCATGGAGGCCATCATGGATCGCAGCGCCTTTTCATCCCCTGCTGTCAAGCGCCATATTCATTCCAAGCGCGGAGCCATTCGACGCCGTGGTGCCAACTATTTCATAAGGTCTACCGCGAAGCGCTTGGCCGAATCTCCAAACCTCGCCTATCATCAGCTAGCCTACCCGTCCAACTATCCCTGCCTCTCCGGTGCCAAGAAGGCCTGCCGAAAGGACGGAGGCCCCATCGAGGGGCCTCGTCCTCTACGATCACAGATTGAGAATGATCTTCGTCAGGTCGTCTACTCCCATGCTTCGGCAACCAAGCGAGAACACCGTGTGCCGAGGGTATCGCCTCGCAGAGAGGCAGACGAGGGCCGGGAGCTCGCCCGCAGCGCGGTTCAACTACCAAGTGATGCGCATCGGCTTGTAAGACGGCCTAGCTTGGAACGCGAGGAGGCTTTCCGCGTTGCAAGCACCGCCAAGGGCAAAGTTCACATCCGCGCCTCTCCCGAGAGCGAGGACGCGCAGGTTGCTGAGCTTTACCACCAGGGCCTGCTCTACGACAATGAGGAACAACGCCCCGAGGAAGTCTTCAACCTAAACAGCATCCAGCACGAGGACCCTGTGTATACCATCCGTCCTGCAAAGCGTGGCCGCAAGTCAAAGAAGGGTGGCAAACCTGCTCTCGCCCTCTCCTTTACCGATCTTGGCGACTACAGCGCCAAAGCCTCAACAACTCACCTTACAACCGCTGATGACTCAAATATCGGTGAAGCTTTCCCTCCTCTGAGGGTAGTCTACGAGAAGGACACATCAAATCCATCATTTGATGTGGAGACGTCTCAGCCTCCTGATTTGATGATGGACGATAGTCTCTCTGATTACGACTGCTTCTCTGACGGCGAGCTTGACGACGACATGCCTTCTCAGACTGAGATTTTGGAAAACGCAAACAACCCATCCGCAGAGAATTGGATCATGCTAGGTTGATCGGCTCGTAGCAGGTCTGCTTAGGATCCCCCCGTGCCCCGCCGGGATTTTGGAAACTGGACAGGTGGGAGAGCCTCACCTCAGACTGGTCCATCATGTAATCTAGCGTGATTGCTTTTTTCTCTCGGCGTTTTGTTTTTCTTTGATAGGGGGATAGAAATGGAACGGATTTTCCAGGGATTGGGATAGATGATGGATGTCTGTATATCACAGCCTGCATAGCGATTGGTGTACCGACAGAATCCGTGATGACAGTTTTACACTCCTATATGGATGGGCGGCGACGCGTTTATTCTTTTCTTAGCTTAATGTTTGGATTATTACCGACTTTGCTAGCTAGGTGTTTTAGTCACTTATAAGGGTGTTGCCATGGCGCGCACTGGAATATTACTACGATTCTTTTCTCTTCAGCAATTCAACGTATGCCTTGCTTAAGTGACAGGTGAGATATGGACAGAGGATGTACTACAGTGCTAATTGGAATCTCATGCATCTGAATATCTAACTGTATCCGTTTCAAATTAATCTATGAACTTATGCGACTTTTGCGGGAATAGCGTTGAAGCCTGCTACTACAGGGAAGGTTGGTGTGCCTACATCGTCATCTTGGAGCCCGTTCATGATGTATTCAGTTCTGAGCTATATTTTGTGACCTCCTAACCGAAATAAGCATGTCTATAATAGTGTATTACACTTATTCTTGGCTATATTCCTACCAAATCGTTGCCGTAGTTTGGCTTCATCAAACGGTGACTTCATCAACGCTACAATGACGTAATGGGCGATTCACATGTGACAGTCTCTCAACGCGTCTTGCTGCTCATAATGACGGACGCGCCATAAGCCCGATTGGGGTTAACACAAACCACTAAGGAAACGGAACACAGTACTCCGGCTCTCCCTTTTTGCAGAGTTCGAGTACGTCAGAATACGCAATTGGCTGTAACCCGACGGCCCGAGGATGATTTGATGCTCCGGTGGCGCTGGGCCGATGTTAGCCTTGTTCTTTGGAGTCTTCCGTGAGCCGGGATGTTGGGCGATCTGGATGCAACCTCTACATAAGCTTAATATTTTGATGGATGACAAGAATGAGATTCTGTTCAAAGGCGGATGCCATTTATAGTGTTATTACGCTGTCATACTGCTGATGCGGAGCCGGCTGGTTAACAGACATAATTGGATATACTAATTACTCTCTGTATTCCGTTCCGGACTAACAGAAAAAGACTTGGTGCCATGGGCTAGTTATGTCTCATTTGCTGTTCTTTGGAGCAATTGAATCTCAAAATATTAGTCTAGACCTAATAAGACAAATGATATTAGTAATTCGCATGTGATTTAACTTCTACAAGGATGCTTGCAATTAAACGTCTAATATTACGTACTCTACTTTCGTACCTTGCTTTTTTTTTTTTACTATGCTAACATGCTTCTATTAAATGGAAATATTTGACAAGATAGGTCTGAATATTATGTTTATAAGAGGGAAAAGAATATCCCAGTTATTATTATCGCTTGACGGTTCGACGCCATTGACATAAATCATTTGTCGTGAAGCATTTTAGCTTATTAGGCGGTACCTTTGCGTGTATTTATCATGTTTAGATATTTACGGCTAATGTTTTATATTATTTTACTAAGGTATTAAGTTAGGTATATACTGTGCAATACAGGAGGAGAAGACGAAGCTATAGTATATGGGCGCATTGAGCACGTTATGTAGAGTGCAGCCTACATGTACCTAAGCTTCGACTGTGCTTATCGCTGAACGCTGTCGTACAAAGGATTCCTAGCACTACTTTAGAAACCATAATGGGGGGGCTGCCTTCTAGACTTGGGCTATTAATGGGAGAAAAATTCAGCTAATTACTATAGTTACTAGCTACAGATTTGTGTACTAGCTGGTAATTGATTCAAGTTGCCTTTTATAGCACCTTTCACCGCATGGTTGTAGCAGTAGTTCGTCTTGGATTCCTATTTACCTACCTACTTAGATATGAAACAGCTAAAGGTGTCAAGGATAAATTACACTCAGTGGGATTTATAGGACTAATCAGCGTGCTCGACCGCTATAGAACCACAGGGTATAGCATCAACACAAACACATATATATATGCACATCCGGCTACTAAAGTACATGTGCGCTTGGCTACAGGCTATGGCGCCGCAGGTTATAGAGCCGTACGTAAAGCTGGTTGCGGACGCCCCAGAGGAGTTATCAAGATTACCTTGATCTATTAGCATGGGGTTGATAAAGCCCGCCTAACTGACGAGCAGCCTTGCTTACCCTTATGGACGTCTTTAGCGGACATTAACAATTGTCTGCATATTACTTTGCATAACAACTGGTGTAGCGACATAATCCGCTATAATGTTTCATCCTCCCACGTGGATAAGCGGCGATGCGTTTGCAGCAATTTTTTCCTCTCTTAGTATTATTTATATTATCAAGCACTTGTATTGCGACGTCTTCTATTGTACGCCTATGGAGTGGTATTGAGATATTGATCAACATATTCAGGGCTCAATTAAAGTGATTTTTGCAAGAAAATGGAATATAATTATGTTTGTTTTCTTATACTGATTAAAGTACTTGATCCCGGTGGTGAATATTTCGAACAGCCAATGGGGAAGCTCGTCCTATTAATGTTGATATTGGGCTGTGATGGCATCTTTCAGGCTGCAATAACATGGTTTTCTACATACAACACTAAACTACGTATCAAGGCAAGCAATGGAATCAGAACCTCTTGGAAGCTGCTTCGTCCAGGAGTCTGGGTCGGTAACTTCCCCGACGGCTGATGACAATTTTGAAGAGCTCAACGCTATCCTTTCTGCCGCTGGGACACAACTTCCGGTTATCCTCCCCAGCGACCTGAAATTTGACAAACGTCTTGGCAAAGGAACTAGCTTTGAAGTCGCCCGTGAGATCTATACTCCACCAGACGGCCTTCGGTCACCATATTATGTCGCTGTGAAACATGTCATCTCCGCCCCTCAAGATCAGCTGGATCACCGCAAATGGAGAAATGAAAGCGTCGCCCGAGAATTACAAACTTTGGTCAAGTTGGGGAGGGCGAATAGTAATGTGATTCTTCCCATCCTTGGGTATGGTTGGGATGATAGCTCTTCTGGCCGGCGTCCATATATTGTGGCTGACTACTCTGATCATGGTACGCTCCCGGAATACTTGAAGCGTATTAGTTCAACCATGGCCGAAAGACGAGAGCTTGCGCTTGATGTGGCTGTCGGATTAAAATTTCTTCACGACATTCATATCGCACATGGCGATCTGAAGCCGAGCAATATTCTTGTTTTCGACGCTGGAGTGCCTGGCCGTTCGCAGGTAGCGAAGCTCGCAGATTTTGGAGCGTCAATGATGAAAAATGAAGAGCGACCGAATACGTGCTACACTGGAACACCATTATATAACGCTCCAGAACAGTCAGTTAGAGGGCTTTTTGGATCATTGGAGTGGAATGAGCAAGAGCATTTCTATATGGCGGATGTATGGTCGCTGGGTTTAACTGTCTGGGAGATAATGCAGGGTGGCCACGCTTATTTCCAAACGACGTGGCTGGAGAAAGGCCAGACGGCGCGTGAGTTCCTCGATGCGATGGCGAGTTCCAAGAAAGATGGTATTCTTTCCCGTGCTCTAGAATACTGCAAGTCTCTTGAACAAGACGGTAAAGAAGGCGTTGTGTTGGATGCCATGGAAGAAACTTTTGGCGTTACACTGAAAGATGATCCCGAACAGCGATCTCCAATCTCTAAGGTTGTTGAGACTCTAGCTCAGGGCACAACGTAAGCAATATAAAATGCACTCAAAATCTTTTCACAAACATTTACTAATTGCAAGCGTTTTATAGAGCGAGCAGACCGAAACCTGCATTCCCGCCAACTAGAACACATCCACCACCTGATAGCCGACCTAATGTGGGATACAGAAGCCCTCTTTCACACATTCGTAAAATTAAAAACGCGTCATCTCAAGAGACGCCTCAGACTCTATTGAGACATGGAGACTCAAAGAAGAAAACATGGCCGATCGCAGTAACTGCTGTTGAGCCTACCAGCCAGGGGCTACCTAATCAACAAGCAGCAGTGGCCGAGGTATTTGAGAGCACCATGCCCTCAGTTACGTTCAATTTCTAACGTTCCTGTGCAGGTCATGATGATGCTCAAAACACCATGGGAAACCCAGTGTAAGGCCTTCAAGGAGTGGGAAGCGAAAGCTTCATCCAGTAATTCTTCCTCCAACAACTTCTTTCGATTGGCTCTATGTTACCATGTAGGGTTTGGAACTCAGCCAGACAGCAAGTTGATGATGGAATTCTTAACCAAAAGCGCTGAAAGAGAAAACGAGGTTGCGAAAGCTTTGTATTATCGCGTTGCTTGCTCCCAAGGGATTGACATCGACGAATTTCTTACGACGCCCCTTGACATGAGACTGAAAAAATCCGAGAATAGCCAAAAGTACTTTGCAGAGAGGGTATTCCAGTACCAGAAGAAGTCCCGGATGCAAAATTCTATTTCGCCTTCGATTGGTGCGACTGATGCAGATATCTCAGCTGCCTTGTGCCACGCGTGTCAGATGGGCAATTATTCAGAAGCCATGGATCGCTGTAGTCAATGCAAGACTTTCATACCTGATCCATCCCAGCCAACAGCAATTCATTGGCTAGTCATGTTCAACGAAAAGGAAGCAGAATTATTAGGCCAGGCTCTTATTCATGGGTCTTCTGACCGTCAACGTGGACCATGTCGAGATCATCTGAACTACTTCCCAATTACCAGGTCTAGCACTATTCTCATGCCCGAACACTGTCTCGAGCTAAGCGGGTCACCACTCCACTGGGCAGTTCAGACAGGCAATATATGGCTTGTACGCCTCTTGGCTAAATTTGGAGCCGACTTGAATGTGCGTTGGGGCCATTCTACTGCCGGGACAGAAGTCAGCGCCCCAAATAACGGGTACAGCCCTCTTGATGTAGCGGTCTCACTCCATCTACCTGAGATGATTGAGCAGCTACTTGACCTAGGAGCTGAGTTCAAATCAGACGATTCGTACCACTCTGCGTTTCATTGCATCGGTAAAAGCTGCACTCCACTGTCTCGCCAAGTTATCCATGGCGCGCAATACCGACACTCTCTCAAAGAAACCATCTCGCTCCTAACAACCCGAGGGTTTGATATCAATATTGTGACTAGAGATGGCATCAACCCGCTGTTGATAGCACTGACAGACCCCGACTGTGAGCCCTACATTATAGAAGAGCTTCTTGATGCCAAGGCTGATGCCGGGGCCATCGACGCTTCTCAGAATTCCAACGCGGCCATAATCGCTACCCAAGGCTGTATTACTCGTCGCTACAAAGTCTCATGCCTTCATCTTATCGCTTCAAGAGTCCTTGATATCAATATGATTGATATTTCTGGGAGGTGCGCTCTTCACTATGCTGCAGTAGCTGGTAGTGGTGAAGCAGTGCGTGTCCTGAGCACTGTTGCAGGATTCGATGTTAACCGCACTTCAGCAGAAGGCTATCATTCAATGTACTTTGCTGTACTTTACGACGCTGAAGCAAGTATATCTGCGCTCCTGGAGCTAGGAGTAGACATCGATATCAGCATACGGTCGACTACTTCTACTGAAAATTGGCCGGAGACCGCACTGATGATGGCTGCGAGGCTCCGAAAGAAGGCAGCGGCCAACTTCCTATTAGAGCGCGGAGCCCAGCCCGATTTTAGGTTCCTGAAGAATCCTTGGATGACTACGGTGCTGCACGCTGCCTGTGATAGCCTCCGTTCTGGGGATTCCATTCTTTCGTATTTGGTTGCTAAGCATCAGGATGTTCTGACGACTCTTGTGAATGTGACTCATGGACGGGAACGCACTGTTTTGCAGACGGCGGTATATTATGGAGACGTTGAAGCTGTTGAGGCACTGTTAAAAATTGGTGCAGATAAAGAAACCGTTGACAGCAGTGGACGAACGGCTTTGCAGGTTGTTACAGATTCGCTCAGCAGATTACGAGCAGTTAAAATTCAGAGTCAGGGTATACCTCACCAGCAATCGGTTCAGAATGGCCCGCAGGAAGCCACAAAGTTCAAGGCGGCTTTGGAGAGAATACAACAGTTACTTGCATGATTATGGGTTAATAAATCCCAAAATATACGTGTCAATTACTCTTTGTAGCAATTTCTCAAAGAACTCACTGGTGATATGATCCACGCACTCTTCCTCGTGATCTACAGCGCCTATTTACTTCCAACAAGCCTGTCCTTATCTGCGTACCAAAAGTCGGTGACGCTTCTTATATGGTAGCCGTAAGCATATATAAACAGCCAAGCACACTTGTAAATATTGCTCATGCCGATAAAAACTGTACCTGGAATTGAAAAGGTTCGGCATTCGCTTCTACAAGTTTCTTTGTTTTACATCTTCTCATATTATGAAGCTTCCGATTATATAGAATACATGGATACGGAGTCCATGTAAGACGTGATATTACAGCGGCATTTATAAACATTAATAAACCTACTAGTAATATAAGACGCATGTGGTACATGCGTAAGCCACAGTAAAATAAGTTTTATTTTGTAGTATACCGTGTATTGATTTTGAATATAACGCTCAATGAATCTTAATATCAAATAACGAGACATCTAGCAATATTGAAGCACCTTCATGTAATTAGAAGTAGTCAAATAATTTGATAAAATATAATTAGTTGCATCCTATCGCATATCTTACTGCATGTATGAAATTGGACAGGCTGAATACATGTATGTAGCCCGGTATAATATTATAGGTGTTATTTATTTGTTAATCCCAAAACACCCACGTATGTTTGTGAAACAGAAGTCTTCGTAAGTGTACATATCAAACATATCTTCACTTTATTCACATCTGGAGGTATATTCTTATCGAATGAAGAACCTTCTTCAACTGCAATTCACCAAAGCTCAAACACTTCTTCTGTCAGTTCCCCTCTTTTCCATGTCGCTATGATTTCACCACCCATGAGACCATAGACATACGACTCTCCAATGAAATGATAGCTTGTGTCGCCGTCCAATCTGCGCAGAACATATGGCACTTCTCCTCCGAATATGACAGCAATTTCATCTCCCTCTCGTGTCCCCGCCGGCGCAATCCCAAGTCGGCCATGCGATGTAACAGCAAATGTTCTATTTAGGCAGAAGTTGCGCGCTAAAGCAACGTACAAATCCGAGTTACCACCCATTGCCATCTTGGCCAGTAGATTTGTGAGGACTCCAGTGCCTGATGATGCTAGGTGTCCACTGCCGGATAACGCTTGAAGTAGAAACGCAGCTCCATCTCGCAAAAGCTGCTCTGGCTTCTGTCCCCACAAGAGGTACTGGTCTGCAGTAGTGGCTTTGATAAAGGAGCATATCCACTCGGATACCCCCACGTGTGGGAGGAAAGGAGCTGCTGTCTCCCAGGCACAAAGAAGACGCGATGTAAAGGCAGCCTCAGCATCTGTGTCAAACGAGGAAGAGACACCATACAAGTGAAATACCGCAACGATAGTGTCCGCTGCCAAGCCACCCACTCTCAACTTCGAGAGATCTTGGGATAGCTGGAATTTGGCCTCCAACTGAGTCGAGGCACGATAGTGCGCCGGAAACCCCAAGGCCGCAACAACGTTGGTCTCCGCGGCGCTGGGGATGTCGAGCCAGGATAGGCTCTTGGAGATATCTCGTTCAACCACAGCGAAATCACTCCAGTTCGGCACCCACGACGGCAAATGCTTAATGCTATACTTGCGTTGGGCCTGCATCACATCGCTGTCTATATCGCCTGCACGAGTCAGAGCCGAAAGTGTCTTGTACTCGGCCAAGAGAAATGATGCCACCCTCGCATATACTTGATGCACACCGAGTGAATAGTCAGGCCGCAACGCCTCTGGCAGGCCACTTCTACTACTTCCTGGAGCAGCCTCGCTTTCGGCGGCTATACCTAGAAGACCATACACCTTGTCTCGTTGGTCTGTAGCGTGGCACTTGGTCGACGTGGCTACCAACAAGGCGCCCAAACTCCAGCGTGTTGGGGAGCGACGAATGTTGGAAATAGTATCGACCATCTGCATCCGGTTGGGTACTCGCTCTAGCCGTAGATAGCCATTGCGCCGCAGCCAAGAAGCTGCCCATCCGAGCCGGCTCCATGGGTATTCATGATTCTCGCCGTGAAGGATGACCGGGTCTCCGTGAGAGAGGACAACCTCTTGAATGACCCACACACGTGTGAACCACGGGAGCTGAAAGAGCCGCTCCAGGTGCCCCCACACCGCGTGATCCCAGGCTGGTAGGCCAGACCTGCGATGTCTGGCGTTGGAGTAGGTGTTGAGAGGAATATCGGCAAGATACTTGGCGGCAGGATTCTCCCGCTTGAAGACGTCGTATATTTGATCGACCAGCTTCCAGGCGCCGAAGCACAAGTCGGCCTCGTGTCCAAGCCAGATCAAGGTGCGCACTGCCTGGGAATATATGGCCCTCATGAATTGGACTTGGGAAGAGCGCTCTTCGGTATCCTGCTGATTGATACAGATCCTGTCGATCCACACGTACTCTATGGGAGTGTTAAAGTAATAAGACGGCTTGGAGGAGTTGCCATTTTTGGTGTTCCCTAATTCTAGCAGCCGCCTGATGGCGTTGGCCTGGCTAGGAGCTACTAGGAGCACTTGACCGTCAATATAGATTGGAACTTCTTGGGCATGAGTTCCCCAAGAGTAGCTGAGCGCAAAGTATCTTGGAGCGGCATTAAGCGGCACCTCGACAAGGCTGCCGGAGAGAGAGGCTGATGGTGTATCGCGGTGGAGACGAAGGAGTCGAAAAGAGTCTGTGTTGAGAGGGTGGTAGAGCATTATGCCTTCATTATTACAGATTATACCTCAGTTGGAAGGATGGCGTAGTATCAAAGGACGAAATTGTCTTGTTTCAGCTGCTCGCATTGGCAGAAAAATATGTAGGCCAGGTCTACCCCGTCATCATAATAACTGAGAGGGTTACCATTGCTAACCTCGCTTATATATTTGTATATGCCTATGTTTTCTGCCTAGGCAGCTTGTAGAACCTAACTCGTGGTATGTAGATACCTGTTTGATTTGCCAGCGATTCTTGCTCGGAATCCTTATGATACATCACATTACTACATACCATGACGCAAAGGTGTTGTACACTGCCCTACATCTACGCTGTGAGATGTATGAGACAAGCCTCCTATAGGTGGTTTATATCTCATAGACAAAACAGAGAAGGTAGGGTAGCGAAGGGGACAGCAGTTGAGCAGCAGAAGATGCATGGGGCTATTGACAACGCAGAGCAGTGTGGTGTGTGGTGGGGCAGCCTGATTGTCATATTTACTTAGGATAGCATCGCCAGAGTATTGGTCCGTGAAGCTTTAGACTTTCAGGGAATTGGGGGGAGGGGTCGAGACCAGTTATTACATACCTTCCAAGGCGAAATGCAATGCAGTGTAACATGGCCTGCAAAATGCCCTTGAAGGCAGATAGGAGAGACTTGGTTTGGGACAGCCGAAGGCGACCCTATCACTCTTTCTGTGTACCAAAGCGATATTTTATCCTCCATTGTGCATCAAAGCTTATAAGGACTCACTTTCCAATCATGATTCCTTAGCATTAATGACAATACTACCAAGGATACTCAGTGATATTCATAGACGCTTCTTATTGAGACAGAGAAGAACAAATACTTCTTTGACATCACGATGTCTAAAGTTAAGCGAAACTACGGGTTGCAGCAAGTATACCACGCTCCAGGTGGAAAGGAATATAGTGAGAGAGACGCGGTCGAGTTAGCCTCTGTCCTCGCTTGACATTTTTCAAGAGAAGAAAAAAAAAATTTCTAATGACTCCTAGTATTGTCGCTATCCATGGTCTCGATACGCAGTCCCCAAGGACATGGATAGCCTGGAAAATTGATGGCGATTCGAGCTCAGGAGATGTCCATTGGCTCAAAGACGAGACAATGTTGCCTGCCGTCATCCCCAACTCTCGTATCTTTACATATGACTGGAACGCAAGCCTAGATCAAACTCGCTCAGCCCAGTTTTTGCTAGGCCATGCAACTGACTTTTTGTCCAAATTGTATATGGCACGCCTTAGTGAAGGTAACGATCGGCCCATTATTTTTATTGCCTCCTGTTTCGGAGGTCTACTGCTTGCCAAGGTTTAACCCTCTTGCCCTTTCATGGAAACGGAAGAAGAAGAAGATGAAGTGGCTGACAACCTTGAAGGCATTGTACCGAGCTGCAGAGAGCAGTAGTAAATACCGAGATATACTCAAGTCCACTGCCGGTGTTGCTTTTCTGGGTACCCCCTTTCAAGGCAGCCATCAGGGCTTTTATACTGCTGCTCAGCTGCGTGCTGCTGTTGCGATATCTATGAGTGGCGAAGGATCTGAACATCTGGTGGAGTACCTCAATAATGACGTGAACGCTCGTGAAAGCCTTGACGAACTCGTACGGCTATTCACTGAAATGGTCTTTCGCAAACAATTTAACTTCAGCATCATCTGTTTTCACGAAACATTGCCAACAGACTTCAGAGCAGTAGTGAAAAATTTGCCTCCGGAGTTCGCCGAGCGTTTAGGGGATAACAAAACAGGGATTGTATGTTCACATTCACCCTACAATGCTGTTCGTCGCTAGTATTGACTCATCTTTCTGCCTAGCTTGTCGAAGAGCATTCGGCCTGCCTTCAAGGGCCGGAGCGGCATGGACTTAACGTCAGGCACTCCATGTTGAGCAAATATGCAAGTCCAGATAATGACGATTTTAAAGCTGTATCTGGTCACTTATTGGATATTGCAACGGAGGCACGGAAAAGAATTCAAGAGAAGAGTAAGCTGTATATTTATTTCTAAATCTTTGGCTATCATTGTCTATACAGTTACACGAAGCTGAAACTGGCTTTCTATTGATAGTTGCTCTAAGAGATAATCCTTATGCCTTGGAGATTGCCGCATGGCTTATTAAAAATCGCCCACACGAAATTCAAGAATCGGATATCATGGCTTTAATTTACGAGTCTGGCTCATTAAAAACATTAAGTGACCCAAATAATCAAGACGGCATATCAATCTTAGGAAAGCTCTCTCAGTCAGCCCAGTCGGTAGTCAGCCAGGGGCTACGGCGCTTGGTCTCTGTTATAAATACAGCAGCAACTTATGCAACAGCATCGAAAGCTTTCGAAAGAAAACCAGGGAACGAAATAGCTGACGAATCAGAAGCGGCTAAAAAATTCTACAAACAACTGGAAGAGGCCGTGACTGAGGTTCGCACTGAAACCCGAGATGCTCTCTTACTAGAGCGAAATGTCGATGACATTTTAGGCCAAGACGCAGTTGATGAAATAGCGTCAAGGGTGGGCGCAAAATCGGCTCTAGACCTGAAACAAAACGTCTTGGGCAAAGAACCAATCTCTGACGTGGACGAATTAGAGCTTCCTGTGGACTCTTTGGGGGTGCCTAAAGGAAGCCGTTTCTGGTGTGGGCTATTCCAAGGGGGGCCTGTAGTCGTCGAAATGAGCAGCTATACGCCGGCTGAAGATTCGACCGATGTATCAGCAAAAGATCTACCCCAAATACGGCGTATGGTTGGCCAACTTGCACATCCTGAGCGCACAAGCGATCATGTTTTGCGATGCGCTGGATTTATCCAATATCGATATGAAGAGCACATCGGCCTTGTTTTTCACCTCGAAAATGGCTGTGATATAGCTTCGCCACCAGTTATGTTGCATGACCTCTACAAGGCCTCATCGAATAAACTTGCTAACACGACCATGTCAAAAAATATCAAGGTTCACCTTGGCCTGCGCTTCCAGGTCGCACACAACCTGGCTGTTGCACTTGAAGGCTTGCACCGTGTTGGGTGGGTTCATAAAGATATCCAAAGCAAAAATGTGGTTTTCTTCCATGCGACGACGAGTGAGATGATGGATCCAGATAAGAACATCGCCGGTCTAGGAAATCTCTATCTGTTTGGCTTCGAATCATCAAGACCTGATGACGCAGAGACAGATTTATCGGCTGACTACAGTCTGAAGAACAATGCCTACCGCCACCCTCATCGCTGGGGAAAACCCAGCGTGAAATTTACAAAAGCACATGATATTTATTCTTTGGTAATGCCTGTTCACCATTTTACATACTCACATTTTAAATTTACAAGAGGTTGCTAACAAGGCATTCGTTTTATTGCAGGGCATCGTATTTCTCGAGCTGGCTTATTGGAGATCTATTTTTGAACTAAAATTCAGAAATCTGAAAGATACAGGACGGTGCGAACCGGGAGCTCTCAAGCGAGAGGTCATAAAAGCGGCTCAGGAAGATATTCCATTTGTGACTGGAATGTCATTTGCAAGAATCATTAAAACTTGTTTGGAATTTGATGAAATATCAGCTGGTATGAGTGAGTATGAAGCATACGAGTTGTTTAAAAAGGAAATAGTCGATGTTCTCACAAATTTAGTATCGGCAAAAGTTTAGTAATATTTAGGCAATATGAAAGAAATACTCTGCTTAAATCAAGAGTTAGTATGGCTAAAGCTATATTTAGGATCTAACCTTACGGAGTTGGATTTCGTACAATTCTAAATAGCCAATGTCTCACAAACGTAGGTCACCCAGGCAGCTCATTACTACGAATACGAAATGGTAGACATTGCAAAAACCCTTGATAAATAGAATCGTGCAATAGGACGAATACGGAGTACTGTTGGCTTCATGGCAACGAACAAGCTCGCGCCAAAACGCGAGAAGTACTTCGCTTATCGTATCTTTATTCATTGACCTAATCATAGACGAAACTTTACAATCTGGTGGCTTGTGGCTGAAAACGCAAAAATTGCCATTCCATTTGCAGCCACATACCGCGCCCGCCTGCGACATTTGGCGGCAAATTTGTTGGAAAATATGTGATCCCCTCTTTAACCATAAAGAGATTGGAACCCTGCCGAGTATTCAAACCACTGCTGCTTTTCTGCTCACTCCACCGATCCCTTTGAACTCAGCAGAGAGTAAACATCGTCACACCTGCTTGGTTCTTATACCAGAAAACGCAAGTTATGGCGCCAGACCTAAACAGCCAAGATGTGGGTAGTTTGAAGTTTACCACGACACTTCTCAACGGACTCAGCCTGGGCGATTCTCCAAATCCGACTTTCATTGATACTCTTTCGGGTGTGGCTGAAGTGATTGATTCTCTCGAAGGACTACCGATTGAACCGCCATCGATATATATTGACCTGGAGGGAGTCAATCTTTCTCGATACGGCACCATCTCGATACTACAGATATACATCCACCCTCTTAAACGAGTCTATTTGATTGACGTTCTCTCCCTGAGAGATAGATGCTTCTCGACACCTGGGATAAGTGGCCATACTTTGAAGGATATTTTAGAATCAAGCGCAATTCCCAAGGTATTCTTCGATGTCCGGAACGACTCGGATGCACTCTACCATCACTTCCAAATCAAATTAGCTGGTATACTCGATCTTCAACTCATGGAGCTTGCAACCCGAAACGGCCCTAGAAGATATGTTTCGGGACTCTCAAAGTGCATTGAAAGAGATGCTCCCCTCTCCCCCACCGAGAGGCACAGCTGGATGCAAGTCAAGGACAAAGGGATGCAGCTTTTCAAACCCGAGAACGGCGGGAGTTATAGAGTGTTCAACGAACGCCCCCTGCGAGAGGACATTAGCCTCTATTGCGCACAGGATGTACACATTCTGCCTCGTTTGTGGGCACACTATAGCAGAAGAATCACGCCTGCATGGAAGCAGAGAGTAATCAGGGTTTCGACGGAAAGAGTTGAGCAATCTCAGTCGCCTGGTTACAATGGACATGGGCCGCACAAGGCATTGGCCCCTGCTTTTTGGTAGTGAAGTAGCATGCCACATGGTATGCTGCTGTTTGAGGTTTCACATCATTATTTTACCTTTACTTCTCCGTCTTCTCTTCTGTTCCGTTCATAATAGGGCTTATAGAGCGGTGAACAAAGATGGTTATTGTTTTTGAACTTGTTACTTATACTCTTATGTAGTACTGCTTTAATATGTTATCGCCTAGAAGAACATTGGATTTAGCAACAAACTATATCTGGTCTTGCAAGCTAAATACAATAACAAAGTTCGATGGGCGTAGCGATACCGCCAAATACAATAAGGTTCATCAAATTCAATTCGTTTGTAGCGATTACCCGCAACTAGATCTCTATAAGTAATTAATCGTCTCCTTATTATTTATTTCTTTTCCACTTGCGTCTACTAGTATAGTATTGTATAGCTGCTGGTTCACTAGTATAAACTACAATAGTTCAAATATGCCCCTAAGTAGTCTCTTTTGGTCGCGTTGGCCATAATAAACGATTTGAGTTCGATTAGCCCGGAGTATTCTGTCGTATGGTTGCCTTACTAAAGTATATAGACGGACTCAATTAGACATGCCTATTTTTCTGTTATAAATGGGATTTATGGTTCATAATCAATTACTTATATAGATATAACTATCCCCCCCTGGAAAAGAATTGAAACCTCGGGTAAGTTATGTCATTGAAAGAAACTCGGATCAAAGTAAAGTGCGCCTCCGTCTGCCCCGTGAGATGACAAATAATTATAGACTCCATTTTGACAAACGCCTCCAGGTAATACGCCTGCATATACGCTTGCCTCCGCCCTGAAGTATGACAAATACCTTCCCTGCACTGTCTAGACTCCATCTTCATACAAGTGTTCAAATAAATGACAAATAATTCTACACTGTCAAGACCCCCTTTTGATAGGCTATTCGTAGCCTTTTGAAATTTAGCTGCGGGTAACAAATTTTTTTTTACTCACTTATACGCTTCTGCCAGGAAATGTGTGTCCATCTCCTCGGATCGTGAGCTTGCTATGGAGAATATAAGCGGCAATCGGGACAACAAGTAGAGCTCGTCCGGCTTCGTCCGGCTTCGATTTACCGTGATACGTAGCACAATGTTGAGAAATTTGTATAGACTTCATCACCGTTTTGTATATATAGATCCCTCGTTGTAATGTTAACTCTTATTCGATGGCATCAACCTCATCGTCAATGGTTGAATAACCCTAATATATCCCAACTCATCCTTCTAATTCAGATTCTACCAATCAGACAACCACCATGTTCAAACCAGCAGTTCTCCTGGCTCTAGTCACCGCCGTCATGGCGAGAAAATGCCAAAATCTAAACATCCCCATCTCCATCTCAGCCCGCAATGCCGTCTTCAATCTCCCAAATCCAGTATCGGAAATCGATGTTACCAATTTCGCCCTTTCTCTCACCCGTCCAGGCACTGATTTCCCCGATAGCATATTAACAGGAGTAAGTTTTGCCCATCTCACCAAAACATATACATGCCTAGAAACCCTCAAAACCGTACTGAGCGTTTTCTCCATTTCTAGTACAAAACCGTCAGCGGCAAGTACTCCATCGCCGCCACCTACTGCCAGCCAGACCACGGACCCGGCAAGGCCCTCCAAATCCTGACCCACGGCGTCGGTTTCGATCGCAGCTACTGGGATCTCTCCTTCAACAACTTCAACTACAGCTACGTCGCCCAGGCCGTTGACGAACAAGGCTACTCGACCTTCACCTGGGACCGTCTCGGCATCGCCTCCTCTTCCAAGGGCGATCCAGTCAACGAGATCCAAAAGTCTCTCGAAGTTGCCGCTCTGCAAGAACTTTCCACCCTCCTCCGCCAAGGCTCCGTCCACGGCATCAGCGCAAAATTTGATAAATTCATCCATGTCGGACACTCCTTCGGCTCTGCCATCACATACAACTTCATCAACGCAAACCCAGACTTCAGCGACGCCGCCATCCTGACCGGCTTCAGCCAGAGCCAGAACCCGGATTTCGCCACCGCCTTCCTCCTTGGCGGCAACTTTAGGCCTGTAAAGGAGAATCCTCTCCTGGCAGCCAAGTATCCCCTTGGTTACTTTGCGCCACAGTCATCCATTGGCGTCAACATCCAGTTCTTTGCCCCGGGCGATTTCGATCCCAAGATGCTCGCCAACGCTTTCAACATTGGCCAAGCAGCCACTCCTGGCGAACTCTTGACAATTGCCGCCGGCGCTGGCGATATCAACTCCTTCAAAGGCCACCTTTTAATCATCACAGGAGGTTGGTTCTCTATAGTCTCCCATTCCTTAGTTCCCTGATCTATGTAATATGGCGTAGCTAATACTTGAATCTATCTAGAACGGGATCTACCCTTCTGCGGTGGCAACTGCACAGACACCACAAGCATTCAAGGGACTTTCCCCGATCTCCTTGCTCCCTCCAAGGCCTTCTTTCCTAGCGCCGCAACCTTCAACACAAGTATTGTTCCCGGAGCTGGCCACGGCCTTAACTTGGGTTACTCTCACAAGACTACATACGCGTCTATGTTCGACTTTCTTAGTTCTTGTTAATAGTAAGACTGTGCGAATTGATGATAATCTAGCGAGATAGACAATAGAAGGCACGTTTGTAGTAATGACCAGCTGTAATTAACAAAGGTTAATATTTTTTTTTTTTTTTTAATAAAAAAAGTTCTTTTCAAAAGTACATTTTTAGTTATCACAGCTAGAATACGCTCTGCTACTACTAGCAATAAAGCATTATAAAGCATAACGTACTATATTTATGAAATATAAGTAGATTGGACGAAGTTGGAGAAGCTAGTTGCACTCCGTGGTCCAAGAGTACGATCGCGAGCAATAACCGCTTGTATTAGACGAATAGCTTCATGCTACGTGAAATAGTGGATATTAAGATCGCTATTAACCTTAAAAGGGTATTCAACTCATGCTGTACACGCAAAGACGGATATTATGCAAAAAGAGTTACACGAGAGTCTCCGCATCCTTACGGCATGTAATGTTCAGCACATAGTTGCGTGGCGTCTCATGAGCGGGCCTAGAGTCCACAGCAAAGAGGTCATCTACTGCAGACTGAGCTAGGAGTATATCAATATTGTGAAACAAGGATTAATTAACTTCCATTATAAGAATAGGCTGTCCAATTTCTCACCCCGGGGGCATTTGATCAGGCAGATTAAGCCATTGAGGTATGTCCGGGATGCCCCATGTCAAATAGGCCGACATTTCATCCGCCGTTTTAATATAATCGTCAACTGAGGGCTGTATTATAACCCCGTTCTGAACCATAACTCCTGCCGACGGTATCGTGTGAAGCGGATTTCTCTGAGGCAAGCTCTGATTCATGAGTTCGGGCGCTATCTCTAGTGGGGGGTATGTTGGTCTCAGCACTGGCAGCGAATTTGTGAAGTCGCTGCCGCCGCTCTTATCTATTGGCGTCTCGTAAAAAAGATTCTGACTTGCTTGAATCAATGGCGACTTGTTGTCATTTGCCGACATGGTTTTGACACTGCTTGTTGACTGTGCCTCCTCAAGTTGTGTTCTACCTCTCCGGAATGAGGCCAATGCTGAGAGATGGTAATCTTCTGCAGACCCTGTAACCTCGGCAGGATCGATTGGTATACTAAGGCAGGGTATTAGTCAATCGTATGAGTGCCCATTACTCGGGAATTCAAAACATACTTAAGCGTTTCTTGGTATCTCTCTGCAATATCCCGAAAGCCAAAAATGTGGCACAGTGGAATAAGGCCTCGTATCTATTCTCATTAGTGGATGGTACGGCAGACGAGTTGATAGAAAGGGGTAAAAGCCTACAAACTGCGTAGGTGCCTCTTTTCCACGATTGTGAATACCCAAGAGGAAGCTGAAGTTGGTTATGATATTATCTCTAGTCTCTTGTAAAGTCTGAGGAGACTGATCCACGGTAGCTGCATAAATGATCTGCACCTTAGTCGATTCAATAATTGCATCAGGGCAAAAAAGGTCATCGAATGCGTTTGGACTAAAGTCCATTCCGGTACGGATGATGTGGGATGCTTGGGCCGCATGATAGCGACATAAATTCTGGCAATGAGCTCGGAAAGGAAGCGGTGCGTTTTTAAACGCTGACGCGAGGGGAAAGTTGAAACCGGCCAGAGAAATTCGGGTGAGGTCAAAGATGACGGCATGAATAAAGAGATGTAGAGCAAAAACACCACCGAGCATTCCCTTGTCTTTCAACACGAAGAAGTTGGCATCTGTTAGGTAATACTTTTCCGGTAAATTGTTGTAAAGTGTGTTGAGTTGATCAATGATTCTGACAAAGTGAGATGGAGGTTCCCAAATATGCATGCTATCACCAGCAACTCGAATAAGTCTACGAGAAAACATTAGCAAATAAGCAACCCAAAAATGGAAATGAAACAAATCATACTGCATCACTTTCGTTCGCAGGCGCACAACTAAAATCATGAGAGATGACAAGTCCAGTTCTGTAATAGCTTCATGCATTCCTGAGCCTTCGATCTGTAAAAGATAGTGTGGTGGCGACGCAAGTTGAGATGTAAAGCAGTCGTCGGGGCAAGGCAGTGGAATATCTGGTATATGGTCTTTCCAGCACATATTTTTCTCGACGCCATTGGCGGCAAGACCATCAATGAGAAAGCTGGCCCAAACGATGCGATTTTCCACCTCTCGTTGAATCATCTGGGCAGCTGTACGGTGACTGTGAAGTGGGCGCGGCGAGTCCAAGCTGAGCAATCTAATGGCGCGATGCAAAAAAGCCAGTAGTATGAAGACCAAAGCATGCTGATCCTCCCGAAGACCATATTCACATAGAAGAGCAACTGTCTATAGAAGATCATGTTTAGATAGGCTAGCAGAACAGAAGCCTGATTAGGAACTCACCATGAGACTTTGCACTGTAGGAGCATGTAGTTCTCCCAATACCTCCTTCCTTGCTCTCTCGGCCCATTCATGCCCAGGAATCGCGATTGGAAGCGAATCGCGATCAGGGCCATCTAAACTCAGTATTGCATCAAAATAAATGTGCCTGTAGCCAGATATACAGAGTTAGCTTGCGATTTTCTTTGGTTTCGTGGGCTGGAGAAATCAGCAGCCAAGAGTAGCTTACCTAGCACCAAGGGCGCACATTATGTAGAGTAGCGGTTCTCCATAATCCTGTGCAATGCTTGCTGATTCAAGTGACTGCATAAAAGAGGGGCGATGAATGAAAGAGAGACAGCGGAGGTAGTGATTTCGTTCAAAGTAGGCATTAATTAGACGAAGTCGAAGGCCATGGTCTTTTGGGAGGGTATCTGTGCATAGGCTTTACCTGACGTTAGCACATAAACCTAGATGCGAAGAAAAGATTGCCAGAGCTGAGAAGAGCTCTTATCTTGTGTCCCATTCTACCTTTCAATATTAACGCCAAATGCCTGTAGTAGCGTGGGGTTTGTCCACCGGGTAGCTTCCAAAGGCTGAGCGGGGGCCATCGACGTGAGTCTTGCAGCAGCAATTGTAGAGCTAGCCACCGAGCTTGCTGGCTGAGAAGAAGATTCGCGCTCATGCTGCTTGTCTAACTTTGAGGGATAGATGCAAGGCAAGTTGCGCAAGATGCAGCGGCGACAGGACGGCCGAGTCTTTGTGCAGCGATGCTTCGACGACCGACATTCCTCGCAGGATCCTACCCGTCGCTTTTCAACTCCGGCAGCCTTGAAGATGTCATCTGCCGATTTCTGCATCTCCTTGCGCGAGATGAACTCGCTCTGTGGGCTGAAACCAGGACATCCGACACCCAGTCGAAGACAGTTTCGACACTCGGGTATAGTCTTGTCGCATTTGACCTAGTCCAAAGAAAAAGGATTTGATAAGAATTTGGTTGAATAATCAAACTGCTAGAAGCTCAGGAAAGTCGCGTCTGCTGAGATTCTTCCTTGCGACCCATGACCTTGGTGGGCTCTGCATACCTTTCTCGATCTACAGACCAGACACGCTGCGGGACGGGGTTGGTTAGTTAGCATTATCTCGCAAGGGTTAGATGCTCGATGAGTTTCGAATGAGAGAAAGAGTAAAATGATAGAAGAAGAAAAGAGTGACAGGAAAACTCTGCTCTCACCTATGGTTGCCTTTGGAGTAATTTCATTCCGAGCTGCAGTCGCGCCACTGCGCTGCTGTGCTTGCGAGCCCATTTGCTGGCTGCGAGTAGTTCTGCTTAGCTGTACGCAGTACTGAGGATGCTAAAATGTCATCCTTCTTTCATTATCACGCAAGAGTCGCCGTTGCGAATTGGCATGGTGGGAGGGGGCCGATCCCCTTTGAGAAACGAAAATCACCTCTCGAGATGGCGCTTGAATGCAAGAGTTGAGATTCCAAAATCATCGCTACCCGGCTCGCAACTTGTCAGGTCCCCTTTGGACGGCTGACTCTGCGTCTGATCCAATCCCAGACGCCTCTGCGGAGTCCACACTAGTCTGGCGCTGTTCGACAGCCGCCGCCGAGCCCTGGCTAGCATGAACTGGTGCATCTGACGACGAGCCCAGGTAGATGGTGGAGTCTGCCTATTTTGGGCGCTGGAGAGATATATCTATTAATCGCCATCCCGCCATCCTTGCTGTTGACAGTAACACTGGTGCGGCAACTCGTGGAGAGAAGATGCGGCTTGAGTCGATATATGTGCTTGCTGTGCTTTATTGTCGGAAGCTGCTTCGATAGCGGCTGGTGGCTCGAGTCATGAGTTGAGATGGAGAGACAAATTGCGTGGGGACGTTTGTGTTTGTGTTTAATTGTTTTTTTGGTCGTCCTTCTGGCCTCATGGAAATGTAAAATTCCTTTTCCGTACCTTCCCAAATTACGATGCTATTTCCACTGCTACTCCTATCGATACTAGGTCCTTGGTACCTATTATAATCGACATTTACATGTGATATGATAACATTCACCTTTAAAATTAAATTCTATGATAATTCATCCAAGCTCGTGCTTAGAAGTACACGTACAGTCGCGGCCACTCCAAAACGCACAGACACCCCTGCACGAGTAAGGTACGCGACACATATTGTGCCATAGCTCCTACTGCTACTGGGCATCAAACGAGTTCTACGGAGTGGCATCATCTGCCTGTGTATTATGTGGCGTAAGCTTTGGGGGCGTGTTGTAACTCCAATTTACGAAAATTGAAGTATAATAAAACTATTAGAAAAATATATAAAGGAAAGGATAGGTATATAGGAACATAATGATTGATTACTCATTATGTATGGAGTTTTAGGAGTAAGCTTATCCAACCTGCTGATACACGAAAGCGATTACATACGATTAGTCTGTATTCTGTCATATTATTACATCAATAGGCCTTTGACTTGACGTCTGGAATACGGCCTGTGTCGTATTTGTAAAGTTGATGTTATCAGCAATCGCAACTAGCTATTCCAAGAGAATAACTACATAATATTCTAAAATACATAGTATTAATATACTTATGTACTTTGATGCACCCGCATATGCTTCTCGCAATTGAGCATATATCTACCAATACATCTATAACCGTCGTCTACTACCGTATGGAATATCCCAGCAAGTTACAGCCAATCTTTTATTTTACACATTTTCGGCCCTTTACTAAAATATGGCATTAGTCTTAGTCTCTAGCGCTGATTATCAAGCTCGAAACGTAGGCTTAACCTACCGTTACATTCTGCATTGTTACATTCTGCCATACTCGCTGCAAATGGCATGTTCGGCCTTTCTTTCACATGGCAGCTGCAAGCCACCCTTTATGCACAAGGGGGCCAATTGGAGTTATACCCGGCTGAATTACGCACATTCAACCTCCAGTCCATGGTTCACTAATATGTCCAGCTGGAGAATGCCACCCTCGCCAGCTCATTGCAGCCGGGAGTTCCCTACTTAAGCTTCTGGAACAGTACATAGATCATTTCCCCAGGGGGCACTGCTATGCTATGTTTTGTCGGCTAAAGCGAACATATGCTGCGACAAGGATCGAAACGGCCATAAAAAGCCGAGTCAAAAAAGCGCAGACGTGATTCGTGGTTGTGGCACTTGTATGGGGCAAAACAGGGTGTGCGGTGCATCTTCGATCTTGGAAACGTTGAGTTCAGGCATGGGTATAGAGGCCATACTCGATGTGGAGGCCTGTTAGTGGCCTTGTTCTCAAATCTCGTATCCATTTTCTGTTCTTTTCCTTTTCTTCAGATGGAAAAGAGAGAGAGAGAAAGAGAGAGATCACATTGGTTTTAAATACACATACCACCCATTCATTCATTTTCTAACAGTACTCCAAGCGAAACAAAGGGCGGCGACTTGTAGGGTTCTGGATATTCGACATCTGTAGCGCTACTTGACTAGGTATTCCCCGAACGAAGAGCGGCTATTGACTGGTAGATCTTAGACTCGGGGAACACTGAAAGTAGAAGTTCGTCTGCCTATCTGTTACTAGGTGGTCAGTAGCGTGCAATAGAGACAAAGGAGCATCTCGATGACCAAGATGAGAGATCCGATTACGAGTAGTGAGGGGAGTTAATAAGGGGGCAAAGTATAGCTATGCATACTCCATGTATGTACTCATACTATCGCCCCAGCTGATGAAACTCTGATAAAGCTGTATCACAAACCATTGTTTTAACACATGTATTGTATTACACTGGTCTATACCTGTTATGATGTGTACATCTGCTCATGATGGAGAAATACCTACCACAATAGGCATTTGTATTGCGCAGTGGTAAGCAGTCAGCGCACCAAGTATTGCGGGACGCCCACCTATATTCTCGTATGCATAAAGGTGAGGATAACGAGCCGTATTCTCTTTCCAAAGGGTAAACCACCGATAGCCCTCAAAGACGGACAAAATCTAGCCCGCAAACACACATCAAGATCAAACGTTCACCAAAAGTACGGTTACTGTTTTTGTCAGGCAGCCTCGCAACAGCGAATCATTACACAGCTATCCGAGCTACATCATATACAGTCGAACACAATGGCGAAAGAAAATCCGAAATAAAACGGTAATAATAGCCAAGATCAACCTGTTGCAGTTCAGAGGGGACATCTGAAAGAGACGGCAACAACGGCTAAAATCGGATTGTTGCAGGCCTAACTCGATAGGTTTGGCGACATCGATGATTCGATAGTAGCTAAAGATATCTCAAATGTGCAAAGCGGAAGAAGAGCATCGAGTAAACTATACGTCTTTAATTTAACCAGATGGTTTGGCCCAGACCGTCAGTACAAACAAGCTTGGCGGAACGCAACGGCTCACTGGTTTCGGCTTGCGTTTATACCCCCTTTCCATCGAGCTGACTGGCAATTTTGGCAGTCGTTGGGTTTGATGCAGAAGAGGCATTGGTTTCCAGGCCTGTGATTACCTTTTGCACATTCTCAAGAGATCGCAGAAACTCGCCAGTGGCGCTCTGATCTAATCCCCCCACTGGAGATCCACGCCTAGCTTTGCACAGATCGTTGTCCTGTGAAATCTGATCGAAGCTATCCTGCGTCTGGCCAAGTGTATTGTTTTACACGTGGAGATATATCCGATACGATGTGGAAGTCCACGGGACAATATCTGGATGAAAGCATCACGGTGCTTGGCTATACATATTCCGATGTTACTCATTGGGCTGTTGAGGGATAGAGCAACCTAAATATACGATAGGGCAATAGAAGAGGATAGGGCCAGCAGTGAAGGAGACAACACCGCCATCGTCATGGACATATCACAGAGCTATTGCTAAGATCTCTCGACGACTTGGCGAACCATAGCGCAAAGACATACAAGTACCAAGCAACTTCTTTCGGCATGGATGTTATGCCAACTTATACCACTTAAATCATACACCTATTTTTACCAAAGACGGCATGCGTATGGACCGCAACTCTGGGCCTCGGTGATACGATGTCCAGCCGCTCTCAATGAGGGTGATGACAGTGATAACTCTAAATCCGACACCGCCCCTTACAGGCTGGCTATAATCTGATAACAGCCCGTTCATGTCGTGCAATACGAATTAGCTCACCTAATCTAATCACCCAGTATCTACTCCATATAGGCACGTTTCTGGGGCGAATTCACCCACGCCGCTACTACTACAATGGAGATTGATCTCTTATCAGTGGATCCTTTGATACCAAATATTCCGCCATCCCAGGCTCGACACAAAGGGCGCGCGCGATTCGGCGACGTCCGCCAGTTTACCTGCAATTGCCTCGCCAGATATCGCTTATTAGAGGAATAGCGATTAGGAATGCTTCATCTCGACCGGAATCTGACAGAAGATGCAAAGTTGCTGCGTACGATAGGAACGCTTTCGGACAGAGCTTATTTATACGACCCCACAGCGCTGACGGGCTCGCACTTGGCTTCAACTATTAGCTAACGGCCGAGGATAAAAGACAGCCGGGGACCCGTTTGCGCTCCCGCCCGTCGTTCTCCGGTATCAGGCCTGCAACTACTAAGACACGGCGATCCTATACGTGAACACAATGTCTCTGCGAAAATTGGGAGGATTCAGCCGGCAGGCGGCATCATATGCCACAATCGCCTCGTCGAGGGCCTCGATACAGCCGCTTACGCACCGGCCGGGGTCAAGCGTCCAGTTCGGAGCAGTTGTCCAGGGCGTTGGCATCAACAAGATATCTGGTGAGTGCATAGAAAATAAGGCAAAGGGGAGAGGCAGGAGGAGAAGAAGAAGAAGAAGAAGCGGCGGCGCCATCTATATACGGCAACGAAAGACTTGGCTGACACCCAGTGTCTCAGATGCCGACTTCGACATCATCAAAGACGCTCTATACAGACACCAGGTCCTCGTCTTCAAGGCGCAGTATGACGTCTCTCCAAAGGCACAATACGAAATCACACAGCGATTCGACCCCCAAGCGACGGCCTCATACGGCCACGGAAAGACGCTCGACGCAAAACGATCCATCTTGCATCCCGACCTCAAGACGATCCCACACCAGCCACAGGTTCAAGTGATTGGAAACGGCTTCGTCAAGGACTACGAAGGGCTGAAGGATATCCAGCTGCGACACCCGCACCACAAGACCTTCCACGCCACGGTCATACCTGAAAAGGACGACCTGGACTTTACCCGATTCTACAGATGGCACATCGACGCGGCCCTATACGGACTGGCGCCTCCGGTAGCCACGACGCTCTTCGCAGCCCAGGTCCCTCGCGGCCGCACGCAGACGATTCGGTACGAGGATACGGGCGAGCAGATGACGGTCCCCCTGGGCACGACGGCGTTCGCATCGGGCTACACAATGTACAATCTCCTCTCGCCCGAAGACAAGCAGTTCGTGCTCAACACAAAAGTCGAATACGCACCGCACCCCTACGTATGGATGAGCGGCGCAAAGTCGCGCTCCGACGGCCTGGGCCTCATCTCAGAGGGCAAGGAGGTGCCGCTGGACAGCCTCCCCGAAATCGAGCAAGACAAGATCCAAATCCTGCCCATGTGCTGGCGCAACCCGCAGGACGACCGCCTGGCGCTGCAGATCCACCCGTCCGCGATCCGGAAGCTGCACCTGGCCGGCGGCAAGGTCATCGACGACCTGGAGGAGGTGCGCGCAATCGTCTACCGCCTGCAGCGGCCCGGCATCGCGCCCGGCTTCGTGTACGCGCACGACTGGGAGGAGGGCGATTTCGTCATCTTCCACAACAGGAGCCTGCTTCACTCGGTCGTGGGAGCGTTTGCGGAGGAGGAGGTGCGCCTCTTTCGTCAGTGCAACATTGCGGGCAGCAGCTTGCCCGAGGGGCCCAGATATTTCTGAGGCGTTGCGTTTGCGATGCTGTGCTTGTTTAATCGCGGCGCCGCCATCGGCCAGCCGGCTCGCGACCTGCCATGGATAGAAATGTGATGAGACACGACGAACGAGCGGAGAGGCAGCAAAACGAAGCCGCGAGACACCAGACGGCAGTGCATACATACCCGCCACACTCCAACCCACCGCCTTTTTCCTCACATCCAGACGCCTTTGATCCTCCCGAAGAACGGAGGCCAAGATGCAAAAGGCGCAACGCCACTACCCATCAGATATCCACGCCAAACCAAGTTATGCCATGCTATATGCAAGAGTAGCGTTCGAAGAAGGGGGGAGAGGGGCAGCAGTATGTTCGACATAACGCCCGCATAACCGCCTTTGTCCAATGGAGTCCATCGTCTTATACAGGCGGTATAGGCTTCAAATCCGACTGCACCGCAACCGGCGCGGGAATAAGTCGCAAAAAGGCAGATCGTTGGGGGGGGAGATACGCGACCCTTGGCTTCGGATAAAAGATACGAGTCTCTTGAATCCCACAAAAACCGCGTTCTCATGACCCCTCGCATCTGGGGCCTCAGCGAAGACTGATGTGTGTGTGTATCACGAGCACTTTTCATCCCCCGGTGAAGCGCCCATTCGCAGCGGCAAAACCGGAGCCCAGCCAGTGGAAGAGAGCGCCCTGTCGGCTCAGCTGCCGGCCCTCTGTAATCCGCAGCGGCCTAGCGCATCTCTTTTTCGATGCAATAGAAGGCCGAAAACAGGGCGGCGCAGGATGCGAGGTTGATTTGCCCGCGCTAGCGTCCGCTGTCCCGCCCATGCATTACGCTGTGCTACAGGGCTTCTGGTGGGGGAATTTCCGGGGGGTTACAGCGGGGTGGGTTGCACTGCAGCGATTGAGCGGTGTCGCAGTCGGGGGATTTGAAATGAAATTGCTGTTGCAGGATTAGACCATAGACGCCATCGATAACGCTGGACTCTCGTTTTAGACAAGTACATAAAAAACCTGGGACTATAATATATCAAGTGCTTATCATAATCCTGACTCACGGGCTATAACTACGGTCTAATTTGTTTCCTATTGTGACTCAAGATTCTTTTTTTTTTCTGGGGCAGCGCTTATTACACCGTATTTGCCTCCTACAACTCTTTTCCTTCTCTTCTTCTTTCCTTGTCTCTTCTTCTCCTCGTTTCTCCCTCTTCAATCTCAGTTGAAAGAGAAGCTGTTCCTAAAAGACAACTCTTGATGGCGACGAGGTGACCGTCAAGACTGGTCGATTACGTCCTGGCAGCTGTCAATCTGCCAGTCACCGTGAAATATCTCAGTCTCAAACTTCACACACCCCCATCATATCCTCACCATGGCGCCTCCTCCTCCCCCCGACCCGATATCCTCAAGCTCCTCCTCCGACCTCACCCTCATGGACCCCGAGCCCATGGCCTCAGAAACGACGCCTCTCATCGGCAACAACAACAACAACAAGTCAAGCGACGACGTCGAAGATGGCACCGCCGCCCGTCCATCCCCCGGCAAGCCCTTGCCCAAGATGCAGGTCTACCTGCTCTGCTTCAACAAGGCCATGGAGCCCATCGCCTTCTTCGCAATCATCCCCTTCATCGCGCAAATGGTCCAGCGCAACGGCAACCTGCCCACATCGGACGTCGGCTTCTACAGCGGCCTGATCGAGTCGCTCTTCTCCCTCACGCAGATGTTCGTGCTGTACTCCTGGGGCTACCTCGCCGACACCGTGGGCCGCAAGCCCGTGCTGCTGTGGTCGCTCATCGGCATGACCGTGGCCACCTTCTTCTTCACCGTGTCGACGTCCATCTGGCAGATGATTGTGTTCCGGTGCGTTGCCGGCGTCTTCAGCGGCTCGGGGCTGGTCATCCGGACGATGCTGTCGGACCACACCACTGCCGAGACGCAGGCCGTGGCCTTTAGCTGGTTTGCGTTTGCCAACAACATGGGCATCTTCCTGGGACCGCTGATTGGCGGCGCGCTGGCCGATCCGGCGGCGCAGTTCCCGGGTGTGTTTGGAGGCATCAAGCTGCTGGAGGACTATCCCTATATTCTCGTTGGCGCGGCCATCACCGCGTGCAGCGTCTTCAGCATCGCCCTGTCCGTGTTCTATCTGGAAGAAACCCTCGGGCCAGAGTCGACCACCACCAGCGCTGGAGTATCCGCACCAGCCCGGCCCCAGCGACTGTCCACCTTTGAGCTCCTCAAGGCCCCCGGCGTCGGCATCGTCATCTGGGTCTACACCCATGTCATGTTCCTCGCCTTTGCCTTCACCGCCATCCTTCCCGTGCTGCTCTTCACGCCCATCAGACTCGGCGGTGTCGAATTCTCGCCCTCGCGCAACGCCATCTGGATGGCCATCCAGGGCGGCAGCCAGGCCATGTGGCTCGTCGTCGCGTTCCCGATGCTGCAGCGCCGTCTGGGCACCAAGGGTTCCCTGGCCAGCTGCGTTGCCGTCTACCCGCTGTTCTTTGCCGGTTACGTCGTCATGAACACGCTCCTCCGCATCGACACCGAGTCCAGCGTTGCGGTATTCTGGGTCGTAGCCTTCATCGTCGCGTTTATCGGACCTGGTGTGTCAATGGCCTTCACGGCCATCCAGCTCGCTCTCAATGATGTTTCGCCCAACCCGCACGTCATGGGCACGCTCAACGCCTTGGCCATGACCGCCGCTAGTGCCATCCGGTCGTTTGTGCCTGGTGTTTCGACGGTGATATACGCCATTGGCCTGAAATACCAGATCCTCTGGGGCCACCTGGTGTGGGCGATTCTCATTCCCATTGCCATGTCTCTGTCTATATTCGTTAGGTGGCTTCCGGAGGATAAGCAGTCCCATAAGCTCCCCCAAAACGAAGATGAGGAGTAGAGCAGAAAAAAGAGGGCGCGATTTTTGAAGAGTTTTTTTATTTTCCGTTTAGCATAAAAGGAGTGCAGAAAGAGAGGGATGAGAGAAGATTTCATGTGAAAGAGAATGCTGCTGCTATATATTATACACTTTCGCAGCTACGTATAAAGGGCGCAAAATAAAAGGGTTAAATTCCCTGCTGGATATCACGACAGGCTGTGCATCTGCATAGAAAGCATTTGGATGGAAGTCACCTTCTTCTTGCTACATGTATATACAAATATATAAGCGAATTCATTGTTGTAAACAGATTTTCATCACTATCAACACCAGTCACAATTTTAATCCTGCTGACTTAGTTGTCAATCCATCTATCCATCACAAGATACATTATCACAAGTATAAAACATTAGGTGGCACAGGTAAACTATTAAAATGAGAGAGGGAGAAAAAAAATAAAGATTTTCTAAGAATATACGAGCTGATTAATTAATCATGTAACGAGCGAAAGAAGAAAAAGAAATATCCAGTTTTCCCCTCTTCCAATCCCCATTACATGAGCCGAAACATAAAATAATGTTGTGCATGACGCCGTGCTACCGTGATATAATTTTCCTTTTTGAAAAACACAAAAAACCTGTATGTAAAATGCTTGAAAAAACCCAACGTTGAAAGAAAAACAATCAGTTTTGAAAAGAGAAAAACAATCTCTCAAAATAGATGTCAGTCTGGTTCTTTTTGTATTGGTCTGGTAAGCGAGTGTTGCAATGCGATAGAAGCAAAGACTCAACCCTCTTCTCAAGATCCAATAATCCACATCCTCTTTCTCGTACACCCATGAAGCAATCATCTTATTTTCTTCATCTTCTCCACACCTGCTACATCTCGAGGGAAAACAACAATGGCGTGTTTAATCAGACTTGACGTTTTCCTCGTCTCCAATCTGGTCTCCCCTCCATCGCGACCACTCAAACATCTTCCTGGGCTTGCTCTTAATAGTCTCCTTCAACTTAGCCTCGCTTCGATCCAGCCAGGCATCGGCGGTGGCATTGCTGACGGGATACAGAGGAGTGTTCTCAGGGTGGAAGAAGAAGTCATCCGACTGGAAGCTAGAGTGCGAGGCAATAATATCCATATCAGCGGCAATCTGCTCGCAGTAGCTGTCCAAGGGAAGATCGTTGACGTCGTGGCCAAAGGGATTCTCAATTTCCTGACCAATGAAGAGGAGGCCGAGAATGATGTATGAAGCGACAGTAGTAGCAGGAATAGTGATATAGTCGAGTACGGCAACCATCTGGAACGGGAGCATGATGACATAGAGCCATGTAATCTGCTGAAACAGGATTCCGTAGGCGATGGGGAGAGGGGTGGTCAAGACACGGTGGCAACCAGTGTAGGCATCGTTGAGGGCAGCAAGGTTGTTGTATGCGGTAGTCTGCTGCATGGGGACGGGGAGTTGGCCTCGGGCAATCAGGTTGTCGATGGTGACGGCGAGATGGTTGATGATCTCGAGCGGCAGGTTTCCCACGGGCTTCTCCGCTCTCTTGATCAGCTTGCGAGGGTTGCTGGCGGCGAAGGAGAGGCCCAGGTAGTCGCCAACAGACTTGAAGAGGCTATGCTTTCCAACGCCGCCGTTGACAGGCATGGTGGCGGTGGCAGTCTTGGCAAAGGTATCGAGGTGGCCAACAAGGTGCTCGATATCCGCATACGAAGTGTAGGGCTCGAAGCGCAAGCTGTGCTTGAGGGCAACCGAAAAAGCAACCACCAGGTTCATGGCGCTGATCTTGTACAGCATCTGCTTGCGCATGTCCACGTCCGGCAGGGGCTTGGCATGGATCCAGAAGACTCGTCCAAGGGCCTGGGATGATGTAACCAGGGAGGCGAAGAAACGTCGACCTTCGGCATAGCGCTCATATGCCGTGGAACCTCGGAAGCTGAGACCTGTGGAGACGACGAAACCAAGAACCGTCAAGAGGATGGAGTTGACACCGATTTTGTGAACCTTTTCGTGGATGAGAGTGATGAATGTACTCCAAAGTCCCATCCAAATCAGAGGCACAATCATCTTGGGCAGGATGCTGCCGTGCATCTGCAGGAACAGGGGCCATTTGGAGTGCTTGGACATATCACGCGGGCCGGCGAAGTAGTCCTCGAGATTCAGCGTATGCCGCCGGCTGATGGGGACCGTGTGGGCCATCCTTGAGCCGGGGACATTTGTCGTCTCCTGCTCAAGAGGAATCTCCAGGCTGTGTTCGGGGCGCTTCTCATTGCCCTGGGTTTGCTGGTCTGCGACAGTGGTGACCTCTGTCGGCACGTAGGCTTCGCCGTCCGACATGGCTGCGGTAGATCTCGATGCTGTTGTGGAGGAAGATACTGGTCGTGACGCTGGTTCAACAAGGAAAGCGAGATTAGAGTAAACTCTGGCGAGAGCAAGGCGAGAGAGGGATCTGCTCGCGTGTCACTGTCCAGAGAACAGGGAAGTGATAAAAGAGTGAATCAAGCTTGAAGCAACAATTGGGAATAAGCGGCACAGGGAAAGGAAAATCGCACCGCGGTGATACACACACAGAAATACACAAACAGACAAAGAAAAAGGGAAGAAGGGAGGAAGGGGTAGGGAAGAGAGGTCGGATAAGTAATAAAGAAAGGAGAGGTGAGGCAAAAAAAGAAAAAGAAACGAAGGAAAAGAGCCGGCGGTATATGCTGAAAATGTCAATGGAGGAGGGCATCAGACTGCACGTACCGGTCCAGGTACAGGTACAGGTACACGCACGACGGACCAGGGCCAGGATCAGGTTCAGGTTCGGTCCATGCGCTAGAGCTTGTTCTAGCTCAGAACCAAAAAATTCCACGAGGCGCCTGTAGGGCAGACGCTGGTGGGCGCCCAGTCCCTGGAGCGCCACGTAGTTAGTGAAGGATCTAGCGCTGCAACACCTGTCAGTTAAAGCTCTAGTTGGGCGCCTTCAGGGCCGAGGCACTGAACTACCCACCTAGCTTCTGCCATGGAGACTGTACAAGAGCTGAATAAGCCGGATGATACATGTGCCTATTTTCGTCTCTTTCTTTCCTCTCGATTTTCTCATGTTTCACCTCTCCATACTCTGCCATGTTGACGTCTCAATTCATCTGCGCTGAGCCTCAATCGCTAACCTCCTCCTTGTTCCAGTACATGTCCTTCCCCCTTGCCCCTGTTTCTCCTTCTGCAAACATATGCAAGTCGGCGTCTCCATAGCACATGAGCGCCGGGGCCTCTCATTCGCCGGCCCAAGTGGTGGGTTCCATCGAGGCCTGTTGTCTGAAACAGGCGGCTTCCAGGAGGCTGCTTACATACATACATCCAGCCTAGGCCTCGTGAAGAGTACTTGGGCGCTCGCATCTGCAGGTATTGTTCCTCGCTGATTCGTGGGGCGGATACCCAGCAAGGGGAAGACCTCAAGTCGCTGACATGCAGCAGGTGCATGACTGTCTCGTCATCTCCAAGACCCTCTATGGGGCCATGCATGCTGTGCTACGCCACCGACCGCCACGGGGCCCCAAAACCGGGCATGATTTTCGACAGCAGATCAAGAGACAGTGGGCGTGTTGAATGCTGCAGCTGCAGAAACTCGATCAACACAGCCAAGGTCAGAAATGCAGCCCTCTGAGACCTGCACTGACAGTTCTCAGCCCCCAGGTCACAGGCCACCAAAACGGCTGCGGAGGCTCTTGAGGCTCTCGAGGCTCTTTTGAGGCGCCCATGGCTGCAATCTCTTTAGCCGTCCTGCGCCCTGTCCAATACGAGACGGCCGTTAATTGCTGGCCAACGGAGCCTTCAGCCAGCCGCAATGCATACCACCCGAACGGACATGCCTTTGCCCAATTTAGCTGCTGGTTTGATCAATAAACTTGTCGCCCTAGCCGGCACTTGTAGCCGCCTTTCTGTGTTAGTTGACTTCTGTCATGCTTGCACATCGTTGGCCGATGAATTAAGTGCTTAGCGTCAGCGTCTACTCTGCAACGAGCCGCTAAAAAAAAAAAGGCTTTCAGGCACAGAGGGCGGCGTTGGACGGCAGGGCCTTGCCCAGAACCAGACATGCGAACTTGAATACAGTATTCGGCTACGAGAGGCCTCGATGATGGAGACCGGTGGGTCAGGAGAGGCCGTGTGCTCGAGCCATCAATTTCCAGGGAAAAAAAAAAGATGGGAGCCTTGAGACAAGCTTTGAGAGTCATTGCCAAGCGCAATTAAGCATCAACCGTTCGCAAATGGCCCGTCTTAGCTCACGCGGAAGAGCCAAGCCTGCCAAGCCTTGCAAATGCAACCCAAGAGGCTGCAAACTTTTTGAACCATCAGGTTTTAGTATGAGAATCACTACTAATACTGGTGCTAGTAGCGGGTAATAAATGCATCGATGCCTGTGGACGGAGGCGCTCCGAAAACTCGCAGGGCAAGGTCCATGTACCAGTACGAGCAGCCGTGCTCCTACCACCAAGGATTTTTGCCTGCATGGAGGCTCAAGTAAGGGGGCCAGACTCTCGTTTTTTTCGCCGCACGGCCTGGCTTGATCGCGATTTCCTCCGCATCGAATCGTGCCAGTAAGACGATCCTTGGAGCAGGAAAATATGACATGCTACGCAGGGAGTCGGAACACACGGTCCCCATTGTTCGCCATGCAGTCCTTTCTGGGGGCATCAGCACGCGACCCTCTGTTTGTCTTGTTGAATTTCGCAAGAAGCCGTGCACTGTGTTCAGGTTGCTAAATCCCCCGCCACGGGCCGTTTCGTTGACTAACCAGTGTGGCCGTGTTGATCCCCAAAATTAAGCATCGAGGCGAAGCCTTCTTTTTTTCTTGTTATTTTTGATTAGCACTACCAATCTTCTTAGCTTCAGACGATTAGTATTCGATTAACCGCGATTTCCAAAACTGGCTCCGTCTGCTCACAATCGTCGCCCCACCCTTGGAGACAGCTGTGTTCTAAAAATACATCTATAGCTTGAAGCGAGCATATATGACTCAGCGCCGGCAGTCTCGCCCAGCAACTAATTGTTGAGGCTCAACTGGAGAGACCTACGGATGGTGTTCCCCCTTTTCAAAACTACTGTCCGTATGGACTAAGGCAGATTCGTTCGACTACCGGTGTCAGAAGAAGAGACAGAGAAATTTTCGCTATATCTATCATTCGTTA
The DNA here is from genome assembly GCA_021066465.1 of Trichoderma asperelloides. Taxonomy (NCBI): domain Eukaryota; kingdom Fungi; phylum Ascomycota; class Sordariomycetes; order Hypocreales; family Hypocreaceae; genus Trichoderma; species Trichoderma asperelloides. The sequence goes on from JAJKFY010000293.1 coordinate 256,192, forward strand.
TCCGTGCAGCAACTTAGCGTATGCACAAGCTGCTAGATTCAGCAGGGCTCGTCCCTAGTGATGTCGGTTAAGCGTTGGCTGATGCGAACCATTTCTGTGTGTAAGACAACCAATTGCCCAGAACTGCATGTCTGAGATGAGCTTAGCAACATAGGCTCACTATATAATATAGAATTAGCTGAAAACAATGCGCGTCGTAAGAGCAGTGATGCAAAGTGGTGATATATCGGTGCATGTCATCTCTTTACCAGTGTAATCTGTCTAGTGTAGTGATCGTAGCATGGCTCTGTCAACACACGAGTTTTGAACTCGATGATTTTTGTTTCGAGTGAGTGATACGCTGCGTTTTATTTATCCGAACTGCTTAATTAGCTGTCATATCTCAAAACCCATGGGTAGCGCAGCATTTGAGAGACTTGATTTTCTTACTCGATCCGCAACTGGCGATAGGCGCCCACATCGAGGTCTATTATATGTGCAGCTCACCACAAGACGTTGCTTTTTGCTCTTTTGGCTCGCTTTTTATATCTGGCATACTTTTCTTGATAAATTGGCAAATGATTCCATCACGGCGGTATCTTCCGAGAATGTCCAGTACACCTAGACGCCTCAATTGATTTAGCTTCTGTTGTTATAGGAAATCTCGAGAATATCTCCCCCCACAACTAGTGTATATGATCCTACCAGAATCCTAATGTCCAGACTATAGACAGGTTGTTTTATACATGTATACACGTACTATATATACGTTAGTGGCGCGTAAAGTCGTCTAGATCGCGCCGCCATCTGTAAGCCAAACTTCGGAACTTTCCGTCACCCCCTCACCTATAATGATGGAGCTTTTGCTATCCGTGCAAGGTCTGGCGCTGTAAACTAACTAACCCACTCAAACAGCCTGAATTGAGAGAAGAGCTTTCCCCGGCCCTCGTTGCCCCATGAGACTCTCGATCCAATGCGACCAAGGAAAAATGCCGAGGATTGGTGTTTTTCGTGTAAGCAGTACCTTTTTTTTGTTTTAAGTCAATGGACCTCGTATGCTTAAATCCGGCGACATTATTCCTTTTAGCGAACATTATATTTTGAATCCAATTTTCTGTAGAGATTTTTGATAGTGAAGCGCTGGAATGTCGGTGAGTTTTCGCCCTTAAGCCGTTATAAAAGACCCCCAAGTTTTTGGCTGAGAGAGCTTGTTGCAAGATGTCAGATAAGCATAACAGATAAATAAACATCCACATGTGTAATCATATTGGCAATTATCGCTTCTCTAGCAAACCGAAGAGCGAATGAGACACTAATTCTAAACCCCCATGTGCTCAATCGCATGACATTCTGGAAAACGGCAGCTTCTCGCGGGCAAAAGCCTATCCCGTATCGGAGTTAGTAACGGCTAGCCAATCGGAAGTCTAATCTGAACTTGTCCACATAAGCCGAGGCCAATTTGTCAGCTTCCAAGTTGAGCTTTATCCACAGAACGCCTCTAAACGCCCAGCAACGCTAGGAGTGGCAATTCAATGGCAGTGATAGGACGGCATTGTAACTACAGCGGACATGCGGGCTTGGCGGTGTTATGGCGGTGTTATGGCGTCGGGTACTTAATTATACCGCCCTAGTTGCATACGTTGGCGTTGGGCTTTTTACATACTAGACTACAATGTACATATTTTCAAGCCGTATTACAGTTCATAGTAAACGTAGAATCAAATATACAAGGCTATCAAGGCACAAAATACGTTCTATCTTGTTTATTTCAATTAGTAATTGAATTACATGACATCAAATTGCAGACATAAATTCTTCCATGCAAGAATCAATTTGCTGCAAGAATCAATTTGCTGTATATATGGCTAAAGTTTGTTGTCGCTTTTTGCTAAGGTCCGAAACACTATCGATGTCTAACGCCGATGGCGTATCTGCCGGCAAGTGGAATACTCGGAATCGGCAGCGTTCGCTAATGGTTATACGCTGGATCGATGCACCACAGACTCCACTTCCAGCAGCTCGAGCTGAGGTCTTTTTTTCTTTTTCGTTCTGTTTGGAGTTGATGATGTCACCTAGTTACACGCTATAACCATCATCGAAAAGGCGTATAAAAGACCTTCAGCCCGCAGCTCAATTCGGTACTGAGAAGAGGTCTTTATTCCTGTCCAAGCAGACAAACAATTCTTCATTCGATTTTACAACTTGTTGAATCTTCCATTCATCTCAATTGTCGAATTCTCGTTTTCTCATTCCCATCATCATCGTCATGGCATCAACCGAGCCCAAGTTTGTAGGATGGGTTGCCCACGACAAGGAATCTGCCAACGGCAGCATGGTCTGGGAGGAGTTTGAGGTGAAGCCGTGGGAGGAAACAGACATTGACATTAAGATCTCACACTGCGGCATCTGCGGCACAGATTTGCACAAGCTTCGATCTGGCTGGGTAAGTAGCTTGTCTGGTTCAAACTGTTCCAAACTCAAAAAAAAAAAAAAAAAAAAAAAAAACTGACCCTCTCACTTACAGGGCCCGACAGCATATCCCATTGTAGTCGGCCACGAGATTGTCGGCACGGCCGTGCGTGTCGGCAAGGAGGCCGCAGCCCAGACCGGAATCAAGGTCGGTGACCGCGTCGGTGTCGGTGCCCAGGGCGATTCTTGCCAGTGCCGCAAGCCCCCTCAGACCAAGGAGGATCACTCAGACTGCGAGGCCTGCGCAACCGGCAACGAGGTCTACTGCCCGAGATCGGTAAACACCTACGGCGCCCAGTTCCTCACTCCGGCCGGCGGCAAGAGCATGGGCGGCTATGCGCTCTACCACCGAGGCCCGGCCAAGTTTACCTTCAAGATCCCAGACGGCCTCGCCAGCGAACATGCCGCGCCGATGATGTGCGCCGGCGTGACCACCTACTCGCCGCTGGCGCACTTTGGCAACCAGAGCGAGCCCCTTGAGCGGCGGTTGAAGGGCATGTCGGTCGGCGTGGTTGGAGTCGGTGGCCTGGGCCACTTTGGCATTCTCTTCGCAAAGGCCATGGGCGCCGACCGAGTCGTGGCTATTTCTCGTCGCGCAAACAAGCGGCAGGATGCTCTGGACCTCGGGGCTGACGAATACATTGCCACGGCGGAAGACGAGGGCTGGGCCAAGAAGAACGCAAGGACGCTCAACCTCATCATCTGCTCCGTTTCGAGCTCCAACATGCCCCTGACCGAGTACATCGGCCTGCTCAAGCGCGACAGCGTCTTCTGCCAGCTCGGCCTGCCAGACGATGGCCAGTTCAAGCTTGGCGCTGGAGTCATCTGCGCGGGACGGCGGTCACTGACCGGAAGCTTCATGGGCTCACCGCATGAGATCAAGGAGATGCTCCAGTTTGCTGCGGATAAGGGAATCAAGCCGTGGGTTGAGAAGTTGCCCATGAGCGAGGCTAACAAGGCCATTGTTGATATGGATAAGGGAAAGGCAAAGTACAGATATGTCTTGATTAACGATCAGTAAGTGGAGTTTTTTTTGGGGGGATTGTCATGGGAAACTATTATTGGTGTGTGTGGTATGAAAAGGCTTTTGGCTAACAAGTCAAATTGTTGAATATGATTGTAGATTAAAAAGTACTTATGAGAAACTATGAAATTTCAACTGTAACTACATGCAACATTGATTATGAAGCGAAGACACGAAGCATTTGGCCCTTTTAGTTGACAGCATCTCAGATTGCCCAGCAATGCTCTTTCAAGAATATATAATTTTATAAAATATCAAAGTCCTAATTATACCTATGAGTTTTAACTTCGATGTTTAGACATCTAAGATAGGTAGGTACCTTGGTCTATATAGGTTCTTTCTCTCCATCATGCCCAAAATTTACTAAGTGGACAGCACCCACGTCGACACTGCAATATTTGCTCTATAATAATAGCCATCATTAGTTAAAGGAAAGGGAAGTGGAAAGACACGCTCTCTATTGTTTGGAATTAATTACCTGGGTGCATCCAATGCACGGCCATGCATCAGCCGAGGCACAAAGGCAGCAACATTTGTCGTCGTCGTCGGTGCAGATGCCACGCTCGGCTAGGGCGAGTGTTGCCCCGTGGTTATTTGGGAAATCGACGGTTTTCTTAGGAGTGGGAGAGGTGGTGACAAGAGTTGCCCAAAGGGCGATGAGAGTAATACACCATTTCATAGTGGTGATGGATTTTGAGGAGGAAAATGGTAATTTGATGTTTAATTGCTACTGCGATGAGTTAGAGAGCAGCTGATTTCCAATTTCTGACATTGACTCTTCTTATATATGTATATCCATACTCTTTCATATGCTAAAAACTAAAGCGTTGGCGATAGCGCCAAAGAATGAAATACTATTTGAGTGGTCACGAGAACAACATCGTTCTGTACCGAAGCAAATATTCTGGCTGGGTCTTAAAGATAACGAGTGTGGTTTTTTGAATGTGTAAATTGTATCAAGTGAATGCCTTGTAGCCATCGTATAGATATCAGTCTGGTCAAAGCCCAAGCCGAACATGTAATGAACAAACACAACACAACCTCCTCAAAGAACCTGCCCTTTTCCATTTTGAACCAACAGAACGCGAAACAGGTGAAAGTCATCAAGGATCTAGGCAGTTTTTCAATATTCTCTCTATAGCACAGGCTTTTATAATAGTGTCAAGGTATATAACATCTATAATTATGTCCCACAGTAAATTAAATACAGCTATGCTATTGTGACTATACAATGCTCATGCCAACCCTAGGATAATCGCCCTTTCAAAACCTCATACAGCGTACTGTACAACAAACAGTAACCCCCTGATAACTCTCACTGCATGCCCTGGCGACAAAATTCGACCCAATTTTGTAGAAACGATAATGTACATGCAATCATGCAGCCATCGATAAAAAAGAAATAAGGTATTAAAAGAAGAGAAAGCAAAATCCCATCAGTCATTTCGTAGGCAGTTTTCAAAACGCCCAAGACCCATACAAACTCCCCCAGTTGAAGAACAACCGGTCGCACAACCAAACACCAAGAACCACATCTCTGTTAACCAAAATCTAGCCAGCTTTTCAGTGCATCGGCCCGGCGGGAAGCTCAACCGCAGGAGGCTCTTCCGCAGGCAGCTCTCCCGGAGGCGCCTCGGTCGCCGGTTTAGGTTTGTTCATCAGGCCGCTATACTGTGGCATCTCGGCCGCCGGCGCTACCTCTCGACCCTGGAGCTCCGTGGGCGTGCTTGATGAGACGACTTTGTTGTACTGCTGCCGCTTTCTCCACCAGAAGAACAGACCAGCCAGCAAGCCGAGCACGACAACGGGCACGACAACTCCAATTGCTGCCTTGGCACCGGTTGACAAACCACCGGATGAGTCGCTAGAATTCGAACCGCCTGTGTTTTTTGCTCCTCCTGGCTTTGTCCCCGTTGTTGCTGCGCTTGTTGTTGTCGTCGTCGTCATAGTTGTCGATTGCGTGTCGGTCTTGTGGTATACCATTCTAATTCCAAAGGCGTTCAAACCCCCCGGAGCAGTAAAGGTGCCCTGGACTGTGCTTGTAATGCCATTGTTGCTCACCGTCATGGGCAGCGTCGTGCCGTCTCCATCAGGCGCAATCCATGTACAAAACAAGGTTGACCAAACACTCTCAAGCGTACTCGCCGTGACGCAGGAAAGCGATATATCGGTGGCAAACGTCGGACAGCACGTTACGGTCGTGATTCGCGATGCTCCGATATTGTCATGGCAGGCCGAGTAGTAGCCAGAGGGACATGCCAGGCCGGGCGAAAAGTAGGAGGTCTGGTCGGTGTGGAAGCCTTTTGGGAGGCAGGACTTGGAGAAGTCTATGCCGCTGAGAAAACCAGATACGTAGATGCCGTCGCAATCGTCGGGACGGGTGAAAGTTGTAGTGAGAGGATTGAAGGGGAACGAAGTGACGACGGGGACGGCCGGCTTGGTTATGGCGTGAGTAGCCGTTGAGTCTATGCCCGCCATTGTGGAAGATAGTTGGAGATTGAGGTTTCGGATGAGACGTGGGAGAATATTGAAGAAGAAGAAGAAGCTGTAGTGCTTCAACGGATTCACACGTGCTCTCTATAATAATAGCTTGTTGATGCTGGTATGAAGAGGACTCTCGCTCGATGATCACCAAACGCAAACCCAGCCAACTACATGTACATTGCACACAAATAGAGAGCAGAGAAGGATCAAATCAAGGGAGGAAGAAAGAGAAGAAGAAGAAGAAGAAGAAGAAGAAGAAAAGAAGAAGAAGAAAAGAGCGAGAAAAGCGTAAGCCCGAGTTGAGCTGTGCTACGTGAAACACCGGCAACGCCCAGATCCATGGCCCGCCTCACCTCACGCTATGATACTAATCTGCCTATACCGACCCAACGAGTCCCCTGCTCTCTCTCTTCTTCTGACTCCCAATTTCCCTGCTCCCTAAAAACAGACACTACATCAGCCTGCATACCGACAGGAAAATCCCAACGCAGCACCAGCCACTCACAAGCGGCCCCAAGCCCGGGACAGGCTCTTACTTTGGAGCGAAGGATCGTCCTCCATGCCCACGCCAGAGAATCCACACCCAAGAGAAAGCACGGCTCTTCAGCTATTACCGCGCGAGCCAATGGGAGGAAACGAGCAGATGGAGAATTTCCTTTGGGCCCCAGTCTATTTTGAGCTGAATGGAACGAGGTTTGGGATTCTGTTGCACGGAGGATTCTAGGGAGAAGTCTACAAAAGAAGGTAATGGTTGCCAAGCATGGCATGTGGCAGGGTTCGCTGTATGCTTGAGACTGGGTTGATAAGCTTTTAGTCGAGGCTCATTTCGGCTTACCTCTTATGTCCTGACGGTTTCTCTCTTCTCTTTTTTGCTTCTCCTAGCAGTTGTCTCTGTTCCAGTTAGCCTCGTAGTACTTAATAGTTCCAGGGTGTTCTATTAATAAAGCGGATTACTTGAGCCGTGCTCTTTTTTTCCTTTCTTCATCAGTTTCGCAAACACGTCCCCCCAAAAGGCGACACCGCCATGAGAATCGGAGAAAAACGGTGCTGGAAGAAGAAGAATGATGGTGAAACCCCTGCCGCAAGACACTGCCGCGGACAAACCATCTCAAGACACGCCATGGAGCGCTACGCAGCTGCAGGGGGTGGTTTTCGACGCCTTGTATTGGCTGTTTCGCGTGGCTGATGGCAGTGAGATTTGGGCGATTGGGATCGGCAAATAATACACGCCACCAAGGCACATTTGGTGCTAGTAGTAGGTAGTTAGCACCTCCCAGGCGGAAAAGTGCGTGTAAGGCTCGACCCAACCCAAGTTTGCTGCCTAAGCTACCGCAACCACTTAGAACGCATGCAGGTGCCAGCCCAAGTTGGTGTTGTAT
>JAJKFY010000294.1:0-207060 GCA_021066465.1 Trichoderma asperelloides
GTTTAACGGGGTGGTTTTCGGCTCCGTAAAACTGGGCGTTTGGGGTTTACGGGGGACTGTGGGTTTTTGTGGTTTGGGTTAACTTATTTTGCGCGCAAATACCCCCCCCCCCCCCCCCCCCGAGTATAGCTGAGAGAAAAGGGCCTGAATATCGATTCTAACTTGATTTTCTAGACAAATTACGTGGTGGGCGAATTTCGCAACCCTTCCAGGGACCTGCCCCGCGTCATCCACTCGGCTATGCCTTTGGTTATCCTCTCCTACGTCCTTGCCAACGTATCCTACTTTCTCGTCCTCCCCCTGGCTTCTATCAACGCTTCCAATACTGTTGCGGTTATGTTCGGATCCAAAGTCTTTGGACCCGCAGGCGCTCTCATTTTTGCTCTCATTGTCAGCGCAAGCTGTTTTGGCGCTCTTAATTCGTCTACTTTTACTGCCAGCCGCCTCATATACGTTGCTGGCAAGGAAGGCTATATCCCCGATCTCTTTGGGCGCTTGGGCTTCGGTACTAGCGGCGGCCAAAACGATCACGGCCTATCTACGCAGCGCTCTCGCAGCTGGGTCTCCAAGAAGTTCCGCAGCTGCTTTGGCGACGAGGATGCCGGCCTCTTCTTCACGCCCGTGAACGCCCTCCTCCTCAACGCTGTCCTTACCTGTGGCTATTGCATGGCAGGCGAATTCAGCACGCTTGTCACGTTTTACGGCGTGGCTGGCTACACGTTTTACTTTGTCACTGTTCTCGGTCTCATCATCCTGCGGGTGAAGGAACCGCATCTCGAGCGACCCTATAAGACTTGGATCGCTACGCCCATCATCTTTTGCTGCGTCAGTCTCTTTTTACTTAGTAGAGCTGTGTTTGCGCAGCCCTTGCAGACTCTCATTGTCGTGGCGTTTGTCATGGCAGGTATACCCGTTTACTACTGGCGGATTAGGGGGAGAGACAAGTCAATTACGCGAAGAAGTGGCGATGTTGGTGATGCAGAGAAGCCTTGGTGGCGGTTCTGGAGATGAATGAATCATGAAAGGAAGAAAACTAAAGATATTTTTTATTTCTAATGATGGGATTCGCGTGCGGTGGTTTACACACAAAGTACTACTTATTAATGCTTCCTTTTTTTTATCTTTTTCTACATGAGTGCTAGTACTAATTGGCTTTTGGCGGCTTGGAAGGAAAAGGAGGTTTTCTTTCCTATCTATATGGTGCGGCGCCAGCAAAAGGGGGGGGGGCTAATGATTCCTATGATTTGAGACATGGAATAGAATGAAGGTAACGCATGGCGGTGGAAAAGAAGATATAAACGACCAGACGCATTTATTTATACACGTGTAATGAATAAAGGCTTTTTGTTACTTTACTATGAAGTGTATTTTTGCTAGTATTTTCAAGGTGATGTGTAAAGTACTGGAGGGTGCACTTATATACTAAGATTCTTGACATTGAAAAAAAAAAAAAAAAAAAAAAAAAAAAAAATTAAAAGGTTCATTTATGTATACATGCATATTAAAAGCAAAAACTTTTAATTTTCTATTCCTCTCTTATGTAATTATTTTCGACCAAGTATTTACGATTCTATTTCTCTGAGGCACACAATTAAATGCCCAAGCTTGCTGTAAAACAATCCTAGTATGTAGAATGCAAATTTATACCAGATGACTTAATTTCATTTCACGTGGAACAAGAACAAGAGTCATCAAATTAGGAAAAGAAAATAAAAAAAAAAGATGTATTGCTAGTAGCTAGATATGCAAGAGGTATACATTGTGGTTATTCGGAGTCATCATATCCATGAGCCGTATTTAGTTGATTTAGGATTATTTTTTTGTGGTATGCGTGTGTGTGTGTGCGTGTGTGTGTGTGTGTGTGTCGGTACTCATCAAACTTTTTTTCAATTCCTTTTCTTCACAAACTTTTTTTTCTCGTTTATGCAAAGAAGAGAATTTACTTCTTGTTGATCTGGTCACGCTGGCCGTAAGAGCGGGTAGCCCAGTCACCACCGTAGACGATCAGGTCCTCAGGGCGGTAGTCGTGGCGGCCGGACAGGTAGCTCTCAAGGATGGCCTTGGTGCCGTCGGCGTAGCGCTTCTGGGCGTCGAGGGAGGTACCGGACATGTGGGGGGTCATGGCGTTGCCGAAGCCGAAGGGGTTGACGGCAGTGCGGAGAGGGTGGTCGGCGGGAGCAGGCTGGGGGAACCAGACATCACCACCGTAGCCGGCGAGGTGGCCGGACTTGAGGGCGGCGGCAACATCCTCCTTGACGACGATGGCGCCACGGGCGGTGTTGACGAGGTAAGAGCCGGGCTTCATCTTGGCAATGAGCTCCTTGTTGAACAGGCCCTTGGTCTTCTCGTGGAGAGGGCAGTTGATGGTGACAACGTCACACTGGGCGAGCATCTCCTCGAGGGAGTCGACGCGGCGGCAGCCAATCTCGGCCTCCTTCTCGGCGGACAGGGGCTGGTAATCGAAGTACAGCAGTTCCTTGCAGCCGAAGGGCTTGAGGCGGCGCAGGACACGCTCACCGATACGGCCGACGGCGACGGTACCGACAACCTTGCCCTCAAGGTCGTACTCCTGCTTGGCGACGGCGGCGACGTCCCAGTTGCCCTTGGCGACCTGCTCGTGGGCGGGGACGAAGTTGCGGAGGAGGACCAGGATGGTCATGATGACGTGCTCGGCGACGGAGACGACGTTGGAGCCGGTGACCTCGGCGACGGTGATGCCGCCGTTGGTCTTGTTGGCAGCGGGCAGGTCGACGTGGTCGGAGCCGATACCAGCAGTGATGGCGATCTTGAGGTTCTTGGCCTTGGCGAGACGCTCAGGGGTCAGGTAGCCAGGGTGGAAGCTGGATGCGTTGTCAGCAACGAGTTGTCTGTATGAAAAATTCCAGCATGTCAAAAACCTACGGGGTGGTGATGATGATCTCGGCGTCGACGAGCTCCTTCTCGAAGACAGAGTCGGGGCCCTCCTTGTCGGAGGTGGTGACCAGAGTGTGGCCCTGGTCCTCGAGCCACTTGCGGATGCCAAGCTCGTTCTCAGTTGTTCCGAGCAGAGCAGGGACCTGGAGTTCATGTTTGATTAGCAAGTTGCTTTAAAAGAAAATGAGTGTCTGCTTGTATATCATCGTCTTCATGAGCTTGGCGTAGAGAGAGCCATCCTTGTCTTGGAAGAGTCCCATCGTTCGGCAGCCGGCGCCCCTCCCCGCATTTCTGTCAAAGAAACCGGAGATGGTCTGAGCCGGCGCGCGCAAACGGCCCCGTCTTTTTTCTCGCTGGTGATATTTTTGGGTTTCCCCCAGATCGAAAAAAAAAAGTGGCTTCTGCGGACTCCACAAATATGGCCGAATTACATGCGGCAGGGACGAAAGACAAGGAGAAGCTCCCAGCTCATCTCAGCTCAGCTAGTCTCTCTTACATGCTGTTGTCATCGTCGTTAAAGACAACAGTGACAACAACACTTTAGAGAGACATGCATGAAAGCAGAATAGTATACAAGCAAACTTGTTTCAAATTTGGGGGGGGTTTAATACTCACTTCCTGGGCGTGCTTGCCACCGTCGTAGAGACACAGAAGAACTTTGACCTTTTCGCGGGCGGTTGTCAGCGTGCGGATCGAGGAAGGCAGAACGCGAGGCTTGATGGCAGAGCCCAGCTTGGCAGTGGTGAGTCCAGCTGCGGCTTGGGAGGAGAATTGGCGAGAGGCAATAGAAGAAGTGGCAGAGGAAGCAGAAAGGGAAGCTCGCGAGGCGAGAGAAATAGAGCGGGAGATGGGGCGGAAAGATACCATTTTGGCGGTTATTTTTTTCTTGTTTCTAAAGAAAAGAAAAGAAGATGTTATTGGAATGCAAGGAAAAAGTGTATAAACTTTGTCCTCGACAGACTCTTATATAGAAGAGCGAGCTGGGTAGCGAAGATGGTTGGTGGAGAGGCCGGAAGCAAGGGTGGAGAGCGATGGGCTGATCCTGTCGTCTCTCGGGCGGCTGAATTGAGGCTTGTTCGGCTTTTTTGCCTGCAGGCTTGGTCTGGAGCAAAGGCTGTTGGAGGTGATGAGAGTGGCAGAGCAGAGTAGCATCAGCCAGACTCGGAACGAGAGGGCCGTTATTTATGCTCCGAGAGCCCACGCTTCTCTGCCCTTCTTCTTCTTCTGCTGTCCCACCGGTAGCCGTGACACATACTACAGCAGCACAGGCAAAAAAGAAGACAAATATGAACGAGTCAACCAAAAAGCCCCTCAGCTACGTAATTCAAATCGCTCGCGCTGCCATGCCGTTCTTCTCCTCACGGCCTGCTCATCCATCCATCGACGAGACGGGCGGACCCACGACGGCCTCGCAGCTGGCTCGGCATTGGAGAGAGGCGTGCAAGAGAGGGGTTTCAAGCGACGCGTCTCCAAAAAAGACAGGCCTGCATGAAAGGGGGGCCGCTGCTAGTAAGCAATTGCAGAACAAGAGGGTGGGGAGCATCGCAAATGCCAGACGGGTTCCAGTTAATCTAGCCGAAGACGTGGCATCGCGAGGCTCGAGGCCGTACATATCTCGGGATTCGGGGCCGCGTTGGAGATGTGGGGTCTGACGCGGAGCGGGGGACAAGGACAAGGTGCTGATCTCTGTTGGCCCCTTGTATGTACGAGGGACGTTGGGGATGTAACTCTACTTTGGCGACATTGTTGCTGCTGCTTTGGTTGCGAGTTTGGCGGAAGAGACAGAGTTGCGTCTTCAACGGGGTTGGTGGTGGTGTTGGTGATGATAATTACATGTATGCACCGGGCCCAATGGCAGCTTCGCATGCGTGTTCCTACTCCAAAAAAGATGCATATACCAATAGGTAGGTTTCTATACATGTGCCGTACTAGAATGGTACGACCACATTGCATACATCTACATGTACCGAATCTCCATGGTACGACAGCACCGCATGCCTGACCCCTCTCCGCAGCGACTACTATTTCGATTAGTTGGAGCCTCTTATTATTTGCTGCGACCCAGGCGCAATGGCACTCCGCTAATGCACCCGCGGAAATGCAAATCCTATTCTTATGAGGCTGATGCCCCCAAGCGAGCGCTGCTTTGAGGCAATTTTACAGCCGCGAGACAGCGTTCAATGCTAGTTTCATATGCCCTCCAATTGCCACCCATCCAGTAGGGCAGGCCAAGACCAATTAGCAGATCCTGCTATTGGCAGCTAATCTCAAGCTTCGACTAACAAAACTCCAAATATACGGAGCCCAAAAGTTTAGGCCGGCGGCACATACATGTATATTCGGCGTAGCTCGAGACACCCATTGCCTACTAGCTCTGGTTGCTTATATGCAAGAAGCGAGCACTGGGTCATCTTTAACACGGCAGCATGCAATGTAATTGGCTCGGCCTCCTCTTTTTCTTCTGTTGCCGTCCCCTCCATCAGGCAACCTTTTTGTTCTCGCTGTTGTTACTCTCGATGCTGGTGAGGGGTTCTTCACATACAGTACCGTGTAAGCTTGAGCTTGAACAGACAAATTGGGAAGAAAGATCCCCGCTACTACTCGGCAGGCCCCGCTCTTTTTCTCCCCGCTAAAGACCTCCAAATTGCTGCTGTCAGCCTGATGTGTTGATCTACTGCATGTAGGTATTAGAAACAGCAACTCGCTTGGATATGCAGCATCTAATGCATGGCAATGGCGAGGTAAGCGCGCGTGCTACCCCAAATCCCATTCGGGAGACTGCCAAGAAAACACCAGTATCCATATATACATGTACAGTTATTTGTGCATGCAGCTCGGGAGTGACTACATGTACATGTATGTTGCCTACCCTAGTATATGTGAAAGAGTCCAAGATACTCTCGATATCCTGCGATTATTGTTAGTTAAGCTTTGTAATTAGAAATCTGTCATGATATAATCAATATTAGGATTATAATAATTGCATTTCATTGTGTCTTTGCATATATGCTTGCTGTGGTGCTTAGCAAATTATACTATCAATCCTTTCTACCTACTCATAAGCTATTGAGTGACTCGGCCTTCTCCATGGCAACATCTCCAAAAATGAATACACCCCCAATGATAACAGCAACAGCTCTGACCTTGTTGTACTACCATGCTAGATCTGAACTGCATTCAGCTGAAGCGCATACTACTGTACATCGCATCTTCTTCGCCTCGTTTCTCTTCCCCATCTCTCCTGCAGGAACGAGCGGGTCGATATCAACGGGGTCCTGTACTCCGTGCTGTCGATTCGATTCGGTGATCGTACGACTAGCTTGCTTCTGGAAAGATTCGCTGCCGTACCCTCGCTGCCCAGTAGTAGTAAAGACTGGCTGGAGGCTCGTCCGTCGTTGACAAAGACCCACAGCAACGATACCCACTAGCTTATATTATCATCACAGCATGGGCAAATTTGACATAGGCGATGTAAATGCACGTTATTAAGCCTTGGTGTCATGAGCTAGTAGTTAATTGGAACGTCTTGAGATAAATCTCGTCTATACGAAGCTCCTAGTGTGGTGGCTGATTGGCACAGGCGAGGGAGTTTTGCGTCTGAGCCAGCTATTAAACATCGCATTAGAGCAACACTGGGTGATTTCTGTTGCTGATTCTATTCTAACCTATTTGTTTAGCTGTATCTAAAATTATCCAACATGTCTATGTTATATTATTCGATCAAGAAAATGAATTCAGGCCCCTCCTATGTATGCATTGCCTACTACAGACTTAAGCTTTATCAACTTTCTCACAATATATTGCCCATTTCCGTATCTATCAGGCCTTCTTGATATAATATGATGAAAGAGAGTCTCACCACTGTTATCATATTAATATCGATCATAAACAATTTAGCCTTCCATCATTCATTTCCTCTCTATTGTATAACAATTAGACTGATATTACCAAGAATGAACCCGGCCGCAGTTGTAATAAGATTCTGCAGCCATCACTTCCGATTGACCAGTAGATACCTGTGAATTCGTGTACTAATACAAACATATCGAATGTGTTTACCTATCTACACATCGGGGACTTTCGTGACCTCTTCTCCACCATTTCAACATGCGTCATAATTCGTGCGGTGCTAAGCTTAATACCTTCAGCTAAATCTGTTCCATTGCTCCGCAGCGAGCGATTCATTGCCACTCTCCGTCACGAAACGAAGATCTAGGCCTATTCTAAGCCTATGTCACTTATGAACACACCCACTTCCGTTTGTGCGGGCACCAACAACAGCACGAGCTCTGGCTCACTGTAGGCGACTCTCTCTTCTACTGTAGTCATCACGTCACATCGCTGGGCTCCCCAATCCTGGTCCCATCGAAAACTCAGGCATGCAGGTACTAAGCCTGGGTGTTCCCCGCTTGCCGGGGGACCCGTCGATGCCCTCCCCGAATCTCCGAACCTCCTCACCCGCACCGGGCCTACGACAAGCCTCCCAGCCTCCGCAGGCTTTGGTGTGTTTACTGCAACTACAAAAAGCCCATATAAGCGCCAGTCTCGCGTGTGCCTAGGCGCTAATATCCACTAACGTAGGCTCCATGTCCCACCTCCCCGAATATCGCCCATCCCTCAGTTTTCGGCGTTGCGTATGCCGTTGAGCCGTGGTTCTTGGAGATTATACTTGTACATGAGGAGCGCGTCGTGACCTACAGAATTTCGGCAAATATGGATGGCATCTTTGCCGCTCATATCGAAACAGAATTGCCGCATCGTTTTTTGCAAGCTCAATGGCCATTATGTGCAAATGACCAAGAGAAAATACACTGCGAAACGAGAATCCCCCCCTCCTTCTGTTCCGAGTCGCGAGACATGTCCGAACGAGTGAGAACCCTTTTGGGCTTGTCATACCCGGCGGCCGTCGGTCTTTCGGGCCAACTTGCAGGTCTAGGCCGTTCTCAAATGCTCAAAAAAATGACGCGTTACAGACTGCGATGAGGAGCTGTTGCTGATTGGATCTCGAGAGACTGAAAGCTATGACGCTGATCCCCCCACGGATCTCTGCATCCTGTTCACACCATGTTTGAACACGGTGGCAGGTGATGCTCCCCTGGAGTCGGACCAACGACTTGATCCATGTCCTCAAAGCTCGAAATCCTCACCGCGGTTTTTTTTCGTTTCAATTTTTCCCGTTCACATCATCTTTGTCGATAAGCCATCGAATCGAGCGGCGGCCGGAGGTGTATGAAGTGCACTTGCTGCTGGAGACATGGTATGCGCCATACACAGCTTAGACATGACACAGGAGAAACCGTTGTCATAAGCGAACGTCCGGACGATTTTCTAGACGAATCACCGCCCAGTGTCTTGATATGATGCACTGGGATTTGACCAACACGCATCGACGTTGCCGTGTTCAACGACATTGCGGTGTCAGGGCTCAAGAGCGCACTCATCCGCTGTGGTGCAGTGAAGCGGTGACAACCTCTACTTCAATGACGTTGTGCTCGTCCCCAATGCTCGAACGGCCATTGATACTGCAAAGCCCAATTTCATTCCCGTGAAAATAAAATAAACAAGGGATGCTACTTATCCAAGTTGGATGCTTCGCCAAACAGCAGCATGACTCGGCGGGGACATGGGATGAGGCTTTGCAGGACTGCATTTGTCGATGAGAATGTGATATTGCGATACGCGATTCGGGAGATTTTTTTCTCAGCTTTCATCATACCGCCCTTCTTTTTGTGTCCACATTTCATCACAATGGATGGCGTTTTGCGACATACGAGGACGGGCTCGAATAATGCCTTTATTTGGAAGTGATACGCACTGCGATTCTGTCAAGCAAAGGTGCGATGCCGTAATTGCGGCCGACTGATTATGCTTCGTGTCGGCAATTCCTACTTTACCCATGTGAAGAACACCTTGTTATCTCCCTGCGGTCGTTTAGTAGGTTGGAACTTGGGCCGAGAAGAGGGTACAGCTATGCACATGCACTCAGTCGAATAGTAAGTTGTGTAAGCAGTATCTTGGCTGGTGTAGTTGTGATTGAAGCTTTAGTGGTTGGTGTAAGCTATGTGGACCTCTCGCTATTTGCAACTTGACGGGCCAATGTGGATACGTGAAGCTACAACGAATCTGTAACACGGAGAAATTCAAGCCATGAGGAGGACATGATATTACGGCTAGGAATCAAATGGCAATAAGGAGAGAATGCCTTGTCTTGCGGCTCAGTGGCACATCATACCTAGATAACTGACAAGCGGGCACGGAATGCATGTCGACCTGGGTGCTTGGTCCTGGTCCTCGGAACGGCACTGCTGCAGCTGTAATAGAGATGGCCGGCATGGATATGAAGTCCTTAAATCGGTAGTAGATCACCGTGATCAGCACCTCGAATACCTGAAGAGCATAAAAGAGACTCAAAATGTATGAAGTACATATTCGAGATGCACAAAAGACTTACAGGATGATCTACCACTAGTGCAAGCGTCAGTTCCGGAAGCTTAGCGGAAGCTATTGTTACGTTAGCACGCTTTAATCTCTGCTACCCGGTAGAATTGCTATTATCACGGTATACTGCACGCTTGCTCATGTGCAGTATACCGTGATAATAGAATTCATAAATTTACAAAGTGTCAAAAGATTACTAATCGCTGGCTGCTTCTACTGCTTTTGACCCTGAGACATCCAGCCATGAACTTGCGTTGAGCACGAAGCTGGCTCTCGAACTCAGGAGAGGAGCGGAACCCAAAAAGAGCATGTCGTATTCTAATCACAGCTCTATAAGTTTACTGCTACTTCGTACTCGCTAGCTTAGAGAACACCATAATACTACTCCCATGTATGTAAGGGATAGAAACAGCGGTGTGCACAGTCACCATCACAGCGATGCTTGCAACAAACCTCAGCTACCATATCATCATGATTCACGATGCAGTGCTCAGGGACACAGTTACTAAATACTGACCAAAGGGGGGGAATCCTCGGCCGCTTAGACCGTCTTCCACGCACTCAGCCGACAGGAACAGGGGTGTCGCCCGCAAGCTCCATCCTAGCGAGCTCGTATTCTGTGGCTCTTCTATTTTCTCCCGAAGATCGCGGCGGGCAAAAAGGCAAGCGATGAAAAAAGCACGGGCCGAGGAAATCTAATCTGTTTTTACTTGTCCATCTCCCGATGGGAGTGGCGCAGGCCGGCTTTTGATGCCCGGCACTGCAGGATGAGATGAGGTTGAGACAGTGATCTGACGAGCCGCCCGAGCAATTTTGGGAGATAGGTCTGCAGATGACGCTGCGTCGTATTACTTGGTGTTAGTAGCATGTTTATACTGCAGGTGCAGCGTAGCAGCCGTCAGGGCTGAATGCGGAGCTTTCAGGAGAACATACTCGTGATGTGCCGTGCGTGAAACGTAGCAATGCATTGCACGGAGTAACTCTTCCGTAGGCGTGTACTATGATGAATTGAGTAGCCTATACCGAAGAGATGCTGTCAGTTGTGGCAGTCGGACAAGTGTCTAACGTGTTTGTTGCTGGCGCAAGCGAGAGCCGACGGATGTCAAAAGTCATGGACTTACATGCAAGTTTACCACCATTAAGTACATACATGTAGTCTCGGCATAGCTTTCCGGATCCTACACATGACAACGTCTGCCCGTCTAGGAAAGCAGCAGGGGGCCTGCGGTTTGTGGTTGTTTTCTGCTCGTTGATATAAAATACTACCTAGTAGCAATACGCTGGTACTAGCACTTGGATTCCGCAAAACCAATCGGGCTGGCCGTGTGATGATGATCCTTGATCATTTCCCACATAGTTTACCTACTCTCTCCGTTTGAAACGTCACTAACGACGTCAACGGCAGGTCAACACAAAGTGTACAAGTAGTCTAGAACGTTCAGTATTAGGAAAGACATACAACGCACAACTTGGCCCTCCGAGGCCTCCATGAATCTCCTTTTTTATTTTCTTTCTTTTTCCTATAGTGGGTATCAAGGAGTCTGGCTAGATGGAAAAATTATCATTGGTAGTGGTGCATGAAGAAAATTCTCCGTGGGAAAAAAAAAACCCCCATCTCATTCGCATTGCCCCACCGTCAACTCCTTGTAGTTGCATGGAATCGTATCGATTTGGGGGCTACGGACAACGACAAGAAGCCGATGAATACGAGAAGAAGGGATGGGAAAAGAGGCAGTGAAGTGGGAAAAGAAAACCGTGAGATGTAGAGTAATCGTAGCTTTGGATCGAGTAATCAGTAATGAGCAATGGAAGCATAGGTCGGCATCTAAAATTGGAGAAGGAAAGCACGGAAGGCGATGGACGATCTTGTGGTGTTTTGGGAAAACGCTAGGCAGGATATTCCACTTTGGAGAGCTCCAAGCTGGAGCTCCGGACTAGGCAGTCACGAGAGTTGCCCAAGTCATCCATAGCATCTATACTCCATACTCTGGAGAGGCAATATAACACCACTATTATGGAGCAACACTGATTAGCTCTCCTGCTACGGAGCAGCTACAGAGGCTGGACTTGTCTTGGCTGACTCGAAACTAACTGGGCTAAAATAAGGGCAAAGTTTATTAGCTGCTACTAAGATCGGGCCCTCATCTGAGTCAATTTGCGTGCATGAAGCCACCCAGATGCTATCAGATCGTTCTGGAATAATGTATTCTCTGGAGCACCGTCAGATGAGGCAGACAAGCGTAGAGGAGCAATTCTGCCGGCTGTGGCGCCCTGGCGGCGCAAATGGAATCAAGTGCTGCCAAACACCGCCATGATCAATGCAAATCGGAATACGAGCTGATGACGCTGCCAAGTGCACATTGCCGATCATCAAGATGTGGCGTCACATCGGCACTTTTAGCCTCGCCTGCTACTGCTGGCTAGGGGCCGTTTGGGAAGGCCTGCTCCCCTAAGCAGCATAGGCCAACGGTCTCTAGCACGCTGCGATGGCGCTGTGCTTTGGGGCTACTGGGGGCCAGTTATGGCGGGGGAAGGCGTGGCAAGGCCAGCTCAGGGTCTTTGTCGGTGTTTCTTTGTTTCTCCTCCTCCCTGCTTGCTGGTCTCGGAAGATCCGCCGGCCAGATGACATCTGGCGATCGTGGAGACGGCCAGCTGCGTATATAACTGGGCAGCGTCGCCCGTTCACTGGACTTGAATGTCCTTTCCCTCCAACAGCCTCGACAATCCAAGCCGCCGCCTCCAACAAGAGCCAAGCCAAATCAAGCCATTCTCACCACCACCACCACAACAACAACAACACAAACAGCTTCTTTTCAAGATGTTCTTCACTGCTGCTGTCCTTGGCCTTGCCGGCGCCGCTGTTGCCGCTCCCGCCAACATCGTGCCCAACTACCCTCCTCACCAGCTGTCCACCGGCTTCCGCCTCGTCGTCAACGTCACTGACAAGGCGCTGGACCTCAAGCCCTCCGTCCAGGGCTTGTACGTCGACAGCATCCACGTCGGCGCTGGCCTCAACGTGGCCGGCGTTGGACCCAAGGACACGTCCAACATCTTCTACCAGAACGGCACCGCCGCCGAGTACCGCTACGGCAGAGCCACCACCATCACCGACGAGGCCACTCCCCTCTCTCCCTTCGGCCTCTCCCTGAGCAAGAACCCCGGCTCTGAGACGCTCTCCTCCGCCTACATCAACGGCGGCGCTGGCACTCCCGGCGTCCAGATCTCTCAGTTCCCCGAGCCGTACCTGTTCCTCACCCCCGAGACCTTTGTCATCTGCAACAACCCCCTCGAGTACTACCAGGGCCGGAAGTTCCTCGTCGTCGAGCAGGCCGCCACCACCGTCAGTTCCGACGGCAAGATCGAGAAGAACATCCCCGCCGGCTGTGCTCCCGTCCGCCTCCTCCCCGAGTGTGCTACTCTCGAGACCCTCCCTGCCGGATCCTACGCCAGCCACGAGTTTGCCCTCGAGACCGGGTGCTACGCTGATGTTGCCTCCATCAACTGGAGCCTGTACGGCCCATAAATGCGTGCTCTTTTTCTTTTTGCATTTAGAAGCGAATACCACCCATCTTATTGATCGAGCTTTGTTAATGGCGTTGGAAGCGACGGATATAATGGTGCTACAGTACTGAATTGCCTAGATCTAAAGGCGTATAAAGTAATGTCTTAATATAAACAGTAATACATTCTACTACCTACCTATATACTCTTTGTATTTCCATTTCCCCCTCTCTGCGTGAATAGGCAGTCTCAATTAAACTGAATTGATAGTATGCTTTCTGTGCCTTGAAATTCGGCCACTCGGATGTAAGCTCAAATGTGGAAACGGTATGTTTCCAATTTCGGACATCAAGGTTTACAAGGGTTCCAAAGAGGGTTAAGAAAATGCTGCCAAATCCTTAAGTGCCCCAATGACGTGTAAGTAGAGCGATACAGTTGCATATACTCCGTGTAATAGCCGGAAGGATGTCAGATCTAGCTTCGCCTCGGTTACCAGCTGAAATCCCCTGTGTTGCATTTGCTTCTAGAAATTACATGTATATGCTGATCAGATGTTTTTTCAGTTGCTGTAATATGTATGCAGACTTTGAACGGCTTATATATAGAGATTGCAACGGTAGAGAAAACTTCACATGCATAATATGGACTGAGAACACTGACGTCTCTAGTAGACTCAATAATATAGGCGGTATGCCTGCTGCACTTAAGACGCAGAACCATCAATTAAACGCATACGTACTTCCTTTCGTAATACCATGTGTACATGACACATACAATTCCGTTTTCGTTATTCAAGAGTAGAAATTCACGGGGGCATTCCGCCCATAAACAATAACGCCGACTCCACAAATATGTCATCACATCCCAATTGCCTCTCATCATCATCAACATCTGGTATGGATAGGGTAGGAATGCATGCCGTGTCTGGGTCGATTTCCACAGCAACCTTCCTCGTCCGCGGTGGCCCTTGGCGGGTATGGGTCAAGGTTAGAAAATTTGGGTTTATAAATCTGGATGAAGCCTGCTCTCGAAAAAAAATAAAAAAGGCTTGAACTTGTCTAAGACAGCTTTGCGTGAACAGTACGGGGTCATTTAGGTCGGTGATCGCCTGGATGATGGCATGTTGTAAAAGTTTAATCTCTGGTCTAAGGGAGCTGGAAATAACCGTAAAGGTTACGGAGTGAGAAACAGCACTTTTGCAACAGAGAGCGGGGGACATGCTTTGGCGCCACCAACGTATTTTTCAATATCGACCCTCTGGACGTCAATTGTCGATTGCTACGGGTAATTAAATCCGCGGCCAATAGTTCCAAGAGCTGGCGAAAATCAGTGGCCGGCGAATCTACGCCGCAGCTCTGTTCTCTCTGTATAGTCGAATTTGCGACAACGCCACTCTTTGAGTAGAAAGATGCGTCAAGACCCCTCATTAGAGACGGTTGTTTTCTGTAGAAATTATACATACTGCTGGTTCCAACAAGTCTGGTATGTGCTGTGACAAGCGTATCACCCCATGACAGCTGTATGCTAGCATTTTTTCTTAAGACGTGGAAAAAGTCCAAGAGACAATTCTGGACCATCAAACTTATTACGTTGATCAAACCCTTCTTTAGGCTGAAAGGCGAGACACTACGTGTATGCGGTATGTAAACGGTTATATCGGCCGGCCGTTTGCCCGCCCTTGTGACTGGGGCAATTGTAAGCGGTTAATCAAGGTAATAATGAGTAACCTAAAGAAGCATCTCAACATGAACACACGATACATGTATCCACGCCTCTTTCTTTATGCATCCTGACTTGTATATGCGTTTGCCATCATCTCCCATATATGAATATTACGAGATGTTCCCTTCACTGTCTCACTTTCCTTAATGGCCTGTTTCAGCGTTACAGTAATATAGAGTTATGCCCACGCCGAGACCTTTTTTCGCAGCTCCTCGTCCATGGGGCCTTATCCGCTACAGATGCCCTAATTCCAGCGCCCCTCAGTGGCCGCGATACTTTCCCGCGGCAAGCGACGGCGCCCTTTAGCGCCATCAAAAGGCCCTGGGCTTATCTTGATAGCGATAGCGATGGTGCTACCCCAGCTTCTGTGCTGCGCCTCGATCCGGGGAGCTGAGCTCGTGCTCCGTAAGCCGGACCGCATCAGTCAGCCGCGCATGCGCAACTCCTCCCTGCGATCTGCTCAGAACCAGCCTCCTGCACCGTCCTTTAAAGCGCATCCCTTTCTTCGCCTCTCCTCGCCATCCTCGTCGCAAACATGACTCGCCGCGTTCCTTCTGGTCTGTCTCTCCGACAACAAGCTTCCGCTTATTCAACCACCTCCGCTTCTTCTGTTGCCAGTTCATCAACTGCTTCTCCCGCGCGGATCCCAGCGCTTAACGCTCCAGCCCAGGCTCTCGTCTCCTCAAAGCACTTTGTCCTCGCAGATATGAACGGCCGCCCGTCTGTCGATAACCGCGCCTGCATCAAATGCATCGCCAAGCTTTCGCCCAGCGAGATCCAGCAGGTGAACTGGCATATCGACGAGGAGAACAAGTGCCGACTCTGCGGCGTGAGGGACCTCAAGCCTGAAGCCTTCACGAAGCCCTTCCTCGACTTCTTGCGCGAGAACCCCACCGTCTTCCACAGCGTTGACTACTTCAAGTCGAAGCTGAATGCCTCTGGCTACGTAGAGGTATTTGCGCCCGGTGACTCATCCCACATTTGACAAAAGCTGACAACCCTATAGCTTCCGGCGCGCGATTCCTGGGCCAACAAGATCCAGCCCGGCGGCAAGTACTGGGTCACGCGCAATGGCAGCTCCATCATCGCATTCGCCGTTGGCAAGTCCTACAAGCCTGGCAATGGTGTCGGCATGATCGCCGGCCATATCGACGCCCTCACCGCCCGGCTCAAGCCCGTCAGCACCAAGCCCAACACCGCTGGCTACGTCCAGCTCGGCGTCGCCCCCTATGCCGGAGCCCTCAACCAGACCTGGTGGGACCGGGACCTGAGCATCGGTGGCCGAGTCATTGTGCGCGATGAGAAGACGGGCAAGACCACCAGCAAGCTTGTCGAGCTGGACTGGCCCATCGCCAAGATCCCCACGCTGGCGCCGCACTTTGGCGTCGGCATGATGGGCCAGAACAACCCGGAGACGCAGGCTGTCCCCATTATTGGACTGGAAAGCCCCAATGGCGCTGATGCAGAGGTCCTGGGCTCTGCTGGCTCCTTTGTCAACACCCAGCCGCCCAAGCTGGTCAAGCTCATCTCCAAGCAGCTCGGCATCACGTCGTACGACTCCATCGTCAACTGGGAGCTCGAGCTCTTCGACTCACAGCCCGCGTCCGTCTTTGGCTTGGACAAGGAGTTCATTACTGCAGGAAGAATCGACGACAAGCTGTGTTCATGGTCTGCTCTTATGGGTCTTCTGCACACTACGGAGCGAGATGACGATAGCTATATCAAGCTGGTGGCCCTGTTTGACGACGAAGAGATTGGATCTCTGCTAAGACAGGGTGCTCGCGGTAACTTCCTCCCCTCTACAGTTGAACGCGCCGTCGAGGCTCTCAACCCCAGCACCTACGGCCCTGGCATCATCGGCCAGACCTTTGCCAAGTCGTTCCTCCTGTCTGCTGACGTTTCCCACGCCGGCAACCCCAACTTCATGAGCAACTATCTCCCCGAGCACATTCCTAAGCTCAACGTCGGCCTGGTTGTCTCCGGCGACAGCAACGGCCACATGACCACCGACGCCGTCTCATCCGCCATCATGCACCGCGTTGCCGATCTCTGCGGCGCCAAGCTGCAGGACTTCCAGATCCGCAACGACTCGCGCAGCGGCGGCACTGTTGGCCCCATGTTGTCGAGCGCGATGGGTGTCCGTGCTGCTGATGCGGGTCTGCCGCAGCTGAGCATGCACTCTATCCGTGCTACAACTGGCTCTCTTGACCCTGGCTTGGGAGTGCAGTTCTTCAAGGGCTTCCTCGACTTCTGGGAGAAGGTTGATGGCGAATGGGAGTAAATTTGATTTTCTTTCGTGTGGAAGAATAGATGGACTAGATAAACAGTATATATATACAGGAGACTTGTTAGCCGGGGGGGTGTAATACATAGATGAGAGAGCAAGTAGAGGGAGAACTACCTAGACTTTGCATGTCATTTCAATGACAAACTTAATAGCCAATAGATTTTTTTGCAAAACGATCAACTTTGCGATATGATTGAATGCTATGACTCAATGCTCTTCCCTTCCTATTCTCAACCCACCCTCCTATTACAATTTCGCTTATGCGTATATACCATGCATTGATTCCCTTCCAATCCCAGATTACTTCCTTCACTAATCACCATGCACAATATTCCTTTCCGTGTCACCAATTTTGTTATCCTTTACCCAATCTAAATTACCGCGAATATGAGCTAGCCTAAATTCTATCGTCGTCCAAACATGTACTCCTTAACAAGGAGCGTATACCACCACCCCGTTCATCAACCCATCTCGCATGCCTTATTATAATGCTGTCATGTATCTCATCCATTCATCCATGCATGCTATGCTATGCAGCGTCAAGACGAGAACAATCGGCCGCAAAAAGTTAGAAGAAAAAAAAAGAAAAGAAAGAAAAAGAAGAAAGGCTAGAATCAAGCGGCATCTCCACCATCCCGGTGCTGTAATTCTGGCAAAGTAGCGGCATCATCGTCGTCATCATCATCATCGTCATCGTCGAAATCGTCGCTTTGGCCGCCTACTGCAGTCACATCGCTGACCTCGTTGATGGGCTTCCGCTTCTTTTCAAAATCTTGCTTATGCGCCTCAGCTATCACCTTAGAGAAGCTTCGAGTAATACCAGGTGAGGGAAAATCGGTGCGGCGCCGAAGAAGACTGCCGCTGGGAGGCCCGGCAACAGCGGTGGAGCTTGCAGAGTCGTAGAAGCTGGGGTGCTCCGCTGGCTGGGGCTGCGGCGGGGGTGGCAGTCCTTGGGGTTGTATCATAGGGCTGGACTCGGTACTGGCGCGCTCCATTAGGGGTTCAATCTGGTAAGGTAGAGGAACGTCGCGCGAGGCCTTGTACTGAGCAACATTGGCGCAATGCTCGTTTTCCACGCGGAGAAGAGACCATATGCCTCGACGGAAGACTTCCGCGAAGCTGACCAAGAATGATACAATGGTTGAATGTTGGAGGTCGTGAGTAAAAATGGCGTAGAATATCCATGCAAATCGTAGTATAGGATCGACAGCCATAATAACGTAATAGACCCAATGGTGCTTCAGAGCCAGGATATCTCGAAGGGCAGTGTGCCTGCTCTGAGGCTGAAGGAGGGAAAAGTCCATAAATAGATCCCAGATGCCTAGATCATCTGTCAGCACGCGGGTATTAGAATGACGCAAAGAGGGCAACTCACTAGTATATACACCGTTGATGGTTGAAAAGGTGACAAACAATGCAAGATTTGAATGAGTTTGGTTGATGCGATAGAGAGATAGACAAACATAAGATAATATCGTCGCAGTATATTTGCCACAATTTACCAGATGTGGGAAGACGTTGCGTGTGTCTCTGTACCGTCGAATACACTGGAGAAAGCGCCAAATTGCCGGTAACGTTGTGAAGAAGCCGAGCAAGCGAGAACTGGTCGAGTTGCATTGACCAGGATTCTCCCAGTGGTGGGCATACAAACAAAAGAATAGTTCCAAATTCTATCGTAGCCACTAGTCAGATATTGATCACCCTATGATGTTTTGAAAATGGTTTTTGCCGACTTACCGCCATCGAATAAGTCAAAGAGCAGTACATATCTCCAAGAAAGAAATCACGAAATTCTACAGGGTATAGCCCGGACAAAAGAAGACGCCACTATCGTGCGGTTAGCATTGCTGGGCAGGACCCTTTAACGTTTTATCGGGACTTGGAGGGCTACTAACATGTGAATATGCAAACCACCTACGGCTCTTGTATGAAAGAACGGGGAAGGGAAGTAGAATGATGAGGACGCTGAGGCCGATCAAAACAACGGGATAGTAAAGGTACATGGAATCGTCTCCATATCTGCTGAAGTTTACCCACATGGTGACACCAAGAAGCAGGAGGAAGAAAGACGGGAATTCTGCCAATTGACGCCAATCGAGCATACTTCGCTGGTCAAATTCAAAGATGAATTGATAATTGACCTTGTTCCGCATCCAAATGCTGCAGTTGATGCAGAATAAGGAAAAGAGCATGAGCATGAGAAAAAAGCCGCCATATATTTGCAACAGGTAGCTCGTTTGAATACGAATTGTCGGGTTGTTGTCATAAAGTAGCTGAGAACCGTAAACGAGACCCTGTATGGTGAAAACCGCGCCCGTGCCAATGAAAAACCCGTTGAGGAATGAGCTCCCTGATTCGTCCTTGGGTTTTCTATGCAGTTTGCGCAGCTTGCCGACCGCAAGCTTCTGGTTTCCGCGCTCGAAATATCGTGCATAGAGATCCTCAACAGCCTTGATGTGGCCCTCCAGAACATCGCTATTGACGAACCAAGCCTTGTTAACCTTTTCATTCATATAGCGCATCGGAGGCCGAGCGTTGACGGCCTTGTCAAACTTTTTGTTGAGCTTTCGAAAGGCCGTGCGGTTAAGCATGGCGTATGATTTGAGAAGCTCCAAGCTGCGATAGAACTCTTGCATTGCAAGTTTCAGTTTCCGCTTCGCTGTTCGATAGGCCACCTCTTGGTTTTCCGGCCGCCGCACGTAGTCCATCCGGCCATGCGACCTTTCCCCAGCCGCCAGATGCGGTGTTTGGGGCATGCTCTGGAAGCTTTTGGAGTTTGGTCCTGGCGGGAAGATCTTACTCTTGAGAGGGTGTACCCAGCCATTTGACTTATCGGGGTTGCCTTCATGATTGGACAGCCGGGAGAGTGATCGACTGGTCTCCTCGTTGGCGATTTCTTGTATACGCCGATTGCGCATTTCATGGAGTTGTTCTCGCAGCATCAACAACCGATGCCCAGCCCGGTCCTCGTTCTTCTTGTAAAAAGTCTCCACCTTTTCCAGCTCTGAATCCATGAATTCGTAAAACTGCTGCTCTCGTTCTCGGACAAGATCAAGGCTTTGCCGCGCAAGCCCGGCTATTCGACCAGAGTCTTTAATGCCAGAAAAGATGCGACGAAGCGGCTCATCATGAGCGCTGGGCGATGCCAGAGGCGGGAGTGTTCCAGAGCCTAGAGGGCCGGACGAATTTGATCTATGGAAATTGAAACGAGCAGATTTTTTAACGGGGCTGAATGACTGTCTGGTGCCGGGAGATGATGATGTTGTGTGAATCGCGGGCGCTGGCAGCTCGAAGTCGTCGTCGTCTTCGTGGCTATCACCATTCACGACGGTATTGTGGTCGTCGTGCTCGTCACTCTGGTGGCCATCCTGAGTCAACGGCCGCGAGTGTGCGGCAGGGGTTGGCACAAAGCTGCCATACTGTAAGCCGTTGCCATGGCTAGTCAAAGCCTCATCTTCTGCCTGCTTCGCAATCTTCACCGAGTCTTGGTCCGTAGCCCCATGCCACCTTGAGCTTGCAGGAGGATCGACTTGGTCCCCGGATTTGGGAGACTGCGGATCTACGATTGAAAAAAAAGTGGGCGTGCGACGAATCGAGCTTCGTCGGGGAGTAGAGCCAGAGGTTCTCTGAATGGCCGAGGCGATGGCTTTGATGTGTTTTTTCCCAGCCTTGTAGTTGAGATACTTGATTCGCCACTCTGTTTGGGTTGGCGCAAAAGAAGTCAGCGGTTGGGCCTCATCAAAGGCTGCCTGCACAGATCCGAAGAATCAAAGGGAATAAAGGGAAATCCAGGCAGGGCTCAGGGCAAGCAACGGCAATGCTGATGACAATAAATGGGAATTCTTACCAGGAACTGCCTCCCGCTCAAGCTCCTTTGCGAACTTCATGGTTGCGAGGCCTGCGCCGTCAGACCGGGGCTCTCCAGCATGCACGGAAAAGTCTCTCCCGGCGCAGCGGCGACATAAAAGTGCACGTCCAGCCGGCTTGAATCCGGGCGCCCAAGCCCTTGCCGCTGCTCGACGGAATGTCTTGGATACACAGATCCAGGCACCGGAATGAGGTGAATCTGCAGCGGGCCTGTGAGAATCCGCCGCGACAACACGTGCGAAGCTGCTGTCTTGAGAGCTTCGTGCAGGGCCCGCTTTTTGGTGTCTCAAGCTTGACGTCAGGGGCGCTAGAGAGCCAAAACAAAATGAAACGCTCAAGGAAGAGTTAGCGAACGGGTTAGCGCTATGGAGTCGCGCTGGTGACGCTCGAATGTCTCAATTCTTTGTTCAGGCTATCCTGATCGCCGGGTAGGCATTGAGATGCTGGGTGTTGGCAGGCGAACTGTCCTCCTGCTGCTCTCTCTATAAGTAAAATTATCACATCTCACTAGTCTGCTACCTTGCTTTAAAGAGCGGTGGAGAAAGGGAAAGCTAGTGCATTACCCCCCTGATATTACCAGGCGCATGTCGCTGTTCCCGAGCGCCACCCCTTCTCCTCAATCCTAACTCAGCCGCAGTCGACGCGCTACTGTATGAGCGGCTGATGCGCTTTGCCAATAAATTATATAAAAGTAATGCTAAAAGGCGATTTTGTTGTCGCTTGATTTCGGAAGACGATAACCGATCGGATAGTAGCAGATTACAAAAAAAAAAAAAAAAAAAAAAAAGGATGCGCAAGGTGTAGGGAGCAGATATATCACTGGGGGCGCTGAACAAGGCGGCCAGCTCGGGACACGGCACTTTCAGATTTGAACAAGGCGCAATCAAGGGAGTCGAGTTCGGGAGCGTTTGTTCCAAAATCCTTTGGGCTTTGAATTGATGCGGCGCCGTAACACCTATACGTTTGCCAATGGTCACTGCTCAGCTGGATATAAAATGCCATGATCCTCAACGTATCATGAATATAGGTAGGTACATGAGCACTTTAGATCAACCGCTGCAGAAACAAGCATAAGCCATTAGAAATCGCAGCTCGAAAAGGGGAGCAGAAGAACAATTGTGTAGATACAGGACCTAGCAATCGTTCATAAAACCCACATCACCAATATGTGTCGTTGCGAGCATGACTACGCGCTTTGCCCATGCCTAAATGAGAATTGCCAGGCCCCAAGATCCCCAAGGGAGGATTTGATGTTCCGCCACACGAAAATCTTCGGGGAGACAGAAAGGGCCATTACAAAGAAGAGAAAATTGGTGTCAAAGCAAGGTGTGACGCCTGGGACGACGCACAATTGATTAGGAATGATAATACCCCCATAATATGCGATAATCATACAGTGGCCCAGCTTCTGACTGTGGCTGATGAACTTTGCAAGGACTGTCGACACAAGTGCAAACAGGATACCCAGGAACAGAACAATTGCCAACAGGATACCCAGAATCAGAACAACTGTCAGCAGGTCACCCAGACGACTGAAGCTAGCACGACGTCTAGCACGCCCAGCTCCCCTGTGAAGGTCTTGTGCTTCGGTTAATAAAATACATTGGACCAATCGTTCCAAATTTCAACGGCCAAACAGAGGAACTGGGAAGCGTGGCTCAGGCAGGTGTCTTGGCGAAAGATACCACCGGGCTAATACGGAGTACTACGCTGCGTTTTCGTTGTGCAGTCAGATTACTTCGCTTCGGGTTAGTTTGGAACGGGAGTCGCAAATGGAAAGCAACCAGAGGCCAAGTTTGGAAACATATCAGTATATGTACAACTGCATGTAGTATTCAGCATCGTTTTTTAGCAACTTGGTTTTATCATACAGAATGCATAGGTAGAAATGAAACGATTCTCCTAAAGAATCGTCTCTTTCAATTAGTAGGCATCTACCCATCCAGTCCGTAGTTTAAACAATAGCCGCTTGGAGCGGCAGAAGAGAATAATTACTTACTTCTCTTAGGAATGTAACATCCTTCAAAGTTGTCGTGTGGCTGAGGCGCTTGGAGAGTGTCCCTTTCCTGTCTAATCTACGCATCCAATACCACTATTTACGTGTAAAACGTAAACGTCAAATACTTTGGGATATCGGATAATAAATTGGGGGCGTTGGCTATGGGCATATCCCTTGCATTAGCCTGCTACGAATCAAATTTTCTGTCTTACCCAATGAATTGGTATTTCAGCAGACGAACCCGCGGCCCCCAATAACTACCTACCTATTACTCCGAAGGTAGCTCCACGCCGTCCAGCGCAACGCTTGTTGTTTGGCAGAGGTGTGGTAAGTTGGAGTCCTGCACAGCTGTCTAGACGTGTCCTTTGAGCTCAGCCTGGCACTCGTCAACTGGAAAAAAGGAAAGACAGAAAAAAATAAAAAAATCAATTACGTCAACCCACAGTAGACTGTACATAAACTAGCTGGGTAATGTAACCCGTGGGGATAAGACGACAAGTGTGAGGACGGAGCAGTGATACCGCATGTGGTAATGGTACCATAAGAGTAGGCCAATCTACATACCAAGTGGTATCTACTAGACTACCTGGCCTAGGATGAAGAATACTATCACAGTCCAGTGATAACTTGTGCGAGAAAAAGGTCCATCTTCCCTGGGTAGTACCTAGACTAGTATGCTCGTAATATCCTTAGTAGCACCTGTATATGTACGCTATCTGCACCAACAAACAAGGAAACATCCATGCACTGGCAATGGATGCGAACAAGAGCCTGATTATTAACCCAAATCGCCAACAACTCGAGTGGGTGACTCTGAGCTCGTGACAGAGCATTCGTTATGCCGCATGGAGATGGACAAACCAAGTCAATTGTTCCTGGAAGAGCATGGGAGCTGCTCTCTGCCCCTTACAAGAATGCAAACTATGTCTGCTGGGATGCTGCATACTAATGCCAAGAGAGCCAAGATATTCGAGTATTACTCCACAATTAGGAGCGAAATATATTTCCCACTTCGTTTCGTTGCGAGAGACAGAAAATGGCCCGGCCCCACAGCTGTGAGATTCTATATCCCCGCGATTTTGAAGCTCTGTCGTCTGCCATCTCCACTTGCGCGGTGTCTCAATTGGGGATCTGCGGGAGGAATGGATGCGGCGCCGGGCAGTCGCTGGCAAGGAACTCTCCTGGAATTTGTGAACCTCGCTAGACGATGATCCGTATACCGAGAAGAGGCGGCCCGAGTGATATCGCGCCGCAAGGGAATGGCCGCCGATTCTTTGCCTTTGGCAGCCACAAGGCACGGATGTGCTCCGAGCCGAACGAGTAAGTAGTGTGATTAGCTGCACAGTAGCATAGCATATACCATATACGTAATACCTACCTACCTACACGCAGCGTGTTCCTGGATGCATGTTCCTGTCATCACGCCGTTGCTGCGCTGGCCGCTCCAAAGCTTAATGAGATCTGACTGTGTCTGGGCGCGCCCCCCGTTGGAAATCGTAAGACTCGTCCTAATCAGCACACACTTGCGCTAAATCTCTGCAGGTGACAGCCGAGCGCGGCAGCAAAGATCTAGGTACGGGTGCGCTGGATGCCCGAGCTTGGGAGCCGATGCTACGCCTGTGGCACTGCGGAGAAGGAGTCCGGGCCTCTCGCAAGGGCCAATTGATGGGAGTTGAACTTGCTCCTAATTCCCGGCGATGCCGGTGACATCAGCGGTGGAGAGATGCACCATGCTCCACTGAAGAGCGCAGAAGAAGGAAAAAAAAAAAAAAAAAAAAGGCTCCTCCACAAAAAATGGAAAGACGCCGGCGCCCTGGCAAGGCAGATTTCATACCCTGATGGGTATTTGCCGAGGCGTTTTTTCCTCATGATTGTTTCGCTTCAGTTATGACATTGAAACGCTGGCAGGCCTTTAATCAAGAGCCCCTTGATTGGATAAATGAAACGGGGGAGATTTGGTTTCGCCCAATTGGGAAGTTATGCTTTTCTGGTCGTCTTTTTTGGCTTTTGAGAAACGTGGGATGGCATCAAAGCCAAACATGACAGATGGAGCCGAAGCACGGAAGCCAATTTATGTGAATCACGCTGTTGAGCGGCTCAAGTTGAAGGTAAAATCGTTTCATGCTGGCAGTTCGGCAGTCTGACTTTTAGCGAGTGCAACGTTATTGCATCGTACAGTCGTATCGACTCCTGCGGTCTTCTGCCATATCAACGTCAGTGCCAGAGCCTTATGTGCCCTATCCCCTGTTTGGCTCTTTCTGGCGCTGTGCCATCGGATCAAATCTCGAGCCTGTTCCCACGCCGAGGAAGCGCCATGCTGTAAGCTCGAATAGTTTACCGCTAATGAACACGCGATGTCGCAAGCGGGCTGCATATGTTTCTCACCATGGGGCAACTAGCTAGAGGGGGGCCCCTCTGTATACTCGATTTCTTGCTTCTCGCCTTTGTTTGTCCATCGAGTGTTCCGCAAGCCATTGAGGGGAGCTGTAGCTGCTAATCCGCTGAGCCACGGATGCAATGTCGAGAAACGGTTCAAACTAGTCTCCTGAAGCCCGCTGGATGATTCCACCGTCGCCATCTGGTGCCTCTCGCAGCATCTTGAGAGGCCGGAGGATTGGAATGCACGACTAATCCTTGCCCGCCAACGCCTGCAGCCTTTCCCCTCCCCAGGCCCGCTAGCGCGCCATCACCCCCAACTGCTCAGGCTGGTTCAGCTGGCTAGAACCTTGCGCTTAGGTGCCGTTCTAGGCTCTGCAGTGGGACTTTGCAGCGCTAAGTCGCCAAAGTGCATTGGCTCCACGCAAAGTCACATCAAATATCTCACCCTCCCTCCCACTTCTCTTCTGTATCTTCTTGCCATGAATCTGCATCCTCTTTGTGCGGCAGCTCTCTTCTAGCCTGCGCGACTCTGGACTGCTGTTCTCAGAAGCATACTATACCTTTTTGTTTTCTTTTTGGGCCGGACCCTGGCGGCCGGAGACGTCAGCCTCGCTCGGGAACTTCGCTGCTGGGACTCCCAACAGCCGGCATCTTCCCCCACTGACCGCGGATACTGCAACACCACGAGCTCGACTTTTCTCTCTCCTGACGGCCATCGCCAAACGTCAACAGGGGAGAGAAGAGCTCGCGTCTAGGTCGATCAGGCTACCGCTTGCCGGGCAGGAAAATGGACCAGGGAGGCGTCTATAGCCACTCCCGCTCGCGAACAACGTCTTCCAACGTCTTTCCAGCGCAGCCTCAGCACCCCCCGCCTATGCTTTTGTCGCACCAAATGTCGAATCAGCAGTTCAACAACCGGCGATCGCCCTCTGTCAGCACGTTCAGCAACTCGAGCATACAGCCGCCCGCTGCGTACCGAACCTCGTCCAACTCGGACCTCCGACGCTCCATCTCTAACCGCTCCTTTGGACAGCCCCAGGCAACCGGCTATGTAGCTCTCCTGCGCAAGCAAAAGGCAACGGTATGGTGTGATCGCGCCCAGTACGAAGATCCCAGGCTAGCCGCACAGCAGCGTGCTGCCAAAAAGCGCGCCAACTTGGAGGTCAGCGGAGGGAGCCGAGGGGCTGGCTCAGCTGGATCTTCGTCAGGTGGCCGCACGAGCACGGGCATTAGCGCAACCGGAAAAGTCGCCGCCAAAATCCGCCATCACGGGAAGACGCCTGTGGTTGGATATGCCAACGAAAATCATGTTGGTGTTGGAGGAGTGCCGATGCGCCTGAGCGCCACCGAGGTGGAAGGGGAGAGTAGCGAGGAAGAGGACAACTATGCGTCGCGCTCGCACCACCGCAGGACAGGAAGTAGTGGACGAAGCAGCGTTGGTAGCAGCAGTCGCCGCAACGTCTCTTACCGAGCCTCTTCAGGCACTATCACTGGAGCGGGAACCCAGCCTGGGCGGAGATGGAGCCCCGGCGATACTCCCGAAAGGGCCGGAAGCCTGGTTGAACAGCCCGAAGACACCATGCCTGTCATCGACGACAATGCCAGCGGTAGAGCTCAGAGCACGCATAGCGGAAGCAGCGCTGAGCGCGCCGACAACGTTGGCGAGCTGGGAACAGCCCCAAGGCTTGCGAGCAAATCTCTGATGCACTCTGCCCTCACAAGAGAAAAGAGCGTCAAATCACCTGAAGAGCTGAAGAGACGAGGAAGCGTGGACGAGCGAACAGCCACTCTTACATCGCAGCGCCTTTACATTGCCAACCCCGATTGATAATCATGGATTGGCGGAGAGGAGAAATCACATATTCAGCATATACCACACCGTTTCGTGACGATAGATCGACGCCGCCTCAGCCACCTTCCGTTCGCTATGTATTAATCACTGTTAACAGCAAAAAATCGTTCGCTTTTGTTCATTATTTTCTTTTCTATAGCTTTATTACTCGCATTGTTTGGCGTTTGGATATGTTCATACCAATTTGAGCATGGAGGAAGGAATCTACAGTCGCTGAGGAGAGCCGTTCTGCTTTGGACATCTCGATTTTTTTTTTTATTATTTAATATACTTTCGCTTCTGAAATTAAGCTTGGCTGGCTGAGCGAGGCGGCGGAAAGCATGGATGACTCGGGAGAGAAAACAAAAACCGTATTTTTGATATGCCCGAGAAAGGCAGTTGAAAAGAGAAGATAGCATGACGTAATGGTTAATACATAATAACCTCTCTTATTTTCCCTTCCATCGGGTGATTTTTGACGGGTATATTCTCTCGTAAGGTGTTGAGAGGGGTGTTCCGTGATTAATTTATTTGCATAACGTTGTTTTGGTAATTTTGTCGTCATCCATTCCTTGGAGACGGTGCACGGCAAGCATCACTCTTTATACCGGTAGAAGTAGAAAACGCAGAACAAACACAAAGTGACTTTTATGCATACTAAAAAAGTATCTTATTATATTAATAGAATGTCTACTCTCTCGGATAAATAGTGATATCATGTTTTGGTATACTTCCGAGGTCTACGATGGAGTGGTAGGCAGATCTAGCAGCCCAAAAAGCAGTGTATGAGTAACGAATATCTATATGTATTCAATTTGCCTTAATTTACGGAGTAGGCATGGACAAATTAGCATGTCGATGCTGCTCGTGATCTCTAAAGCCACAATATGATAAACTCTTGCGACAATATCACATGCTCTCAAGTTTCTTACGCTATTCCATTCTATCACAATTCACTGTTACAGAGTATGGATGGAGTGGTGGGGTTGATTTTAGTATCGACTAGAATGGCAGGATGCAAGCCTTTGGTGCCATCTCTCCGATTTTTAGCCGCACTAGTAGTTGGGACTTCTCTTTAGCGATTAACGCGTGGAAGCGCCAAATTTACGCGTCTTTAGTCTCTAGAGCCATCGCGACATTCAATAATCTATACAACAATCGTCGTTGCGCAGTGCAGCCTTTGCCACCAATCCTCCGCATTCACACAATTGCTCCTCTCTTTTGTGTCCGGACCCCAGGTGAATACGGCTTCTGTGCTTTATTCTCTGGACAGCTTCTGGGCCTTTATTGGTGCCTAAATCTCGCCTGCATCGACTAATCTTGAACCTCCCCCCTCCTTTTGCATGCCTGGGTCATTGTACATGCAGCAGCGCGGCGAATGCAACACCAGAGCTGCGTTTTACTGACCAAACGAGAACAAACGCTTTCTTCAAAAGTTTTTTCAAGTCGTCTAAGCTACGGAACGAATAACAATGCCTCTTCTGGAGGTATCACATAACGTCAGAGAGTCAGAATCCTCTGGCCGAAAGAGAAATCACGATGAGTTCTCTGCTGAGCCAGGCAAAGTTGAACTGGAGGAAGATGTTAAAAACATCCCGCCTGTGAATATTCAAGATCCTGAAGACGATTGTAAGTATTAAGCCAAGAGTTCATCTTTATTTCTAAGATGGTACTGATATGTGTCAGCCGCCCAATGCCCATCTTCTCCTCTGTCATCTCCAGCTCTATCAGAAGCAGGCGACGACACGCTATTAGCACAAGATCTATTCTCACTGTCAACATCATCAGAAACTACGAATCAAGAGACATCAGGAACATCCGCGCCACAACCAAGCTCGAAATCTGCTACAAATGCCAATCCACCACCGAAACGGAAGCGTCTAACTCCAGCAGAAAAAGAAGCCCGGGATAAGGAGCTTGCCGAGAAAAAAAAGGAGCGCGAGGAGAAAGCATTAGCACAAGCGGCCGAAAAGGCTGCGGACAAGGCCAAGAAAGAGGAAGAAAAGCTCAAGAAGGAAGAGGAAAAAGCTGCTGATAAGGCAAAAAAGGAAGAAGAAAAAGCCAAGAAGGAGGAGGAAAAGGCGGTGCGGGCAAAGGAAAAGGAAGAAAAGCGAAAATTGAAGGAGGAAGAAGATCGTATCAAGGCTGACAAGAAGAGAAAGAAAGAAGAGGAGCTACAGCGCATTCAGGAGGAAAAGGATCGAAAGGCCAGAAGTCAAAAGACGCTGGGAAGCTTCTTCAAGATCCCTAGCACTCCTAAGAAGGTTGAAGGAGACGATGCGGCGAAAGACAATAGCCCCGCCAAGGTCAATTCATCGGTGGCAGAGGAGAAACCAACAGCCTCAGAATATTCAAAGATGTTCAAGCCATTCTTTGTCAAAGCAAACGCCCGATTAGCACCAACGATATCACAGATGGATAAGGCAATTCAAGAAGCGAAATCAAAGGCCTTGGACGACTATATCGTGAACCAGCAACAGTATAGCGGTGCTCCTCCCAAATTCGACCCTGTGGACGTCTTCTCCTTCTCCAGTCTCCCTCCTCCTCGCGGCAAACTACATCAGCCAGTCAGACACATTATGGAGACTGCATATAAGGCTGCACAAAACTCAGAAAAGAACGGCAGTGCAGATGCTAGCAACATTTTCACGGAAATCCGAACGGGGCTGAGCAAAATCCCATTGAAAGTAATTGCTTTCTCACAGGACGTGCGCCCGCCTTACTACGGTACAGTGACCTTCAAATCCTTTGCCCTCGGCAAAGGAAACATGTATAAGCTGGCGCGAAGATCCATGGCCCGTCGACTGCCACTGGACTATGATTATGACTCAGAGGCCGAATGGCAGGATGAAGAAGAGGGCGAAGATCTTGATATGGAGGACGAGGAAGAAGAACTAGATGATGAGGATGACATGGACGGCTTCCTCGACGATTCTGAAGATGTTGGTGTCTCCAGGAGAATATTTGCCGATACTCTGCAGCCCGAAATCATAGGCCCATGTTTTGAGGACCAGAATCGAAGAGGCCCAGCCTTGGCATTACACGACAAGAAGATGGAGTTTATCCATGGTGAGCCATCATTGATATCAAGAATCTGTCTCCGGACCGAGCTAATATTACTCTACAGATGGATTTGACATGCAATGGGACATTGACCCCTTTTCAACCAAATACTGGGAGCCAGAACCTGTTACCAAGGCTGCCAAGGGCAAAGCCGCAAAAACTGTCAAATCTGATAATGATGCCAAAGCTCTTCCACCTGTCCCGACAAACGCGTTTGCCGCGCTGGGTAGTGCGAGTGGTTCGAACTCAGCCCCAGGTAAATTGGTCAAACCCGAGCTTTTGAACGACGTCAAGCAGGCTATTTTAGACAACAAGGCTCTTTCCAAGGTCGGCATTGTGGATTTTATCTTTCATCAGTTTAGAGACAGCGCTTCCAGGTTAGAAGTCAAAAACACCATTGAGCATGTTGCGGAGAAGAAGGGTGCCGGTCGAATCAAGGAATGGGAGCTGAAGCCCGGCCACGAGATCTCTCTATGAGGCGAGATGGTAATCTTTGGAGGTCGCGGGCAGCATTCTCGTGTTACGATTTGACGAAACCAACTTAGCATGGAGTTCTTTGGACGATACTAGACTAAGCCAGTTATTTTGAGACTTCTCAAGCTGGTTGTGAGCTTTGGGCTGGGCTTATTTGTTTGCATGGCATGGCTAGAAGGGTGGAGTACTGTATTTTATTGACGATACAGTTTGGCATGTATTGTATCTAGGGAGTAGCAAGCAAGGCAATTCTATGGGGGGCGCCGAAGAGCAGCCCCACTTACCTTCTCTTTTGAAGGAGATTCAATATCAAATTTACTGTCTCGCGAATGTGACTTTTTTTTTTAGAGTTGTTCTTGATGGAGTAGCCAAGCCGCTGCCCTATCGTAAGTGTCCAGTAGGTAGGATTCGATATGGGTGCGTGGATGACGCGGAGGCGCGGGGCAGGTAAAATATAGGCAGTTCGCTAAGGCAGGTCCTTGGACCCCCTGAAGCGCCGGCGCCTATTATTGTCCGACTAAACCTTTATACGCCTATTTTCTGTCTCTCTCTCTTTCAATCGACTCTCACCGCAGCTTATAGAAGGAATACCAGATGATGAGGTGAGAACCTTGTCGGGTCTTTTTAGATCATCGCGATAACTTTTTTCGAAACTACCGACGCTATCCGATCACTTCAACAGCTCTTATCCGCCCTATCTCCAATTGTCCTCGGAGGGACAATCTATTACCGTCCTAGGAGAAGCGAGATTGCTCGCATAATATCGGAATTCGATCCCGACGACAAGGTTCGCAATGTTACGACTCGGTTTATGATATCTAGCGCCATAATAATATATCGTTTTGCGTATCGGCTCCCCCCTCTCTCTATATCAATCTCTTGGCATCGCGACATGCCAAGTCGCCTGGAATGGAAGATCCCTGGGGTTCGCCGTGGGCTGCAGACTCTCCAGCAAAAATAGAGCTCCCAGCCGCGCCCCAGAATGCGCATTTCTCAACCGACAGCCTTTTCCCTCGACGCAACTCTCGCTCGCCTGCACCGTCACGATCGCCGGGATTTGAGGACGACGATGCGTGGGGTGGGTGGAATGGCGGTGGTGCCGATGGCAGCGCCAGCGGCAAGGAGAGTCCTGGATGGGGGAGAAGTCCTGGGCTACAGCCATTGCAAATGGCGCCGTCGGTGAGGTCCTTGTCACCGGACCCCTGGAAAGACGTGGCCTTGCAAAGATTGGACACGGCGACGCTAGAAAACGAGGAAAGAAAGCCAAGAGTGAGGAGAGCTTCTGAGACGTCCGGGGACGATCGAGTCGTGGATTCTGCCATCAGCCTTGGAGACGGACACCAATTACAGAGAGAGGATAATTTGAAGAGCAAGGACCCGGCCGTGGTACCGTCATTGGATATTGACGCCGCTGAGGATTCTTGGGGTGCTGAAGTGACGCCGGAAGCGCCGGCTCTAGACGGGATCCCAGCTATTCAGCTTGAACAACCTGACTCGCCTCCGGGCGTCGAGATACCGGTGATTGACGTTGAGCATGAAGTGTGTGACAAGGAGCCCGACAAACCGTCATTTACGACTGATGAACCCGTTCAGAAGGAGGATATAATTGATATTCCAATTGGACTTGAAACGAGAGAGGAGCAACCAATAGCAACTGTGCAATCGACTGATGATTGTGCAGTTGTTCCAGAACCGGAAGGTGGCCAGCTGCCGCCGCCTATCAAAAACGAGACGGTTACAGAACCTCAGCACCCGCGACAGGAATCGCAAGATGAGATTCCCGAGTCGCCAGCTGTAAGGGAAACTAAAGAGTTAAAATCGTCATCTACTACTTTGCAGTCTCAGCCAGCTGAGCAAGAGACACCCTGGGTCTTGAAAGATTTGGGTATATCATATCCTGTCGATCTCACCAAGCTTGATGACTTGTTTCCGTCGACGCCTGCTATTACGACTGAAGCAGAACTTGTTCCGGATGTTATCATAGACGACACCTTTGCTTCTAGCAGTGAGCGCAAGGCGTGGTACCGAATCTCTCGATTTGGATCAAAGAGAAAGCATGACTTAGGAGACGATGACAATTATGTACGTGTCGGCTGGTCCGGATCACAAATTCGAGATCGTACTACTCAGACTGTGAGGAGATGGATGGAAGAAGATTCCATCACTGGACGTGTGGTCCTGGGTAGACGCCTCGGCGGATCTGGCGCAGTCATGTTCAACTGGAATTCGACAGCACCTGTAGAAATCGGAGAGTTCTTGGGAAGGCATTCGAGAAATTCCTCAATGACCGCGAGGTCAGCCGCTCCATCACCTACCGCATCGTCATTTGGCTGGGCAAGCAGTGTTCCACCCTCGCCAGCGGTTGCTAGACATCCCTTGGCCAATGAATTTCAGAATCTAGATGAGCGAGAAGCGCAATCACCTAAAGAGCCTAAAGTCGACTCGGCTCGACAGTCCTTAGCTCTTGAGCCGCCGCCGCTTCATACTCAGGGACATATCCCCGCACCTATTAAGATCCCACCCACTCTGCCCATAAGCCAAGACGAAGATGGTGATGATGATTGGGGCGAGATGATGACCGCTACACCTATTGACTCACCGTCTTTCACTGAGGACGAGGGAGCTTTTGGCAGTAGCCGTAACAGCATCGATCCCCAGTCCGCTTTTCAGTTTGACACGGCTTTTGAAAGCCCCAGAGTTGCATCGCCAAAGATGGAGAAAGCCAGCAAGCGACCCTTGTCTTGGCATCTGGGTCAGACGCTTGCCAAGCCCTTTAAACGAGGGGCCAAGACACCATCAACACCACTGTTCCCCAGCCCTCTATCTAAACCGATGACGCCGCCCCAAGCCACGCCTACTCGCCACGCGCATACAATGTCTGCCGGTGCGTCGCCTATTCAATCTTTGCCGGTCCGACTTAGTTTGAGTGCT
This sequence comes from Trichoderma asperelloides, assembly GCA_021066465.1. NCBI lineage: Eukaryota > Fungi > Ascomycota > Sordariomycetes > Hypocreales > Hypocreaceae > Trichoderma > Trichoderma asperelloides. The sequence continues at coordinate 33,406 of JAJKFY010000294.1, forward strand.
GAAGATGAGGAAACCGTGGCTAAACTTTTACGGGATATCCCGGATCTTACATATATGCTACGCTGATAGTGAATCGATATGAGGGCTGCACTCGAAGGTTGGCTACGCAGTTGCCATAATGATGTTGTAGAGTTTTTGGATCTAGAAAACATTTTTTTTTTTTAAAAAAAATTTACTATCGCATATGAAAGTAGCAAGGCGTATCTGGCTTATGCAAAATATTGGAGAGCATTGACTTGGATGGAACAACTTAGATAATCTTTAAATGAAAGAAGAGAAATTATATTCTAACTATGATCTTTTGTATCCATGTTCAAACTGTAAACCATGCTCGCTTAATAATAACTCGTAAAGTCGTAAATTGTCTAAAAGAAAGATTATGCTCGTGAGATTTCGTCTGATCTCCTCCTCTTATTAGTTTTATCAGAATCATACAGCTGCGCAAAAACACCACCGTCTTCCATTAATAAGTCTTTGGGAGTGCCAATTTCTGCCAGCGAACCTTCTTCAAGCACAGCAATTCTATCGAATTCAAGTAATGAGTCAAGGCGGTGGGCAATCATGATGACTGTGCGGTCTTTGAACTCGGATTTGATGACACGTTGGATTTGCGCGTCGGTTTGGTTATCGATGCTAGTCAGATAAATTAGTTTTCTTTTCCTTCTTCGTCTTTTTGGAAATATTATAAACTTACTTGCTGGTTGGCTCATCCAGGATGAGGATACTGCTCTTCTTCAGGAGTGCTCTGCCCAGACAGAACAGCTGCCGCTGTCCGTGAGAGAAGAAATTCTCGTCCATTTTCTCGTCGAGGGGGTTTTTACCGGCGTCAATTTTGGAGGTGATGACGTCCCAGATGGCGGCTCGCTGAAGAGCGTCGACGATGGCCTCATCGGAGTGAACTCCGAGCGGGTCGGCGTTGAACCGGATCGTGTTGGTAAAGAGGAACGGATCCTGGGTGAGGCAGCTGAGCTTCTGGCGGATGAGGGGCTTAGGGATTTTTGTGATGTCTTGGCCATCAAGGAGGATTTGACCGGTAGGCGTGTTGGCCATGCGGAAGAGAGCTTGGATGAGAGAGCTTTTGCCGCTGCCGCTGCGACCGACGAGGCCGAGCTTTTCGCCTGGACGGATGGTGAAGGAGATGTTACGGAGGACGGGGTGGGCAGTAGAGCTGCGGGAGAATGGATTAGCTTGTTGACTGCAAGAAGACGAAATGGGTTTACACATACTCATATTGTACGGATAACTCGACGAATTCGAGGGAGCCCTGAGAAGGCCATTCTTCAGGGGGGGTGTAGTTTTCGTGTGGGAGTAGCTCGGAGGGAGTTGTCTCCTCAAAGGTCTTGATGCGAGTGACGGCTCCGAGAGAGGTTTCTAGCTGAGACCATGCCAGGATGATGCCCTTGAGATTAAGACCGAGGCTCATCATATTGACCAGTGCAATGCCCAGAAGTGCGGGATTCAGTTTTCCTCTTAGCGTTACGGCAAAGACGACGAGCAAGATGGTGAGGATCGCAACGACCAAGTCAAGGACTAGTGTGAGCCATCGTTGAATGCAGTTGAGAAGATATGAGGGTTTCTGTGCGCTATCGAGGAGGGAGAGGGTCTTGGTGGAGTAGGGGAGAGTCCAGCCAAAGGAGCGGATTGTGGCGAGACCATTGATGGACTCGAGGAAGTGCGAGTACAGCGGCGCTTTGTGTTCAATTCTATAAAGATGGAAGATGAGTGATTGAACTATACCAGAGGAGAACGGTTCCAATACTTACTCTAGGATACGAAGCTGTTTGGAGGTTCGCACGTAAAATCGCTGGATGAGGAGGAGGATGACGATAATGAAGGGGAGGGCGGCAGCGAAGTAACTGACTGCTCCAATGGCCAGTCCAGTGACACTGATGCAAGTCATGACATCTAAAGTGAATATCAAGTCAGTTGAGTAAGTTGAGTAATTGGCTTTGGAAGCGCGAAAGGAGAGTAGTTACCGAAGAGGAAGATGGCGAGGTTGACGGGGAGGTCAATATCTACTAGGCGCAAGTCTTGGCTGAATCTATTTCAAGAAGGGCATATTAGAAAAAATGGACGATGCATAAATGGAAACAGAGAGGGTGAATTTACCGGTTAATGAGCGAGCCAGTATCAGAGTTGGAAAGAAATGACATTGGAGCCCTAGCATCATCAATATCAGCTATCACTCAAGAGAATGAAGAAATCATTTGGGTGCACAATTTACCTCATAACTGCGTTTAAGATTCTGGTGTGAAATTTCTTGCTGACAGTAGGTCCAATAATCAATAGGAAATGCCTGGTAAAATGTTAATAAGCTGATAATTGATAATTTGTGATGGGACAAGACTTACATGATTGCGAGTGAGATCAAAACAGCCTCTATGACGGCCAGGAGAGTGAAAATGCTCAGCCAGTAACCCACATCGTTGCTGGATCGTCCTCGGCCATCACCCCACCAAGTAAGCCAGACGGCTAAACAAAGTATTATTAGACAAAAATCTGCATGGCACTTTTTTCTAGGATTCACTTACCCCTAAAGGCAGAAGAGAAAGCTTGCCCGAAGATATATGCACCACCCACAGCCAAACTCAGAGGTCTCATCGCGGAGAAGTAATATTTGAACGTGCTGCGATCGCTTGATACCGGTTGCTCGGCTTCATTTTCTTGCTCGGCTCCTTCGCTGACCTGAACGAGGTTCTTAATCTCTTCGACAACGTCTTTCTTGGGACTGTTTTCGTCACTGCTATCATTATCCGAATGTGAATCGGTGATGTCGAGACTCTGAATATATTTGCCGCTGGATCGAAGTTTGGCGAAGGATCCTTGCTCGATAACTTGACCGTCTTGGCCAAGGGCGATGATATGGTCGGAGCTGGGCAAGAGGTGGACTAGAGACGAATTCTTTAGCAAGTTGTCCAATGACTTGTTGAATGTGATGACTCTGGGTCTTACCAGAATGGGTTGCAAGAATGATGGTGGTGCGGCTACGACGGAGGAGTCCGTCTTTGCTGAATACGCGAGCAAATACGATGCGTTCTGTGGTCTTGTCCAATGCACTAAAGACATCGTCAAACATGGCGACAGGCTTGCGGGCATACACGGCACGCGCAATTGCCTTTGATGTATTAGACATGCTTCATCAAAACGGTATAGAAAACACTCACAAGTCTCTGCTTCTGACCTCCGCTAAGCTTCACTCCTTTGTCTCCAACAACGGTTGAAACACCGTCCGGCAACCGCGCAAAGTCTTGAGCCAAATCACAAGCTTCGACGACAGTATCAAACCATTTGTCTTCAAAGAAACCGGATTCGGCCACAATGTTATCTCGAATTGTCGCATTCATCACCCAGGGGGTTTGGTCGCAGAAAGCGATGCTCGGCGTTGACAGCGAGATTCTTCCTCCGGTCGAGGATGCTTCGCCGAGGATGGCCTTGAGCAAGCTCGATTTTCCTGAACCGATCGGACCAACAATCGTAGTGAGAGATCCGGACTGTGTCTGCGAGAAAGAAACGTTGATGTTGCTCAATACTTTCTTCTCTTTCCATGAAAAGTCTCCCTCGGAAATGAAGATGCGCTCTCCTTCCTCGGTATAACGATCGAGCGGACGGAGCTCCATGCTGCTTCTGCGTGATTCGACTTCCTCACTCTTTGCGGGGACTCCCAGCTGCGGACTTATCTGCCGGCTGTCGATTCTTTCATCGAGCAGCAGGAATTCCTGGATACGCTTGAAGCATCCGAAGGCGGCGTAGGCGGCCGAAATGTTGCCGAGGAGAAAACTGAGCGGGTTTACCATGACGTTGAGAATAGACAGCGCGGTGATGGCCTGCGATGCCGAGAAGGATTGGTTGTTACTAAGCTTAGCGACAATGGCGTAGGCTCCGAAGGTGGCAGCTTGGGTTAAACTGACGTTGGCATTTCCTAGTAAATAACATAGATAAGCTGAACTGAATTCCTGAAAAGGATGTTACTACATGTAGTAAGATGGGTCGACTTACCGACTGTGTTGGCCCATACAATCATCTCTCGGTAGTGTTTGCCAACATTCAGATCCTGATCGCGCTTATCTTCGAGCAGGTCGGTGAAACGCTCGGTATATCCCAGCATCTTGACAGCTTTAATAGAGCCAAGCACTTCGGAGGTGAAATTGATGCGGTCCTGCGTTGCTTTTTGGTAGACGGTCTGGCGTTTGACGAGAATCTTTCCAATAAACCAGCAGAGCACAATGGAGACTATGAGTTGTAAGTATTTAAGAAAAGAATAAAAAATGACCCGGTTGAAGCACTTACTAATGGCCATGACAATAGGAGCGACGCAAACGGGACCCAATTGCGCGTACAGCATATAGACAGCGAGGCCGACCGTAAGAGAGTTGGCATACGCTTCGATGAGCAAAGCGTTTGCACGTTCAGCCAGAGTCTCAATGTCGTTACCCATGAGAGCCAGTGCGGAAGATTCGTTCAAGTCGCTAGTTGAGAGCCTCAATATCTTGCGATAGATGAGACCGATCAGGCCTCCTCTGATCATGGCGCCGACTCTGAAAGTAACATGCTCATACCACGCAGTTAAAATCTGATACAAATGATTAGCGTACACAATCACTATATATACGAGTTTATGACGCACAGCAGATCCAATAAAGACAAAGGCAAAGGCGCCAATCAAGCCGTAACCGATGTTGTCAGAGTGTTCATCCTTGGGCATGGACAGAAATCGCAGCGCTTGAGACACCAGGAATGGCTGAGCAATCGTCAAGGCAACTACGGCCAAACGCGGAATCACAATCCCAGCAATTTCGAGCTTAAGGATCCAAACAGTGTTGAGAAAGAGGGAGGCTCTTCGTCCGCCACGAGTGACTTGGGACAGGCATGTCAGCTGGGATATGGACGAAGATGATATAACCTGTAAAACATACCCTTATCCCATCGTTTCGAGAAAATCACAGCCAGCTTTTCAGATGAGAGCTTTTCGTAAATGGCGGGAAGATCGTGGAGCGTCAAGACTGTCGCCCAGCCAGTAATGAGCAGCGAGTTGAGCCACACGAAGAAGCCGCGGTTGAAAGGCCCGCTCGTGCTTTCTGTTGACGGGCTTTTGTTCGAGTCCAACAAGATTCGTCTCTTTTCAATGTTTTCCAACACCAACAACGCCAGCTTTAAGATTGTCGAGATCGAGAGCACCGCTGCGTACGCGACATTCACCGAGAGAAGCCATTCTGTTCGTAATCGAGCGGCATCGAAAAGGAGAGTGGTGAAGAGATACGAGGTCAGGAGGAAGGATGGACGAATGGATTTGACGTGCTCGATATGTGAAAGAAGGACGATGCAGCATGCGGCGATGAGGCTGAGAACGGCGGCGGCGATGGAAAATCTTGTGTCGAGGTGTCGCGAGGAGGCTGTAAGGGCTAGGCATCCAACCTGGATGCCTGCATATGCACTTGATATGATCTATTGGGATTCGATTAGAGGGCCTTATTTGCAATTTTCAAAAGCGCTATACTGACAAGCTTTGGTGTGTATGCTGATCGACGCTTTGCTTTGTCAGGGGTTTGTAGGAGATAGACGGTTCTTGGGATCGAAAGCAGAAGAAACAGAGCAGAGGGAAGAACAGATAAGATGCTTTCTTCAAAAGATACTGCTCAAGAAATATCAGGTTAGCAAAGAAACATCTGTGATGACACTGTATTTGGCTTATAGGCAGTGGTTGTCGCACATGTGAAGTCAAACCCGCCTCGACAGCCCTCAGCCCAGACACCTGGGCCAAGGAAGCCATCACCACAAGCCGTGGCGTTGTAGGCCCTGTGGTGGATCATTTTATGGATAGGACCAAACGAGTTTCTATTTTACAATAGTAATTACAACCTCATATCGCACGGTGTTTCTCAAAAACCTTGTTTAAGATGTAGGGCTGAAAGAAAGAATATTTAGAGATTGTGGGGGAGGCTTAGACAATGTTTATATCAACCTTCATAAGAAATTGGTTGCCACTTTTATCATTGTATATCAGATCCTTCACAGGGGCCGTATACGTATTTCCAATACGCACACATCATTCGCCGCCTAATCGTTGATGACAAAAACACCCAACCAACGCGTGGAGCATATCGCGAAGCTGACTCCAACGGTGCTGACGAGTTCCGGTAGTTGTACCCGTTACGTCGGCGTTGACTCATAAACAGCCGTACCCGAATACCAGAAGCCTTGTAATGATTTATCTTGCCCTTTTGCCATCCGCCATTGCTCTAGTTCCTGCAGATAGTGGGGAGGAGCCGTCCGCTATTGGGCACTTTTGTTTAAACTTATTTCTCTGGAGCTCGTCACAGGCCGCGTGATTGTTGCGCGGCCTAAGGCGTAATTGGGCGGGCTGGCTTGGCGAATTGATTTTGGTGAAGACTTGGAGGCGTGCACTAATGAGTTGGCCGACGCCATTTTAGGCAGGTAAAATTATGGCATTTCCACAGTAAGCAAGAGAAGAAGCGAATGCTGCTGAGTATTTGCATATAGAGATAGATAGCTAGAGAGATATTGAATACATCAGAGTTTACATGTGGTTATCTCTCTTTGTTATTTACTACTGAAGGTTCCGCTTATATACACTATGAGATAAAGAACGAAGAAAAAAAGGAATATATCTATTACAGAAGCAGCACCTTGAGCTAATCCTCATGAGAGCTAACTGGCTCGTTATCGCCATTTACGTTGCCTGAACTACGCTTTGCTGGCGGGGGCTGCACAAATAAGAGTCCAACCCAGGCAATGAGGCATAGCAGTGCAATGTAAAACCAGGGCATACCAATCCAAAGCCCCTTCTTTTGCAAGCCCATGTCGAAGCACCACGCCAGCGCGGGTCCTCCGATAAAGGTGCCGAAGATCTCAGTTGTGCTGATGAGAGCATAGAGTGTGGAAGTATGCTCTGGGTCGACGTAATGCGTTATGGTGGCTCGCGCCAAAGGGCTAACGGCTGCTCCAAAGGTCTCGATGAACAGACCGATGATGAATAACACAATGTTGTGGCTGAATCCTTCAACAATAGCGCCAATAAAGAGCAACACAGTAGAGTATCGTGTCAACAGCAGGTCCTTCTCAAAGGAAGAGTAACCGAAACGGGGTGACAGGAGAAGTGTGGAGATCCTAGGGAGAACAGCCAGAACGATCAAGTTGAGAAGTCCAAAGGGTGACAGGAGAAAGCTCGTCTGTGCAAGGCGCCATCCAAAATGCTTGCTGACGTATTGTAAGATGGTGCTGGTATAGGCGGTATATCGTGCGGCCTGGAACAGAAAAGTGAGGAGTGCAAGAGGAATGCTGGGGTTTGTAAACAGGCTCAGAGCTTTTCTGAGCTCGACCAGGGCTGTGCCGACTTTTCGCTTGATTAATTCAACTGATAGGTCGCTGTCGCCTCCCTTCGTCCTCCGGTCAACCGGGAGCGTCTCTGGAAGGAAACCGAATGCTAGAAAGATGAAGGGCATGCAGGAGATGGAGACCCAGATGGGGACCCAGGGGCCATACTTTTGCATCAAAAATCCATTGACGAGGGGACCGACGAGACCACCGACGGTAGCACCAAACGTGAGCTGGAGGAAGCTAGCAGCTCTAGAAAAGGCAATTGAGTGATTTACAGTCAGTTTTTCTTCTTCTCAAGAATACTCGTCACTGGAGATATCAGGAGTTCCTTACTTTTCCTTTTCCGAGCTAACATCAGCGGCCATGGCATACAGCATGGCCAGCACGACTTGGATCCCGCCACCGATGAAGAGCGCGAGTGAGCTGATCATGAGAATGTAAGGATTCTTGCGGACTGTAGACTGGAAAAACCCGAGCATGAACGGGCCAGAAATTGGCCCTAATGCCATGCCGACGGAAGCTAATAGTATCGTCGGCTTGCGACCAATCTTATCGGCAAGCATGCCAAAGGGAAACGTCGTGAGGAGGCCTATACGGATGAGCGAATAAAGACGCCAAGAGTTAGTAGCGCTATTTTATATCATTCACAGGCAGCGATTCAGAGCAATACGAACTCATCAAAGAATGGAAAAGCCCCAGCCATCCAAGTAGATATGCCATCTGAGCCTGGACCTCGTCCGTTTTACACTTCATCTCGTCGATCAAGTCCAAAGAGTCGTCGCCGTAATAAACGTGGCAGACGCTGTCCTCGATAAGCCGATAGAGAGGAATAAGCAGCAGCATGCCGGTGCCGATGATGGTGCATTGTACAGTTGCGATGGTTCTGACTATTGATTTTCTCGTCTTTACCTGCCATCGTGCTGCGTTGATTATCGGCGGCGCGGCCTCATCGTCGTCGCTGGGGAGGATGGGTTCGCGCTCGCGCTCATATTCACCCAGCAGAGGCGCATCCTCATGAGTGTTTATCTCGCCGTTCGCCATGAGTGAAGAACAAGCTGCAACAATCGCCGTGTTTCAATTGACAATCATTGAAAGAGTAAGAAAACACGCGGCAGCAATAATTCCTAGGGTGGCTCAGTATAGTCGTGGGTACAGGGGCCGAAAAAAAAAAATGGGGGAGATTGATAAAGAAAAAGGGTGGATTCTAGTACGAAATGGCAGCAGTATTGAATCCCCCAGACTTCGTAATCACGGCCCCGGTCTGCCATGCTTGGCGCAACGTTTCTCTTGTCCACACCATCTTCTATAAGCCCGCGGTTGGCAATTCCGAGAAATCGCGGCACCATGAGGCTAAAGCAAGATGGTCCTTTCGGTGTGTGTCGCCATAACGACTCAGATTTGCAAGTGTCGCTGTTGGTTTAAACATGATAAACTGCACATATACGTGTGCGTATTATGGAGTAGACTCAGAGAAAAAAGCTGCTTGGTCTCCTGGCTGGAATAAGTACAGGATTTGCTGATCGACCTGAGCTGACAACGAATAGCATTTTAGTAGCACTTAGAACAGCTTTGATGGAGGGGCTGAAAATCCCTGTAACTGTACCTGGGATTTTACAGCCCTTTTAAGAACAGTCACTGAGAACCAGATGGCAGAAGAAGTGAGCCAATGTAGTACAAAGAAAAGATGTATATGCTTCGTCCAATTCAGATGAAAGATGGAATAAACTCAAGTGTCTCATATAACATTCCAGAGTGTTGCTCAGTAAGCAAATGTTGAATTTCTAATTGAGAGCTTATTTCATCATTGCCATGTCTTCAACCCCACTCAGTGCGGCAGCGCGCAATAGTCCAACAAGAACGAGCAAAATCTCTTCAACGCCTTCGCAAATCTGTTTCTACAAGGTGATCGAAAAAGGCATAAGAAGAAACGAAAACTCCCAAACTTTCCCTTTCAAACCAGGTGATATCCTCTGAATCAATTCATCATGGCTGCCCCCCTTCGCATCGGCTTCGTGCCTGAGCACTTTTCTACCCCGCTGCACTTTGCTCAGAAATACTACGGCCTCGATGCTACTCTCATCCCCTTTCCCTCAGGCACTGGCCACATGATCACGGCTCTACGGGCTAATGAGATCGATATCGGCATCGGTTTGACTGAGGCGTGGATCGCAGGTCTGGGCAAAGATGGAGTTGAGGGAGATGGAGGATATCGCCTGGTTGGCACCTACGTTGAGACGCCGCTCTGTAAGTGCATCTAAGGAAGACAGTATCAAGACTAGATTCATTACAATACTGTCGCCTCATGGAGAATCAACACAATTGCTAACACTAATAGGCTGGGCCATCTCGACCGGTGCCAAGCGCCCTGAAATCACCTCCGTCGACTCCCTCAAGGGCGGCAAGATTGGTGTCTCGCGCATAGGTTCCGGCAGCTACGTGATGGGCTATGTCCTTGCCGATAAGAACGGCTGGCTGTCTGCCCCAGGCGGGGAGCCCTATTCCGACCACGTCGTCCTCAACACGTTTGAGAAGCTGCGCAACGCCGTCAACTCGGGCGAGGCGGATTTCTTCATGTGGGAGCACTTCACGTCCAAGAAGTACTACGACTCTGGCGAGATTCGCCGCGTGGGCGAGATCTACACGCCGTGGAGCAGCTGGAAGATTGTGGCGTCGACAAAGCTCACCCAGGGAGGGCTGGACGCTCGTGTAAAGGATTTGTTTGAGAAGCTGGACAAGGGAGTGGCGCATTTCAACACGAACCCGGACGAGGCGGTCGAGTATATTTCAACCAATCTAGATTACTCGGCCGAGGATGCAAGAGAGTGGCTCAAAACTGTCAAGTTTCCGGCCAAGACAGAGGGTGTGAAGCCCGAGGTTGTAACGAGCTGTGTCTCGATTTTGCGGAAAGCTGGCGTGCTGGTTGAAGGGAAAGGCATGAGCTCAGGCGAAATGAGTGTGTGAATGTATTCGCAAGAGAAGCCTTAATATAAAAGACTGTTGCCAATATAGCTAGTCATTCTGCATTGATTCGCTGCTGTCGCTCTCCTCCTGAGAACTATCGCTGCTACCGTCGCTATCCCAAGCTCTTCCTTCCCTCCTGCTTCGCCATATCGAAAAAGCTTCCTCGTAGTAGTCGTGTTCTGCATCAGTGCCATACCAAAGCCTCATCTCTTTAACGCCAGGAAACTGGCTCTCGAATGAATCACAAAATTCTTCTGGTGTCATTCGGCTAAATCGCACAGAAATAACCCGGTTAGTCTAGTTTTCAATAGCTTGGAGGAAGTGATGTGATTGAGCAAGAAGATTCAAACTGACCTCATAATTTCCTCACCGGCGAGTCTCTTCAAATTCAACGTAGCTAGCTGTGGAAATACCAGGATGCCAGGGGCAGCAGTGAATAAATTATCAGTATTGAGCGGCCGGAACATCTCGCACTTCCGTAAGTTCGGACAATGGCGTAGAAATGCTTCCACCGCTTTAGTAGAGATATTGCACTGCACCCGAAGTCGAAGGTGGTGAAGATGCGGCAATCGACGGGCCAATGCCTCACAGTCATGGTCCGAAAATTCAGACTGCACGAGGGTGATTCTAGTCTCGTGGGGAAAGGGGCCCAAGTGAAGTCTTGAAAGCCTTGAAAGAGCGCCCAGTTTTATCAATGCTTCGACATCAATGATGTTCAATTGCAGGTAATATATAGTCAAGTCTTCCAGGTGTTGTAGCCTTGAAACAGGCGCCAGTACATCGACTGTCGAATCTTTGACTATCAGTACGAGTTGTCTTATGTTTACAATCAGAGGAACTAGCTTGCTGATAGCCTTCGAAGAAGCAACCAAAGTTATTTCTGTAATCTGTGGGAAAGGCAGAAGGTCCGAATGCAATGTTTCGGCGGCGACTTGCTGTGAAACATGCTCAGTCCAACACCATGGAAGCCTCAGTATCTCTAATCTTCTGCTCTGTGCTAAACATGAGAGAAGTTCAGTGGTTGCCGCGATAGTTTTACCTCCAAAAAGGGAAACTGTCACCGATTTGAGATATGGAGCGTGTCGTATAAATCTACAAAATGACTCAAGCGTGGCGTTAAATCTTGCTGTGGATATTGAAATTTCTCGTAGGTTCGGAGTTTTCCTCTGCAAGCAGGAGAGCGCCTCGGAATCAAATTTTGGAACGTAGGAAAAGGAAAAGGATTGCAGAGAAGGCACCAAATATGGTTCCAAGTGCCGCAATTCGTATTTGCCGTAGACTTCAAGGGAGATATTCCTCAACTTCCTAAATACAAGGCCTTTGTATTGGCGATGATATATCGCCGGCTTTAACCCTGTAATTGAAACTTGAGCCATCTTGGATGCATAAATCTGTCGGCGATTAGGCGGCACTTGGAAAAGCCAATCAATACTTCCCCAGTCAGCCCATATCTTCTCCGCTGCGATCTCAAACCATAATCGATTCACCCGCATGGCATTTTTGAGATCATGGAAGTTCAAAATAGGTACAAGGCAGTTGTTTTCACCGCTGCACTCCTCGGCTTCCAGAATCATGGCAAAGATCTCAGGAAGTGATAGCGCTTCCTGCACAGCTGAAGGGCCATGTTGTGCCACTGCCATTGTGGAGTGAAGAGTCGCTCTTTGAGACGGCTTCAGAAAATAATAACGGGAGAGGGATAAGATGTTAAAATACAAGTTGGTGATGAGAAGCTCGTGGTGGGAGAAGAAAAATATGAGAATAGAATAGAAAGATGAGTGGAATAATGGTAACAGTACAAAGAATCAAATCCTGCCAAGAGGCTGGAAAAAGAAAAGAAAAAAAAAAAGAAAAAGACTCAAAGAAGTGGTTGAATGGGTGCTTGTCTATTATTATTTTCATTATAACTCTAATATTGAGAAAAGCATTACGCATTGTAAAACACTTGTCTCCTGAGCTCCTTCTGTATCAAATATCAACACCACAACATGGTCGATTGTAGCTGCTATGGCGTTGCCCTAGCAATACAGCACAGAAACGGATAGTTTTGGCTGAGTTTTGGACCTATCGACACAATTGAATAAGGTACGGGACGAACCATCTGTAGTAAGGGCCATTCTCTGCTTCTTGAAGGCCATTGTGAGAAACCAACGAAGATGTCAATCACCGGACGGTTGCAACTGTGAAAGGGGAAACGAAATATAATTTTTCAGAATGAATAAACATGAGGCAAAAGTAATATCTTTATTGCTTTACACATAATCTGTTTGTTCGCACGAAGTTATGAAGCATAAGAGTGTGGCGTAGACGAGATAAGCGACACAGGCGAGTCACTCGCTCATTCATACCTCAAACAGCATACTTCACCTACATTCTGTCAACGTGTCGTATGTATGAAGAAGAATAGCATTTATGGTTTCATCTCTATGAGATAATCAAAGCCAATATGGCGTCAATGTATCATGCAAATGGCCTCTGGTCATTCAGATGGCCAGGTGCATATATAGCATTCCTCTCCCGACATGTGCATTGCGCAGCAGGCTCACAATCCGAACCCTTTGTCCTTGGCTGCTGGAAACACGAGCTCAAATTATGGATTTCGAAAGAGTCAAACAGCTATCGGGAGATATTAAGAGAGAAAATGGCGCGTCTCTTGCTACCCGTGCTGTTCATGCGGACGCCGATATCAATGGCCACTCTGCAATCGCCCCAGCGCTGCATACCAGCACAACGTACCGCTTTGCAGATGATCCGAATGATCTCGTTGCTTTCAAAGATCTCCAGGTAAAGTAGAAATGGCAATTTGTCTTCTGCTTCCGCAGTTTATCAAATTGGACAGCCGGAAGAGGCCCTCGGCTCTCATGCCTACGCTCGCTATACCAGCCGCCCCAACATGGTCCGCTTTGAAGCAATCCTGACTTCTATCCTGGGCGGGCCGTCTCTCACATACGCTTCTGGTTTAGCAGCCTTCCACGCCATTCTTGTGCTCCTGAACCCACAGCGCATTGCCATTGGCGAGGGATATCGTGGCTGCCATGGTGTCATCAACATGGTCTCTCGTATGGCCGGCCAAGAGAAGCTACCTCTGGACTGCGATGCCGCAGAGTTACAGCCAGGCGACGTTATTCATGTCGAGACACCCCTGAATCCGACTGGAGAGGCCGTCAACTTGCAGTACTACGCGGAGAAGGCCCACAAGGCGGGAGCATTCCTGACCGTTGATGCGACTTTCGGACCCCCGCCGCTCCAGAATCCCTTCGACTTTGGGGCTGATATTGTTATTCATAGCGGTACTAAGTATTTTGGAGGGCATTCCGATATGTTGTGTGGCATATTGGCTGTCAATCCCAAACACGACTTGCTGATGAGGCTCCATAGCGATCGTGTCTATCTGGGCTCAGTTGCAGGTAACATGGAAAGCTGGCTTGGCATGCGGTCTCTACGCACCCTCGAGCTCCGAGTCACAAGGCAAAGTGCCACCGCAACAGCGCTGGTCTTATGGTTCCGCAGCCAGCTCCAGGATCCATCCACGGCGGCTCATCAAGTAGTCCAAGACGTTCATCATGCGAGCTTGCAGGCCGAGGCAGCTGAAGAAGGCAGCTGGCTAGAGAAACAAATACCCAATGGCTACGGGGCTATTTTCTCCATTACTCTAAAGGATGCGACTCTAGCCAAAAGACTACCGAGCAAACTGCGCCTCTTCCAGCATGCGACTAGTCTTGGAGGTGTAGAAAGCCTGATAGAATGGCGAGCTATGACGAATACCAGTATTGACCAGAGGCTGGTTCGACTCAGTGTTGGAGTGGAAGCGCTGGAGGATTTGACCAGAGACTTGCAGCAGGGATTAGAAGCCTTGAGAAAGGAGGCAGCGAAGTAGCCTCCAATACTAGAACTAAATGCAACGTTGTGTGCCTGGCAATAATTCGATTTGTTACAAATAGGCACATGTATGTATCGTATGCTGATTGAGTGCCTAGTACAGGTAGCTGATATGATACAGTCGTGGTGTCTCAATACTGAACATCGGGTTGCGTCATTGGTCTTTCTTCTACTCGACGTGGCTGTCATTACGTGAGAAACTTTGCGGCGGCCAGTTTCTAGAAACCTGTCAAGCGCGGCTAATAGTAATACAATTCCAAACCCGCAAGTTTCCAGCTTTGTCATGTTTGTCATCTCCATTATCAAATCTGGGAGTCCCGTCGCAGCGCTGTGTTGAAGGGCGGCAACTTCCGAGGCGGCAAAATCCCCCGGGCTGCTGCTGACGTGCGTCACAACTGCAATCTGTTATACACAATTCGGCGATCCTCAAGCAGCTACTGCAGCTATGGTAGCTACGGCAGTTAACTATTGAGGTCATGATGGCTCTGTCTATCCTAAGTCCAGCCTGATTAGGTGCTATAGAGTTTAGCACTTGTGGTATTTTGTCTTTTTCCCTCAGCAGTACCTGACATCAAGAGTGCGTACAACATGTATTCCACGATGAAAGAGTCTCTCTCTGCAGAGGATCAGCATCCCTGACGGTGCCCTGTCCGTGTGGCAGAACATCGTCGCTAAAGCAGGAGATTCCTAATCTAGGTAAGCACTTTACTTGCACAGGTGCCCGATGCCGATTGAGCCCCGTCATAAGCTCCGAATAAGTCCATCGCCAGCCCTCGATGCAACACATCTTGATGGGAAATTCCGAGACACGCAATTGATGAACAAGCAGCCCTGCAGCTGCGACGTGAAACCGCGCCCGAGCTCCGCGTTGGCGCAACCCAATTCGACCTTGGCGTTTCTAGTAGCCAATCGGCCGATCCAAGCGATGCATCCGAGTAGAGCGGGCCAGTCTGAAGCTCAGAATCCAGCAAGCTTTGGAGGCGCCTCCAAGCTAGGGCCAAGAAATAGGTGAGATGATGATGTAGTAGTTGGTCTGAGACTTGGGGAGGGGAAAAGTATATAACTACGGATGATGAGCTGTTGAAGCCGAGTTTTCAATCATTCAGACAACTCAGCAGCTTCTTCACTGCACGAATTCTCACGCACCTCCAATTCAAGACAAAGCAATCTCAACAACATCGAGCTACCGACTACTATTGAATCTCACCTATTTCGTCAAATATACACCCACAGCCACCATGCCTTCCTTCACTGTCTACACAGGATCCAAGGATGGCCTTGTTAAGCCTCGCACCACCACCAAGCCCGATCAGCTCACTGGTGACCAGGTGTACCTGCGAGTGACGGCCTCTGGAATGTGCTTTACCGATGTGCATTATGTAAGTTGTCTCAGGTCGACTCGTATACAATACTGTCCCTCCATTTCTTCAAAAATTACTAACAAGCCATCTATAGAAACATGGAGATGTTGCACTGGGTCACGAAGGTGTTGGAGTTGTTGAACAGACCGGCCCTGGCGTCACCTATCTCAAGAAGGGAGACCGAGTGGGCTGGGGATACCAGACCGACCACTGCGGCCACTGTCTCGAGTGTCTTCAGGGAAACGACGTTTTCTGCAAGGAGCGTGTTCTCTACGGCTCAGGAAATACCGACCAGGGCAGCTTTGCTACTCACGCCGTTCTTCGAGAGGCTTTCCTCCACCCCATTCCAGATGAGATTAGCAACGAGGATGCTGCGCCTCTCCAGTGTGCTGGCGCGACTGTTTTTACAGCTTTGCACGATGTAGACTCCAATGACACTGTCGGTATTATGGGAGTTGGAGGCCTAGGTCACATTGCCATTCAGTTTGCTGCCAAGCTTGGCTGCCGCGTTGTTGTACTTTCTGGCTCCGATAGCAAGAAATCTGATGCCACAAAGCTTGGTGCTCACAGATTTGTTGCCATGAACAAAGGCAATCTTGATGAGCAGCTGGGTGACTGGAAAATCTCTCGCCTTTTGGTTACTACTTCCGCTCAGCCAGCTTGGGACAAGATTCTTCCCCTTCTTTCTACTCGTGCTCGCATCTATCCTCTGTCAGTGTCTTCTGACAACCTGGAGATGCCCTACATGCCACTCATCATGAGCGGTATCACGATTCATGGCTCCCTCGTCGCCTCACGCCCTATTCACCGCAAGATGTTGGAGTTTGCTGCTCTTCACCAAATTAAGCCTGTGCTTGAGAAGTTTGAGATGACAGAAGATGGTATCAACAAGGCGTTTGAGCGTCTTGAAGCGGGCAAGGTGCAATACAGAGTTGTTCTGCTACCAAATCAGAAGTAGAAGCGGTATATGAAAGAAACGGTTTAAAACTAATTGCATAGCGAAAGGGGAAGCGGCAGTCTTCCAAGGTTTACTATTTCAGTTGCAATGGATTTGATAGGATAGAAAAAAATAATCTTCCAATCTAATTTGGGCTGGCTTATTTTTGTGTTTAATGTCTTACTCATTTATTAGTAAAAATCAGCCAAATGGTTGAGTGCGTGTATGAGTGGCGTGAACCTATTTACCATCAAAATCATCGTCAAGAAATTGCCTGTTATTCCATCCGAATACTAGGCACTGCTTATTAAGATACATCGCTGCTTTTACATGTACCAGCTCAGGCGCTACTCATGAGGCGCTCACTCCATGCCTCAGTACATCAGGAATAGGCAGGTCGTAACACTAATCTAAAAGCTATATCTTCTTAATACTGCACGTGATTATTCATCTAGATTATCCCTACCTAACATCCTCTCTATTATAAACTATAAATTAAATCTATTAAATTAAAGATCTAATTCTTTTCAAGTCTCTTTATCTTAGCAAATAGCTTAGTATGAGCTTTATAGCTTTTCTTGGTCGCTCGGTTGAGATCAACTGTATTTTGAAGAAGTAGGTTGACCACAGCTTCATGGCCATTCTCCATTGCATGCTTAAGTGGCTTCTTACCGCTACCACTGTCTTTGAACTGAAAATCAGCGCCACTCTCAAGAAGCAGCTTGACAATAGCTTCATGGCCGTTCCTAGCTGCCCATATAAGTGGTGTCCAGCCATATCCATCATCCTTGAACTCAAGATTAGACCCATTCTGAATGAGCAGCTTGACAATAGCTTCGTGACCGTTCCTAGCTGCCCACATAAGCGGTGTCTGGCCATATTTCTTATCGTTTGGTTCAAGTCGGAGCCTAGTCGCAAGAGGCAGCTCGGCGAAACCTTCCAGTTTGCTTAATGCTTCCCAATAAATTGGCGTCGACCTATATTCGGCATCCTTTGCCTCGACATGGGCACCATTTTCGAGAAGCATCTTGACAATAGCTTCATGGCCGCTCTTGGCCGCTAACATAAGTGGCGTTTCCATGAATCTAGTCAGCACGTCTGGTTCGTACTTGCTCAACAACTGGCTTGTCAAGTATTGAAGTCCAAAGAAAGCTGTTAGGTGAAGTCCTGTCACCCGACTCGCCTCGAAGCTCATCCTGCCCATGGTTTTTATTTCGTATACTTGCCAAGCAGCTTCCATTTTCGATTGGCTTTCCAACAAGATGTTAGCATTCCAATCAAGGCCAACCGAATTTCGAGCGTGGTGCCCCCAGTTTTGGGCTGCGTAGGAGTAGAGAGGGTTGGACTGTATCCGATCCTTAAAAGACTCATATGTCGAACAAACGCCTTGGCTGAAGGTGTCAAATGTGATATAGGTGAGGCAAGCTGATGTGATTTCATTTTGTGCGTCTGGGAACCAATCTCTCTGCGTCCGCTGGAAGTATTCCTGCGTCGTGTAATGAACCAGCCTAACAATATTGCTCCTCTCATCGACAATGACTAGCCCAGCACAGGCAGAGACTAAATCCTTAATCTCTGCAATATTATCTTTGTCTATTTCATGACTATCCTTCTCCACAGCGAGTGCTGTCTGAAGTTCAATTGTAGATAGCTGTTTCATAGAGCAAGAAATCCATGAGAGAGCCTGCAAAGCAAGTCGTTGAAATCCCGGCCCCTGGTCCTGTATTCTCCTCATTGTCTCGTCGTAGGTTTGATTCAAAGCCTCATCACCTTTTGGCAAATTGTCCAAAGCTTTAATAATTGCCTTGGGGGTAAGCTTATCCTGGAGTAAATCTAAATGGAGTTTAGCAAGAAGAAACCTAGGTGAGTGTTAGCACAAGAAGATAGGCATTTATAACTAGAACCATGAGGCATACATTCCATCAATCGCGTTGGCGATTTGTGCTATTATACGTTCTTGCAATTCGGAATGTTTTAAGACGAACGATGGCAATTCTGACATGCGTTCTCCCAAATATAGCCGAATGTCATCGTTTTTAGCACGAATATCCAGCAATATGCTGCCATTAAACTCATCTCGGATATCCTGGACGTATCGTGAAGTCACAAAGACATTCGCTTTCGTTGTATCCCGTAGGGTGAATATCTCAGTCAAAAATTTCTTTCGGTTGTTACCAGACGCTTGGCATTCATCAAGTGCGTCAATGATGAGAAATATTCTCGAGTACGTCTGAGCTACTGATTGTAAAGCTCCGCGAATCTCTTCAAGCGATGGCCGTGTGTGTTTGGATGCATTAGAATTATACAAATCTTGAATAATACTTGGCAAAGAGGGTCGGCGCTCTGAAAGTTGCCTTAGCAAGCTCATTAATAAACTGTTCACTTGCTGGTCGCTAGTGCGCTGGAAGTTGCAATAAATAAAAGCAATTCCGACTGTGCTATCTTGACCAAATTTTTCGTAGAGATCATTGACTACAATTGACGTAAGAATTGTCTTCCCCGCTCCGGGAATTCCTTGACAGAATAGCGTCTGCTGGCTTGCTTTAAGCCATCCCTGGAATTCCACCGAGTCGAGAAGCCATTGGCCAGTTCCAGGTTGTCGTCGATGAAAGAAGTCACTCTGCTGGAGGCCATATTTTACTGGTGATAACCATTTGAGAATTTCATTGTCTTCTTTAACGGTAATTTTAGACTCGATACGTGTCACAACTTCCCTAGTCGTAGCAGAGTCTTCTAAAACTAGATTCACTGTTAGATAGTTTGTTGGCAGGTGAATTCACTAAATGAAATTGCCAAGGCTCACGTTTTCCAATAATTGCCGTTATCGCTTCCATGCTTTCGACTTCTTGCGGTTGAATCACTCTTAGAAGGTCCTTCGCATATGCTGCCGCCGCAACAGCGGAGTAGGGCTGCCAGACTTTATTCTTATGGTCGTCAGAGTAATCGCAGATCCCTCTAATAACAATACAAGGGAAGTCATCCATCAGGCCAGCTGCTTCCATTTCGAAGCATAGAACACCCCAAGCATCTCTCAGCTCATCTCGACGTTTGGCAGACCTTATGACAGCATTTCCGGACGCAATAAGGCCGTAATGGACCATAGGCTCATCTGATTCTCGAGAAAGTCTCTCTTCCGCTTGTGTAGGATCACAAGCTGAACAATCTGATGCAGTAGCATGAGTATAGCCCGAGATGAAAAGTTGGTCTTTATCTCTCCCCGGAAATTTGTATTGCTTCAAACCGCGAATTTTTGACGCCTTGAGTGCCACTTGGTCTATGTAATGTAACATTTGGCCTTCGCCAAAATCATGTTCGGATTGTAACAGCTCGATTGCCTTTGATAGAATCTTAGGTGGTTTATTTAAGTGCGATTCGATAGAAAATTCTTTATCATTCTTCCATTTTCCCATATCGTATTAAAGGACGCTACCTGAAAAAAAAAAATGGGTTATCGTTTTGAAGCGATCAGAAATGGACATGGGCTTCTCTGGGCTTACCATGACTTCCCTTTGCAACACTAACAACGACATCTCCAAGTCGAAGATCATTGAGAGGATCATCTGGATCCGGTCGATTCGGGGCTCCGCCGCCTACACCCACCATTAAGCCGAATCGAATATTGTGAAAAGTGCGAATCATCTGTACTGCCGTCTGAGCAGCAGCATTTGTTCCATAGTTGCCTGATCCAGTGAAGGCAATGGCAACATTATGTCCTGCCATGCTTCCGAGGAGATAGCTATTGTCATCTTTTTTGGCGGATGGAAGCTGCTCATGCTGTTCATCTAGCAAGGCTTTTGCTGCGTTTAGTTCAGACTGAAGCACACAAATCCACCCAACAGTATATGCATCATGCGATAGCCGCTTCTTCTCGTCGACTCCAGATGGCGCTGGAGCTCCGGATAGTCTAGTGTAGGACATGATGCAGCATACAGACGCTCAGATTTCGCTAGAGCTGGAATAACAATGGCGTTCGACAAAGGAAGACAGATTTGAAGCAAACGTTGAATAAATTTTAGTTCAATAGCGAAGTTCGATGTTGTTTGCCAGCATCTATATTTGGGTGGCGATGCAATGTCGATTTGCAATAGCTGAAAACAAAAGATCCATTTGCTCTGCACTGTCTAACAGTCGTTGGGTTCCCTTGGGCTGAAATCAGGCAAGATAACAAGTGTAGGGGGCCCAACAAGATAAGCGGATTTCGGTCATAATTGCCTTGGTACATACGGAGTCCTATGTACCTACTGTAATCAAGGATTGAAGTGCGGCTGATGATAGGTTGAACCACCTCGGAATGTAGCAAATCCAAATGACTAATGGAAAAGAGGCAGCTCATATCAAGAAAACAAAAACGGGATAAACCATTCTCAGTATCTTAGCAATACGGGACATCCGTGTCAATTGCGACGGCCTGTCCGTTATTGGCTGCCAGCATCGCCTCCTTGCTGTAAGTACTGTTCCATCATCACGCGCCAATTATATTATTATTATTCTTTCAGTTAATTCTGAACATCTTAGCTAGTGGAATGTCTATTGTTTCCGGTATTTTGTTTTCTAGTTTCCCAAAAGCTTTTCTCAGCCAATATCTCTCAGACACTGATGTGGATGAAGCGGCCACCCCAATGTTTAATACATATGAACATATGCATGCCATTTCCACACGGCGCATCAAATATCCTACCCCGACACCAGAACTGAGACGGAATTTATTTGTTTCTTTCCCTTATGGTATAGTACCTGGTGCAATTCCTGATACGGTATGGCCCGCATCCACCGAAATACCACGCTGGATGTCAAAACGGCAGTCAATGATACCAAGTGCTGGTTCGACTCTTGTCCAAAGAGATAGCACCTGATCAAATACAAATTGCAAAGGAAGTATTTAATGAAGTTCCAGATATTTTAATGGTATAGTCTGTTCGTAGAGAGTTATAATTGGAGTCTTTCATGGCTGCCTAGAGTCTTAGTGAGGCTTGTTCAGCTGTTTCGAAAGTTCTACCCAATCCGGCTCTCGCCCAGCTCCATGTGTTTTTGGTTTCGTGTTGCTCTCCGCCATCTACGGTGACTTTCATTCCTACTCTATTCATTCATGGCATTTTTAATTGCTTGCAGCAGGCTGATCGCACGACTTGCTACGTCAAGAGTACCTAGGTAGGCGCGGATTCATTCCGTCGTACCTGGGCTGTCAATGCCTTGATAATAGTATTCTTTGCGTATCTCCATGGTTGGTATTTGCATCATTCATGTATTTCTCATTTTGGAAATTCCATGTGAGATATCTTTTTGTCATGAATGTTGCTGCATGCATCTATATACGCAACAATTTTCAACTAAAATCTCATTCCACACCCATTGGTATAAAATTTCATATATTAGCTGCTCGAAATCTTACAGCTACCAATATGATATTGAGGCAATAATGAATATTCTACCGTATTGTAGTAAGTGTTAAAGAACAGCATAAATATGAGATACTGGCCAACATGTATTAACTAAATGAATTGACGGTTACATACAACGTGTATATCGTTATATTAAGCCCTTTACCCTAAAACTAACTTCCTTACACTTGAATAGTTTAAGACAAAATGAATGTCGAAATACATTAGTAGCGTCTAATTACACTCTATGTTACCTAAGTATGATAAGCTATGCCATGCCATGCCACGCTGCGCTGCGCCTATCCCACATCATCCACACCTTTGCCATCTATATATCCTCTAAAGACAAGCTCACACATCAAAGAATGGAATCAGGCCCGTCCTGGGGTGGCAGTTGATGTACTCAAACGTCACTTCGCCAGGCTTCAAAGCTGACATTTCATGCCAAGAGCGGAACTTGAACGTCGTCTTGCCGAATTTGGTAGAGTGGGCATGAGCTCCGTGGAATATTTTATGATGCGTCTTGTGCTTGGAAGACCACGCTTCGATGTCCCTGAGAGAGCGGAAGAAGCCGCTGCTGCATGTTTCGAGCCTTCGACGATCCTTTGCTACAAAGAGGCCGAATTTCTCTGCGTCGGAGACGTTATTATCGCCAGTGCTGGAGTGACCGTTTGTTCCATTAAAATATCTGGTGTAATTCTTCATGAGATTTGCAAGTCCATTGATCACTGTATTTCCATTGCCGTTCAATGAAGCCGTCTTTTCTGCCTCTTCTGCTTGGAGAACTCTGTTCGTGACTATATGACGAGAGAAACGCAGCCCAATGTCGCCTGTCTCTTCCGCATTCTCTTCGAGAAACGCCATTCCCTCTCTCAATATGGGTTCAAGTGTGCCTTCGTATGCCTCTCTTTCGTCGTCTTTGCATCGTTCCCAGAACTGGCCGGACCGAATATGAGCGACGGAGACCTTGTTTTCCCCTTCAATGACACGACCTTTGGTGTCCTTGTCAAAGTTAGGCGTGCCAAGTTTATACTCTGGCTCAAAGAGGTCATGCGATGATGCTGGCAATCGATCACGAGCCGCTCCCCAGTATCCGGTAAATTTGTGGCCGATTTGGGTAGCACCTGCAATAGAAGCGATGCCTGGCTGATAATCATTTCCAGAGTAAACTGTTTCAATTCGAGGTTTTGGAACTGACAATGACTCTCGCCATAAACCCACTACTTCTTGATCTGAAGGTGAAAATGATTTATATAGCTGTTGTAGATTGAGACTCTCCGTGGCTGCCATGGCAACATCTTTATCGGTCCAATAGCAAATATATATTTCTGTATCTGGGAGATCGTAGCCGGCTTCGACATACATTTTCTCCCACAATTTTGGAGCAAGCTCTCCGGATCCTTGCCGGACCCAATCCTCAATTTTCTCCGCCACTTTTCTCTGAACAGCAGAAGTGACATGGGCGTGGAGCTCGGTGTGTATCCCCTTGGCAGGATTCTCTTCATGACGAGGCTGGATACCGATATAAGTGATGCTAATGCCATTCACATCTTCAGGAAGCTCTGTCATGTAACGAGGAAACTTGACTTGCCAATTTTCTGGCTGATTTAAAGGCAATTCCCGATTCTCAGTTTGTATTTGTGAATGAGACATGGTACTAAGACGGAAGTAGTGCAAATAATTTTTAAAAAAAATTCTTCTTATCTTAGCAAGAATAAAGATGCCAAAAGATGTAGAGTGAGTTATGGCGTTTTATGGCTTTCAATCGTCGAATTATCTTGCCTATAAGAGGCCAAATGGTTTATAATTATACAATGCTCGCTGCCAATGGCCATATGAGGTTGTAAGTGAAAGTCGCCGTATAAGGAAATACGGAGAAGAGGCGTTCGGCAATCTCGCCTCTATCCATATAGCTGCATCAGTGACAGCTGAAACCCAAAAATATGGTGTCAAATACAGAGAATTGCATATTTTATACTGTCCAGAGCAGACCCCAAAGCAGCCAGTGGTGCAGGATTGCGGACTCGGCAGACTCGCCTATCTCGTTTGCTCGTCTGAGACCCCGGATTCAAAGTGGGTTCATCTCCGGCTAGAACGTTCAAATCAGGGGCCTGTAGTGTCTCCAAAATTACCTAATGTACGCAAGCGGTTGAATGACTGGGGTTCCGACGCTTAGCTCGCTTGGCTCGAGCAAGCATCTCATCCCAATAGGACTTCGGAGAGACGTGACGCACCCCCTTCCCCTCGGGAGGAGCCCTTCACCATGAGCGAGATCAAGAGACGCACGCGCACTGGCTGCCTCACGTGTCGGGCCCGCCGCGTCAAGTGCGACGAGCGCAAGCCGGCATGCAACCGGTGCAACATCGCCAACGTTGAGTGTGCGGGCTACGCGCCCAAGAGGCAGATCGAGGTGCGGGCGCCAAACCGCCATCGCGGCGTGTCCCACTCGCTGCAGCACTCGCCGGCCGATGACAATGACAGCACCGTCGTCGACGACGAGTTCCAGGTCTTGCCGCAAAACCAGGGCCTCGGCGCCGGTTCCACCCCCTCCGGACCACCCTCCGGCCCGGCGAGCGGCCCGTCGTCCGGCATATCCGCTCATCCCGCTCTTCCCCGGCCGCAGTTCCGTATCGATGGCTTGCCGCTGGTTGGTCTGCCCAGCAACCCACGCATGTCGTATCGTCCCTGTGCCGCCGCCAGAGAGGTCCTGTCTTACCACCAGTTCTTCTTCCGGACGCTGCCCATGCTGTTCCCGGCTGACCGATTGCCCTTCTGGAGAGACCGCCTGTGTGAAGAGGCCTTGATCATTGAGTATGCCCAGCGAGGAATTCTGGCGCTGGGGTGTATGCATCGTTCTTCTCTCATGATTGCCATGCTTGGGGAGAACGACCAGAACCGCGGGCTGGATACTAAAGTGATTGCCGTTCAGGCATACACAAAGGCCTTACAGGAACTATCAGGCTGTCTCGATGAGGCCGAAAAATCTCTAGACATTTTAACGGCCGTGTTGGTCCTCATGGCCTACTTTGAGGTAAGTGGTGGAACTGGGGATAAGTACGAGAGTGCGGGAAGTGGTCGTCGTAGCTAATATGGCATCATCTCAACAGTGCTTTGCGGGCAACATCCCGGCTGCTTATGGCCATGTCCGCACAGCTCACTACTACTTCACAGCCCTCAGGTCTAATACATCGCTTCGTGTAGATGACCTTGCAATGGAGTCTTTGGAAACTACTCTGCAAACCCTAGCATGGACCTGCTACATGGCGGTACCGCTTCCCGGTATGCTCCTCTCTATTGGCCATACGATGCCTACCAGTCATATTGCGTTAAATGCCTTCGATCTACAACGCAGCTTGCTTCAGATTCTCGTTGACTCTGGGGCACACGATGAGATGTGGAATCTTTCCCCAACTCGACAAGGTCCAGCTGTACTATTGGAAAAGGTTTACCGATTGCAGCGCGATTTGCGAGAGTGGAGAGACGTCCATAAGCATCTCCATCCGAACCTTGAAACGGACACAGCATCCCTAACCAGTCTCGGCGGCTCAGAAGAGGTTCATTTTCCCATCCCCCCGTCACCCTTCCTGCCAATGCCCCTTCATCTATGCCTCTCTGGAGCGACGTTCAACTTCCTCATGGCTCGCATCTTGTGGACACTCTGCCTTTATGATAAAAGTCAAGACGCAAAGAAACTAGAATCCGAAGCCTACATACACTTTTACCAGACCATACGCTTTGCGGCGACTCATGCTATGAACAATCACTCACGAACTCTTCCCACTTCTACTTATTCCACAGATGCTCCTGTTTCCGGCGAGGAGATGGATCACAGCCTCTTACCCATCTTATATATCACTGGCCAGTGCAGCCCTTGGCCATCATGGCTCCGCTGGATTGCGCAGCTGATGCAGCAGATTGGAGAACAAGGGCTATTCAACGGCTATGTTCTGTCTGCCAGTCTTAAAGTTCTACACAAAATGGAACTCAGCCACAACCTGCTCTCGACAGATAGGATCGAGCGATATCCCAGCCCGGCGCTGCGAATCATCTCCATGCTGATACCGGAGACGAGCGCCCAAGGCTTTATGTGCTACTATGCCAAACCTTCCCGATTCAACAGTGGTTGGATCAATCGGGGTACTCTAACTTATTATCCCATCGCCCACGCGCGCTTCTCCCCCGAGCTTGACGATAACAGCACGGCTAAGCGAGAGGTTGACATTTATGATGAACAGCGATCAATGGAAGAGCAGTTTACTTGGGAGTGGATTCTCAGTCGTCCAATTGCAAGCAGTTGGAAGAACCGCTCTTCACAAGCGAGATTTAACCTCGATGACATTCTTCGTGACCATATGAATGGAAGTCGGTTACTGCCGATTAACCAACGGACGCCTGGTGGGAGCGTAATTGGGTATTAATAAATTTACTAATGAAAGAAAGTAATTATAGGAAAGGCTATAATATGACTTATGTTGAGCAAACGGGTGACTCGAGGGCAATACATATAGAGATAACGTAGAAAGACTTCTGGTGAGCTGTCTGGATAGCTTCAATCGGGCTCCAGTTGTGCGACATTGCCTTGTGTATACATTTGATATACACTATCCTGAAAATGGCAAGTTCGGATGCCAATGCTCTCCAATTCAGCCTCATCAAGCTCATCCATATATGATCAGCTTCACTGCAAATCCCTTCTGCGCCCTATCATGTTCAATCCTTCCAGGGTGTCAGTCTGCTGCTATGGCTGTTCGCTGCCGACTGCTATTTGTGGAATAGTCTCTCGCTCTCAGGGTTGACTTGGCGCGCTTACCAGAATTAGACACCCTGAGCAGTTGCATCCAGAACGAAGAATACTTTGACTATATCTTCATTTTTAATATTCAATATAACGGCTAGACTCGCTAAGCTCCCGAAAAAACTGAAATATTGAATGATGTATTTTTGGAAAAAAAAAATTTTTTTGAAGTTGTGCTTTTATCACTTCGCTACTTACTACTTGTAGCGGCAAAAGACTTCTACCGAAAACTCACTAGCATTCCTCTATACTAATTTTCATACGCTGTAGAACTATTTGGGACTTTTAACTTGGTACTTTCTTTTCCTATCTGTTCCCATTTAATAAGATGATCATCCAATAATAACTCGGTTATCTCATTTGGCGAAAGGGCGAGGCGGCCACCCACTTAAATAGACACGCCGTAGCTCGAGATTTTTAACAACAGGTCTACTATTATATAACCATCTAGCTAAATGAATGGAAATGTCGTAAATCTAGGACGTAAAATTTATCTTAGGGGCGAGAAAGATGAGACCTGGCAGTGCAATATCGTCATATTAGTAAATTTAGCTGGTCATATATGAATAGCATATTGCCATCTTTCTTGTATGTTGTATGAAAGTTCGGCCGAAAGGTACAATTAGATACAACTACTATCGCTCAAGATGTCCCGTTTTAGAGTTTCTACAGATCCAAATGCACTGCTGTTGCCTGGGATCCTTACATCATCTGATGTCGGCAGTGCGTCGTACATACGACGATTATTTAATCACACAGGGGACTCAACTACCGAAAATCTGCATCTGAGATATACTATCAAGCCTCCGGCACTTGCACGGAAACAACTGGCTTACGAAATGTTATGTGAGCGTGAATATGTACTTCCAAGCCATGAACTGCATCAAATAAGTAAAGCCTCGCCATGCGTTTCCAAGAACAGCCTAGTCACCTCAGTCGGAGGTCCGAGTCTTGCCCCATTTGCTGATACGCAAACAAGGTTAAGTCAGCTCGGCCAATGGCGTCAAAGCTGTTTGATTAGCCACGGGCTGAAGAGTTGCGCCGGTATGCTACGTCACCTGGCTTCACTTACACGGAATCAACCAGCCAAAGCAAGAAACAGTCATATTGTAGCAAGTATTAATTGACCACGGTCACATACATAAAGATTGGAAGCCGCTCGCTCATAAGAAAGTCGATAAATTGAAAACCATATTCAAATTGTTTCATCTCTAGTATTAGACACCAAGACTAGGACAGATTCAACCATGGCTTCTACGTCGTATTCCGTGTCAAGTCGCAAGAATGGTGTGTTTCTCCCTGTCTTATAGTCACTAAAGTTGAATCTTGCAAGGGAAATGAGGCTAACAGAGAAGCAGGCGACTTGCACTTGAATTATGCCAATGATCGCAACACGACATCTCAAAAAACCGTGTATACAACTAGCAACGGTGCACCAATGCCCCATCCTTTCGGTATGTATGACTACAGGCACATTCTCTAACTACTATAAGTAAATATAGTGAACTAATTAGCAAATAGAAACCCAACGAGCTGGAGAAAATGGTCCTTTACTGCTCCAAGACTTCCACCTCATCGATCTCTTATCACATTTTGATCGTGAGAGAATCCCTGAGAGAGTAGTCCATGCAAAGGGCGGTGGTGCCCATGGCTACTATAGAACTACCAAACCGCTCGATGACCTTTGCCTTGCAGATATTTTCTCTGTTGAAGGAAAAGAGTGCCCCATCACAATTCGATTTTCGACCGTTGGTGGCGAAAGCGGCTCTCATGATCACGCTCGAGACCCCCGAGGCTTCTCTATCAAGTTTCGCACTGATGAAGGCAACTGGGATCTTGTGCAAAACAACACACCAGTTTTCTTCATCAGAGATCCTGCAAAGTTTCCTCATTTGATTCATACTCAGAAGAGGCATCCTGCAACCCATCTTGGCAGCGGTGATGACTCTACCATGTTTTGGGAATATTTCTGCCAGAACCCCGAATCCATTCACCAAGTAATGTATACATTTGGCGACCGCGGTATCCCGGATAGCTGGCGCCATATGCATGGATACAGTGGCCATACCTTCAAGTTTGTTAACAAGGAGGGCTCCTGGGTATACTGCCAAATCCATATCCGCTCGAAGCAGGGCACTGGATTTTTGACCCAAGAAGAATCCATGCGCCGTTCGCCTGACGCGAACCAAAAGGATCTCTATCAAGCTATTGAGCGCGGCGAGTTTCCTCAGTGGGATTTATGCGTACAGACCATGACTCCAAAGGAAGCTGAGGAGTTGTGGGAGACCCAAAAGATCAACGTCTTTGATCTTACTCACTGCTGGCCCCAAGGCCAATTTCCTCTCCGCAAGGTTGGAGAGCTCTGCTTGAATGAGAATGTGAAGAATTACTTTGCCGAGGTTGAACAAGTTGCTTTCAGCCCATCTCATCTCGTTCCCGGTAAGCCCCAAACTCTTATAATCAGTATAGAGTACATGTAATCAAAACGCTAATCAATTTTTGGATCTGTATAGGAATTGAGCCCTCAGCCGACCCTGTTCTTCAAGGTCGCTTGTTTTCATACCCCGACACTCAACGTCACCGTCTGGGAGTAAACTACCAGCAGCTTCCTGTCAATGCGCCTCGCACAGGCTACCAAATGGCCAACTTCCAGCGAGATGGGCCCATGGCCTTCTTCAACCAAGGCGCAAGACCAAATTACTTTTCTTCCATCGAGCCAATTTCTCTCAAAGAACGCAAAATAAATCTAGATGAGACTCATGGAGCCTTCGTCGGGAGGGTAGTCACTTTCCTCTCAGAGATCAGACCCGAAGACTTTAACCAGCCTCGTGTCCTCTGGGAGAGAGTTTTTGATGACGCCGCCAAAGAGAGATTCATCAACAACGTGGCCGGTCATATGAGCACTTGTACGGAAAAGGAGATTATTAAACGCCAGATTGGCATCTTCCGTGAAGTGTCTGACGATCTTGCCAATAGACTGGAGGAAGCTACTGGTATTCAGGGTTACCCTGGTATCAGTGAGCTTGTCTTCAACGGCTGTCATAACGGCATGGCAAAGAGCGCCTCTCTTCGATCTGCGAATGGACAAAAGAGTCCTCATTTCAACGCGAGCAATGGAGGTCCTTCAGCTGGGACTCATAGTTAAAGATAGTGACAGAAACTCATAGTACCACAAACTTATAATACACAGAGAGATATAGATCAAGACTTCAGTATTCTATTTATGAAAAGTAATACAAAACGAGATTCTTCCGATTGCTAGTCACTAAAAATTTCATTGGTTTACACTGTCGAAACATAAGCTGATCAGCTCATAGTATGGTTCCAAAGAATCCAAATTTTGTACTTGCCGAAATAAGTAAAAGGACAGAGATCATTAGATTGGCGTCATTTCTTTGAAAAGCCGTCTATTATCTTGTAAATGAAAGCATTCTGCGTAAAGTTAAGAGGAAACTAATCGATTGATGAGGCGAGGAAAGCAACAATACTAAAACCCGCCACTAATATGCTGCAGTTGTGTTGTTATAGGCCGGGCAGGGGGTATTGTTAATATGCTGTTTGTAAAGAAGAGAGAGAGAATGTCGATGTGAAAGATGAATCTTGCAATGCACTGTCATCACAATGTTCTCAAAATGGTCACGAGACTGTCATTATGGTGTTATTTGAAACAAGTAAATAGATATCAATCGACGGGATCTGTAGAAATGAATACTATCGCACACTGCTAAAAAAAAATAAAAAATAAAAAATAAAAGAATTAACGGAAGATTGCCGCCAGATTGTCCCTTGCCAGGTCCCAAGCATACTGGAAAACTTTTAATCTATATCAAAATGAGGGTTTTTCTCTAATCGCTCTACATGACGTTATACATCTTAATTAGCCGTATTTATGATACCTCTATAGATACTAAGCCTTCCTCCTTCCATGTGAGCCATGTCTGTGATTCCTACGCCGAAAAGATCATTATAATCAGGAAGCATCATCTGATTATCCATAAGTAACGACTCAATATCAGGCGTCTCTGAAATGTCACTTTTGGGTACATTATTACTTGAATCGCCCAATTCCCAAGTTGTTTTCTCTGCATTCAACATCGATCCGTATTGCTGAAGGAAAAGCGTTATGTCGTCAGGTACTGTTCCCAGCTGAGCTTGAGGAAAGTCGATGTAGTCTATTATTGGTGAAAGATATGGCGATGATGTAACGCAGGAGTTGGCTCCCTCAGACTCAGAATGGCTATTATCTAAGTCGTCAAAATTGTAAGGGCTTCGAGGAGACTTCGTCATGCGGTGATGAAGGCCAGCAAAGGTTTCCTCTCTGCTGATCAGCTCGGTTTCGACACTCTGCATTTGTTCCAGTGATGGAGCGCTTTCGTTTATAGAATCATTTGTGGGTGAATCTGGCTCCTTATCATCGTTATCCTCTATATCGTAATCTCCATATTGCAGCCGTTTCGGATGGGTCGCGAGCCTTTCCATACCGGAAATAGTTGTCGGCAATTCGTATTTAATGGGTAGTTCGATTTCGTCATTGGGGCCGATACATCCCAGCTTCTTAGCTATGTCGTGAATAACCAATTCGCCTTGGTCATTCAACTCTGGTTCACCAAGATCCCATGGCTTGTTCTTCTGAATCATTGTATATAGTTTATGGACAGTACCGATAAGGGCCAAGTGTGTAGTTTCAAGGAACTCAACGTAGCTGCGTTGTGGTTTAATAATCGGTATGCCTTCATACGATGCTTAAAGATACATACCTCTTGGGGACCTGCTTGTATTCCACGTGAATTGTCCTCTTTTGGATGCCGGGAGTGCAGACATTTCCATTATTTTTGCATTTTTGGCAAGGAAATTCACCATCACACTAACGAAACCGCTTCTATTAACACACTTGTTGATAAATCGAGGTGCTGTAGTAGACAAACCTTGATTTTCTTCATCCGACACCGTTCACAAGCCTTGGAAACTCTTTTGCGCCTCCTGTCTCTGCCCTTTATATATCGATCCGCGTAGAAATCCGTTGATTCTGGTGTTGATGCCATGTTGTGTAGACGAGACGCAGCGATGCCTCTGGGAGGCAGTGGTTGTTCTCCGGTAGTAATTGTCGAAACCATGCTGCGAAAAATCGGTGTAAGATTGCAGAATCTGAACAACTCCAGCGTTTTCGGGGACTAGACAGGCTATCCGCGGTGTTACTATGGATGATGCACGATGCTAGAAAAGAACAGTCCATTGATAAAAGTCAGGCTTACTATGGATTTCTAGTATCATGTTATAAATCTACAGAACAGGGTGGCACTATCCACTTAAAAGAACTACCCCGAAGCGAGAACGGGGCATCAGGCTATGACATACGACATACAAGGATGCAAAGGACAAACTCATGGCCGAGAATAGAGTACTAGACGCCCGTTGCGCTAGAACATTCGCGAGTTCAGCTTCGTTAACGATTGCATGATTCGAGCTTCGGCGCCCGAAGCGGTAACCGGCAGCGAGCACGCGAGATAAGCGAAGAGCGCGACGGGGCTAACACTCAAGTGCATTTATGCTCAGGGCTCAAATGCGACGCTAGAGAGCGCTAAAGAGCCAAATACGTCCCTGTAAACACCGTTCAGATGGTACATTGTAACCTGGAAACCAAATCATGAGCCGGCAGTTGACTCGTATCCCAGGACTTTGTAACTGGAGACTTTGCGTCTCCGGAACTTCCCATGTGTCTAAGAGGATAACTCCGAATTCGAGCACAGCTGGTCGACGACAACCCCTCGATCGGGAAATGGCGTCAATATGTTTTACCCACGCTAAAGGATATCTACTTTATTTGGCTATTTCATGTATGGGCAATTGAGACAACTGATGCCATACAGGTTGGCCACGTCGGCGGTTGTCTTACTGTAGGCTTCCTTGTTTTCCTCGCAAGCACTACACTTACGAGCACGATTGTGCACATTTATTACCAATATGAGGGTTATGCAGGCAGAGCGAACTCTCATTGGAGAATTCGATTCCGATATTCGATCACAAGCATCATCACCAATCTGCTTGTAAGAGACGGTCTCAACCTATGTAGTAAGCCTTGCGTGAGGATCTTGGATGAAAAGTGAAGATACGTAACTGGTCATTGTCAACTTGCTTGATGATGGGGCGTCTATATTAAATAACAGCAAGTGTATCCCACTGAGAAAAGATGAAGCAATTTTTCAGCCATTCGGGACGCATATTTAGCAGTTGCTAGCATGCCGCGTTCTATAAGGCGGCCCAATGTCGTGATGTCGGGTACCTAGTAGGTTAAGTGCCTAATAGAGCTTGCTTTTGCACCTATGGATAGCACATTTCATGCTCCCTTGAAGTTATAATTTTCGGCGATGTCCTTGACCTTAGCCAATCACTTCAGAAAACAGACTCTCGCAATAATATTGTGTCCAAGTTCTCGTCTATGGCTAAACCGAAGCCCGCATGGATTGTCCCGCTGCACCCCACGCGAGCACTAACACCGGGACTAGCCCTTCGCAGTAAAACTTCACTCTGCGTCAGCCTGCTTTCTGTCCGCTGCCATCGCTGTCGCAATTCGAGATCGCTTCTCCTGCGGCAAATCTACTCAGGCTAGAAGCCTCGCTTGGCGCGTTGCTTGCAAAGGTCTCACCGTGCATCTCGCCCTGCCGAACTCGGTGTCCGGAGGCGCATATGCCAACGCATGATCCAACTCTCCAAGATCCAATAGCCCAAGGTAGAAATGCACGCGACCACCGCAGTATGACTGGGGCTTGATCTGACACACGTCACGGGCCTGTCGTCGATAAGAGCGGCGCCACTACCAGCATCTGCGACGGACGACGAGACGGACGACCGAGACGAACAACGTGGTGGCGATGTCTTCGTTGGACAGCCAGGCTGTGAGGCGGCCTTCGCACGCAACATCTTCCATTCGCAGCCAGATGCCGTCACCAACAGTTGGCTTCCGGGAGGGCTTGGGCCTGGGAGGTGTGGCCAGGAGGACGCTGGGAATATGCTTTCTGTTGACGACTGTGTTTCTGTGGACTCTGTCCAACTTTCTCGCCAGCGTTCGTAGCCTGCGTTGCCGGACACGATGGAGCAAAGACACCAGCTAACAGTGCTGTTATAGTTCATCTTCTCCGACCAGACCTATGATAAGCCCTTTTTTCTCGTCTATTTCAACACCTCCATGTTCGCCATCTCCTTAATACCCATGTTCATTCGATATTTGGCGCGAAGAGGAGTCCACGGACTACGAAGCGACATCAGACGTATGTGGGCAGAATACCGATACCAAGCTGCCATCGCGAGCCCTACAATAGACGAGGAGGGCCCAGAAGTACACGAGCGCTTGCTAGTAAACGAGCACAACCCGGTATGGAACTCTACAGATGAGAAGCTTGGATTCCGCGAAACGGCCATCTTGAGCCTCGAGTTCTGCATCCTCTGGTTCCTGGCGAATTACCTGTCATCTGCTTGTCTCCAGTACACCAGCGTGGCCAGCGTCACAATCCTAACATCCACAAGCAGCGTCTGGACACTGGTTTTCGGCGCCATCTTTGGTGTCGAGACGTTTTCCATGCGCAAACTGATTGGGGTTCTCGCATCCCTCACCGGCGTTGCGCTCATTTCAATGGTGGATCTATCGGGCAAGAGTGACGAGAACAGGGGATCGTTCCCGCATAAAACCCCCGGGCAGATTGCCCTCGGAGACACGATGGCTTTTATGAGCGCCGTGCTTTACGGCATATACGTGACCGTCATGAAGCGACGGGTAGGCAATGAAGACAAGGTCAACATGCAGCTGTTCTTTGGACTGGTTGGAGTGTTCAATCTGTCGCTGTTGTGGCCGCTCTTCTTTGTCTTACACTGGACGGGAATGGAGCCGGTACGTATAGTTTCACCATCTTTTCTTTTGCAGCAAGAATGAGCTGGCAAGGCCGAGGATGCACCCGGGATAGAGGGCTGACTCGAGTTTAATACAGTTTGAATTGCCTCCCACAAGCCAGATTTGGACGATCGTCATTGTAAGTCACATGCTGTTCACCCCGATCTAGACGGAGTTATTCACATTTGCATAGGTAAATGCCGTCGCTTCCTTTGTCAGCGACCTCTGCTGGGCGCTGGCCATGCTCCTGACCACCCCGTTAGTTGTCACGGTAGGCCTGTCTTTGACGATACCGCTGTCACTCATCGGCGAAATATTCCAGTACCAGCAGTATTCCAGCTTCATCTACTGGATTGGTGCCGCAGTCGTCTTTGTCTCATTTGTATTTGTCAATCACGAGACAAAGAAAGACGATTCTGATGGCAAAGTCACATCCTCCACCACCACAACTAATCCGGGTGGTGTTGACGAGGACATTGTGTATGGATGAATGCTCCCAGATGAATATATGAACAAAGATACGTGTATTCAACTACATTATACCCCAGGATGAGAGACTTTTTCTTTGTTTAGTCAGATTTTGCACTTTGTTCCTTAACGCGCTTGTTAGAGATAGATAAATGCCTTAGCGCCAGCAATTTGGATAACCCACGCTATGCAATGCTTAGAGTAACGTAACTGTCTGTTAGCGGGACCCCACGCTGAATTCCTCCCGATGAAGCGCTAAATTCCCGATCGTTACTGAACGATGGGAGAAAATCATGGGCGGAGGTCACACTGCGCAAGGGAGCATCTGCTCCGAGGCAGCGATGAGTCCTTTGCCCAGCCCGTGATTCAACGCTCAGCTTTCCGGTACTGCTGCCTGCTGAAAAAAACAAGCTCGAGCTGGCTAATTTGTCTGCTGATGCTGCTATGCTGCTATTGCTACGGGGAATTGCTACTGCGCAAACTTTCAAAGAGGGCTGAACGGCTTCTCGAATA
The DNA here is from genome assembly GCA_021066465.1 of Trichoderma asperelloides. NCBI lineage: Eukaryota > Fungi > Ascomycota > Sordariomycetes > Hypocreales > Hypocreaceae > Trichoderma > Trichoderma asperelloides. The sequence continues at coordinate 68,912 of JAJKFY010000294.1, forward strand.
ACATCCAGGCCGGCGACTCGTGCTCCACAGAATCCGGAAGACGCAGTGCATAGCGCCCCAAGCCCGCGGGAGATCAGCAAAAAAGCATCCATCGATCTGCTCAGGAACCAGTGCAAATCAGGGCAGGCCAAAGCCAGATTGTCGATTTGCTTTCTGCATGGCTGGGCCTCGCCGTTTGTCCTTTGCCCATCTTTTCTCGGAGAGGGCGTGATCAGACCCGTCGTGCCGTTGACAGGACCCCATGACCGTGGCTGGTATCACAGGGAACGCAGGGAGGCCCTTTCATCAGATGACGCAACCCTGCTCAGGGCACATGCAGTTCAACGCCATTTGATTCTTTTTTTATTTCCCCTGTTGCGTGCTCGGAAAGTGCGAGCAGCAGGTCTCGCTGTTTTGGTTATGAGCGTGTCAGTTGTTAGGTACCTGGTATACAGCACAAGTACAAGTACATGCATGTCTTGAACCCGTTTGCCTGCCTAGGATACCCGTCTCTCATATTACCGCGGCCATTGGGTTGTTTTTACGTTTTTGAACACTCTTTTAAGACCTCTTTTGCATTCGCGAACTTCTTGACCGCAACTCTTTGAACTTGTTGTTCATCCTTACTCGCTCTTCGAAAGAAGGGCATAGCAGCATCATATACTATCCCTATATCAACTTGTCATATTACGCCTTCTGTCTTACGCCCTGCCGTTTTTGCACCGAACGATCCTCGATCAGATTGGCTTCAACAGCAAAATCCTACTTTGCCCATCTCCCTCATGGCCGCCTCTCCCATCGCGATGACCTATCCCGACAATGTCTCCTCACGAACCCCAAAGTCACTTGCGGGTGACATGGTCAGCGTAACAAGGCCGTTGCATACGAAAATCAACAAGCTTATCACGTCCCGGCTGCCGCTGGCAATCCCTCCAAAGGCCCCTGATTCCGGTCCTTATGCCTGCGGCCTACTGCACATTCTCCCGGTGTACATGACGTTTGAGAAGCTTTGGCTGGATATTATCGATGCGATTCCCGCGGACGCGCTAGACCATTCAAACTCCAATGCAGAACATGGCAAAGTGCATAGACTAGAGGTTTCCGAGCGTGTCCATACAATTCTCAAAGAGATCTACCTCCCTCAGCTCTTCCGGTCCGACCGCCTCAGGGCCGATATCAAATCCATGACGGGCTGGTCAGACGATGTCCTCGACTGCCAAATCAAGGCTATAAGAGGAACAGGCCAGCTATCATCCTTTACTTCACATATCAAACAAGTCATCCACGCGAAGCCACATGTCCTCATAGCTTATTCGTACAACTTATTCATGGCTCTCTTCGCCGGAGGACGCTTCATCAGAGCAACCCTCGAGAAAGCCGGTCACGAATTCTGGAGAGCTGTCCCTGAGCATATCAAACCTACGATGCAGCCGTGCAAATCATATTCTACCTCTACATCTCCGCTAGAGCCGACTATCGACTCTCACTTGGAGCAGACGGCAGAGGATGATATACACTCTCGCGACAAGAGTTTGCTGCCGCTACAGTTCTGGAGGTTTGACTCGGAAAATGACGGCGAAGACTTGAAGCAGGAGTATAAGGCGAAGCTGCTTCAGTGGGAGAGTGAATTGACGGCTGAAGAGAGGGAGGACATCCTCCAAGAATCCCTCATCATCCTGGAGAACATAGATCTGCTGGTTGGTCAGCTGGACGCTGTCTGCAGCGACGTGCAGGAGGAGAAGCCAGTCACCCAAATGCATGTGCGGCCTTCACTGGCCGGTCTTCTTGGCAACAATCAATTTGGGGCTCGTCTGCGTGACAGCCTCCTTATAGCCCGAGAGCGCGGCATTGGAAATCCCTTCCGGAGTCAATCGCTGGGCGCGGCCGAAAATGACAAGAGAAGCGAATATGATGACACTCCAACAATTAGCACTGACACAGCGTGTTCTAATGTTCCCAAATCTATGAGGTTTGCAAAGTCGCTCCCTATTCCACCACGTAAGCATCGTATTGCTACTGCAAAGGATGGGGGCTCCGGTCACAATTTATACGTAAAGTCACAACGGCGCGATGCCAGCGGCACTATGATAGGGCCAGCGCTGGTGGGAGTATTTGGCTTGTTTTTCCTTTATGTACTATATAATCGCGTTGGGGGGATCATTGGCTGAGGATATACCAAAGTTAGCTGGAAGAGCGTGAGACGGGGGCGATACAAGTTTGTTAGCATATCACTGTGCGTTGGGAGACATGAATTCCTAGAGAGACTTCCTAGAATAGTTGGATATTCGGTCCGCAATCAATAGAATTACGATTATGATTTTAACAGTATGTATTTTTTTTTACACTTAATCGCCCATCACGGCTCAAAAACAATGCTTGGCTATGCTATGCCGCAGCTAACCCTACAAACGCCACTGCTATGCTTCTAACGATAATATGAAAAGGGAGAAACACAATTCTCTCTCAGGCAAAAAGTAGTACAGCTCCAAAATCTTTTTTTCCACACAATGCTCAACCAAGCATATTATGCCACAATGTCCGTATACCTTCTTTAAAACGTTTGAAGAAAGGGTGTCCACAAAAAAACAACAACAAGTGAATATTCCATACCGTGGTATCCTTCATTTTTCATGTGCTCATCATTACCACTCCTTCAGTTTCTTTCTTTCTTTTTTTTTTTTTTTTTTTTTTTTTTTAACATTTGGATTTTTTTCTTTCTTAGTCATCGTCGTCATCTGGGGTGTCCCAGTCGTCTCCCACGTCGGCCCAGCCTGCCATGTGACGCTCGCCGCCGAATTCGCCCACCTGCCGTAGATATCGCGCTTGAGATTCGCCCTGCTGCCACTGGCGAACGATGTAGTCGTCTGAAGCGGTGACGAGCTTGCCGTCGTGAGCCCAGCTCAGGGTGGTAACTTCGCGGCTGTGACCACGGATAAGGGGCGTACCGAGTCGTGAGATGGGGAGAAGGGGCGTGGCGGCGGATGATCCAAAGGCGGAGGGGGTCGATATGCTCTGTGACGGAGTGGCAAAGGCGCTGGCTTCGGGAAGGATGTGAGATCGTTTGGCCCAGGCGGTGCGGATGTAGCGTTCATCGGTGGGGAAGAGAAGTGCGCAGCCGTCGGTGCTGCCCACGGCGAGGAGTTCGGAGGAGCCGTTGATGCTAGGGCGGATATCGCATTTAACATAGAAGGACTGCGCGCGGAACAAGTCGTGCTTGAAGCCGTACATGGGGCCCAGACCGTGGGTCCCGTTGGGTCTCCGCTTGACTGCTCCATCTTCAAGTTCGGGCGCATGCCCGAGCATTAGGTGATTTGTCGAGTAAGCGTAGACAGTGCTGTCTTTGCAAACAGCGTAGAGACGGGCGGCGTCGGAGCTGAGAGCCATGGAAGTAATACCGTAGGAACGCCACGTGTGGCCTCGTGGTTCCTGTGTAACGGCTAGAGGTGTCTCCTCAGCCTGCCGCCGAGGCTTGATATATCGCGTGTCCCATAACTTAATCGAAGCATTGGCTTCAGATGCGGAGAGTAGAAGGTGTTCACGACCAGGTGGCATCCAGTGAATAGCCGTGACCGATGCGGACGAAGTGTTGCCCTGTACCGTACGCTCATGGGCGTTGTCGATGGTGTTTATGCCCTTGGCTGGGAATGGTTCCAACGAAGTATCTCGCTGGCCAATGCCGCTAGGGCAGGAAAAGCTGTTAACCGGCGATGAAGAACATCGCAGGTCCCATATCTGGATACGGCCAGCTCGGTCAGACGAGGCGATAACATTGCCGGCCGCTTCGCCAGGCTGGAATGCAATCTGTCGTAACGAGTCCCAGTGGCCCCCTCCAAGCTCCGAAGCAACTGTTTGAGTCGGCACGTCGAGGATTTTGCCGCTGCGGTCACCACACGCCGTCGCCAGCCGCGTATCGTCTTCCGAGAACGACAGATCCATAATCGCGTTGTCGTGAACGGAGATGTATACGTCAACTTTGGAGTCCTCCGAGGCATCGTTCAAAGTGGTGTTGAAGAGGCGAACATATCCTTGCTCGTCGCCAATGGCTGTAACAGAAGCCTTATGGCAGCTGGCCAGGCTGAATGGAATCGTATTGCCGCCTCCGCTAGAGGCAACACAGTGGTGAAGGTCATTGCTCCGGCTATAAAACGAAGATGTCTCGATCCTATGGTCACATGCCGGAGAACTAAGATACTGGCTGCCATGGTGCGAAGAGAAGCCATGCTCCCGGTCGACGAGGTGAGATTCGAAACCAAGATCCCGGAACTTGCGGACAGGCTTAGGCTGATATCCTTCAAGCTGCTGTAGCAAGAAAGATTAGCAACAAGTTCCAGGATAGTTAGAAGGGGAAGCAAAAGTAAGCTATACCAGGGGAGCTTTAGGGTCTGCGGCAACAAGTCTCTGTGGGGTCAGTCCTATCTTTTCTTGCAGCCCACGGGAGCCATTACGGCTAGCTTTGAAGAAGAGGTTCTAGCAAGTATTAGCAAACCACATGCAACTTGTAAAGAGAGAATCTTTTACCAAAGTAGCTCTCCGCCTATCCCCCAAGCTCTCGAGAGTCTCTTTTGTCCTGGTGCCATCCTCGGAAAGGCCCTCGGTTAAATCCTCCTCGATAATAGTGCCATTAATTAACCCTTGAAGTCCGTATGGCGAATCCGCACCACCATTGAGTCTCCTCCTCTTTGTGCCATCTGCCTGCATCTCTTCTTCCAATAACCTCTTGTGCTCTCCATTCATTCCAAGTCGTTCACTGGGGGAGGGCGGACACAACGGATCCGAGCTCAGCGGGTCGCTGAGAAACGACATGGGGGATGCTAGCTGGCGGTTGTTGACAGAGGCGCTATCCAGCATCCCCAATACTGACCGTCCGCTGGGCAGAGAAGACCGCGGCGTAAAGAAGCGGCCAAACCTCCTGGGTGTCACCGACGGATTTCGTCTTTCCTTGCGTCTGGTCGACCTCGTCGGCGACAGCATCTGGCTTGCTGGAGAGGACGCATTGACAGTGGGCGGGCTCGAGGGGTAGATGGGATCTGAGGACGGGCCATAGTGGTAATGCACCATGTTGCTGGCGGCGTAGATGCCCTCTCAAAGGCTGAAGCGGCTGGACGAGATGACGAGGATGCACAGAGATTAGGCGAGTCGTGTCGAATCATATCATGGCACGGGAGAGGGACAGGACCGCAGAGGAAAAAGAGTCTGGACAAGCGGAGACCGGATTTTTGGATAAGCGAAAATGAGTGAGGCTAGGGACATGTAGGCAAAGTGGAGAGACGCGGTCTCACGACGCGGGAGCGTGTAAATGAGATCTTTGGCGCGTTTTGGGGAGTTGACGAATCTGGGGCACTGCCGCAGGCGTCCGGGCGGTTCCAGCGGGCCAGGGCGCTGTATTGGCGCTGCGGCGGCGCCTGTCACAGCGGGTCTGCAGGGGCTGGCAAGGCGTGCTGCGTGTCACTAAAACCGCTAGCTGGGCTGCCTCTGCTCTGCATATCATAGGTATCCATATGGATTGTTTGAATCAATCCATGCTCAGCTGGCAATCAATGTTTGTTGTTGTCGACATGAGCTGCTTTTAGCCTAGACTCTCTTCTTTTCCCGCGAAACGTGTTGATGCGCGAAGCCTCAGGTATGCCGCTGCTCTTTCTTGCACTTCCCGAAGGCACATCTTTGGGGGCGCAAAATCTCGTATAGAGCGATTTTGCTTTCCGTGGCGTCACGAGTAATTAATTACATGTGTACCAAGACTATTCCGGAGTCGCGTGCTAACACAAATGTGTCGCCGTGCATGAAGGGATGTCACCAGTATTGTCTACCAAGCAGACGCTCGTATGAAGGCGAGACAGCTGCACGTAGTATTTTACGAATGCACACGTGTTTTATGGCTGAACTGATGTTGGAATTGTCTACATGTATACGCCATGTTGATCGCTCGGGCTGGGATCAACCGCCGTAGCGCAAACATTTATCAAATCCGGCGACATTGCATACCATGATAGCCTGTGGGTTTCCACAGACAACCACCGCTTCCCTGCAGCAGGGAACCATTGAGATAAAGGGATGCTGCATTGCGCTCTCAGGGACTAAGCGCCTTCGTTGGCGTGGCTCAGTCTCTGGAAGATGGCGAGGAGAGCCTCGTTACCCTTTCGGTGAAGATTCGCTGTAGAAGTTTCGGGCGCTTGAAATCATTCTTCGATACGGGTGTTCTACCTAGATAGTTATTCAATGCTGCCCCGGTGAGCTTGGTACGCACCTCAAAGTACATCCTGTTGTGAACGTCCAGGCCAAGAATGACAATGGCTCCCAGATTCATCATACGAGCTGTAACTTTGTCTTGTCCGTCTATTTAATTTGGCGGACCAACTTGACAGTGATACCATCATGAGACTGGGAGCGTCAGGGTATGGCAATTACCGGTAGACTCAGTCAGGACTTCCTTATCCTTGAAATCCTTGTAAATGCCCCAGGAAGACCACATATCGGCGCCCAAAATGCCTGTCTCGATGCATTTCTAGACACGCGCTTCGTAGCAGTCTTTCTAGTCATGGCACGTAATTCTTGCAACTTGGGAGATGGCTTGGACCATTTGGTGGTACCAGGTTCGGCGTTTCTTGTACTCAAATTCGAAGCATTGACAGCTTGACCGGAGCAACGTCCTTTACCACGAAGTTGAAGGAGCTCTTTGTCCATGCCTCATAGCTCAACATAAACGCTGACGGTATGCGAACGTCAACAAGAGGATTGACGCATGCGCGTGATTTCCCGATGCCATCCCGAGTGCAATGCCTTAAGTAGGGATAGATGGCAGAGGTAGCAGAAGAAAATCATAAGTATTGATATAGAAATCGGTAAAGTTACTAGGCAGCAGAGCTCAAATGCTCTTCTCCCGTCACCTTTCCAAGAGGAAGACCCATGTCAAGCTTCTTAACTTAAACACTGCTAACACAGTCGTCTGCGAGAAGGGATCGGACAAGGTAGAAAAACAATGCCCGAGCAGAGACGGCCATAAACATTACTCACGTAGTCAATCATAAGCTTTATTTAAGAATACCGTTGCGACATGGTGAATGTCGATTCTTGTAATCTAAACGTGCTATGAATCAAGTGTCGGCATACAACGCCGTTGGGGCTACCTCACTACATGCAGCCATGCTTTACCATTTTACTTTCTTTTATTACCATCCTCCTTTTGAAATAGAGTTTGCTTTGTCTTTCCTACAAAGTACGAGCCCGGTGTTTTTATTCTCGCCGATTTCTCCTCTTACAAACATCATATTTCTTAGTACAATGCTACCCACCCTTTCCTTGCTCTTAGAAAGGCCACATGCGCTTCAAGTGACTACTAGTACCCGAAGAGCAAAAGCTGTGTCTCATGGCCAATCTTGAGCAAGCCTTGGCGGGTGAACAGAGCAAGTTCTTTGCCGTTATATCAACAGCCGCAATCAGCTAAAGCAAGTGTGCAGGCGGGCTTGATGCCAAGGTGAACGTTGGGTATCGGGCCGAACTACACCTTACGAGCTACGTTTCTCTCCAGCTATTGTGCCCTCGCTGGTGTTGTGACGATGAATGCCATATCTTCAAGAACCATATGTCGATTTTTTGAAAGTAGCTGCCTGATATACAGTTGCGCGCGCGCTCCGGTGAGTCTCATTCGCAATGGTGCTAAGTTTAAAGATGGAGGTGGTAAAAGGTAAATGGTTTTGTTATTGAATACATATGCATTCTGCATGTGCTAATGGGGATTCAGACGGAGAGTGAGGCTACTATTTGGGTCATTCACAATTCATCAATGGCGAAATGAAGATGCCATAGCACTACCGGGTAGCTATGTTGGCCGGTATACATTGGCTCTTGGGCCAACAAGCCAAGTATGCTTGGCCTAACCTTTCCTTCATTCCCTCGTCTCTTTTTAAAAAGATGTTATCGCTTACCAACGTCTCTATGAAAGCAGACACATCAGTATCGTATCCATTGCCTGTATGTAGATGTAACTACGTTGAAACGGCTCAGCAGAATTTCCTTTCCAGCAATGGGATATGTCAATTCCTTTGCTGGATTTCAACTCATCATGCCATCTGTCCCTCTTTGTGAAGATACTCGAATCACGCACCTAACACACTGACTGTATCATCTCTGTGTAGTATCGGCCTGTAGTTTTCAAGATTCGCGTCAAACTCCACCGTGGCAATTCCTGAGCTCTCCTAGGCCAGTAGCATGTTTATAGGCTAGGTTCAATACTTACATGTGGGTGCTCTTTTTACTGGATCGATAGCCGCATATCTCATATGGTACAGGTACATACACATGTTTTTCTGCTCTGGCGCGTGCACCTTGATAACCAACTTGTTTACAGCACTGGCCATCTCGTCTCAAACTTTGCTCACCTCAAGACATGTCCTATTATTGACCTATTGACTTACCCCAATCTTTTCTCACCTGGAACGAACACAGCCCTAAGACAGCGTCCTTATACGAATCCTGTAATCCTTCAATTCGGAGGAGCTGACACCTACAAAAGCGGTAAGCCATCCAGGCGCATGTACAGATGCCCCGTCTTTTCCGCCCGGCTAGCCCAATAGGGCCTGGTCGCTGGCACAATTCGATCCGCAATGGTGTCATCCTGGCCGATGATTCATCCTCTGAACTCCATAATTCTCCGTACTTGTGCATATTTCAGCTGCTTCTGAAATCGCTGGTCGCTGATTGATATCGCCAGAGTTTCATCGTTCAGTGCCCTTCGACCTTCCAAGCCACTATCCCAGCACCGCTGCCGACTGCCCGCCATGTGCCGCTTCTTGGTACGTCATCGCCTAGGGAACCGCAGACACCAAGCATCTCTATCCTGCGATCTCCATCCCGCGATCTCTATCCCGAGATCGGATCTTGTAAGGAGGCTAACACAAGTTTGGCCGATATCTAGGTCTACAAAGGCAGCGATGAAATCCTGCTGTCGAAATTGATCCTCGATCCGACTCATTCGATTCTTAAGCAGTCATTTGATTCACGGTTACGACTCGTAAGACAAAGCTCCCTCCTTGCTTTCCTCGCCGCAATTTCACAACTAGACTTGGCTGACATGCCCTTGTTTTCATATCCATAGGACACGCGACGTGGCCAAAACAACGCCGATGGCTTTGGCATAGGCTTCTATACCGATATTAAGCTCGGATCGGCGCCCTGCCTGTTCACGTCTACGATACCCGCGTGGAATTGCACGAATCTTCAGCGCATCGCCTCCAAGACTGCATCTCGTTTAATATTCGGCCATGTTCGAGCGACGACCGAAGGCTCCCTGAGCGAGGACAACTGCCATCCATTCACACATGGAAGCTTGATGTGGATGCATAACGGTGGCCTTGGTGGCTGGAAACATATTAAACGGCGCCTTGGAAGCCTTCTGGCAGATAAATGGTATCTCGGCGTCAAGGGAGGAACAGATAGCGAATGGGCATTTGCCCTGTTTCTCAACACCCTTGAACAGTCAGGCTACGATCCGAGCGCATGCCCAGTTAACGGGTTTGGGCCAACAGTGCTACGCGCCGCCATGGAGAAGACAATTGCTCAGATTAACGAGTTAACCGATAGCATTCCGCAGAGCATCCTGCAGAACGAGGATGTGGACACCAGAAGTCTTTTGAACTTTGCAGTAACAGACGGCCACAGCGTCATCTGCACCCGCTACATCAGCAGCTCCAAGGATGAGGCCGCCAGTCTATACTACTCGTCTGGAACACAATGGGTTACGAGAACTCCTTCGCCGGATGATAGGCAGTATCAAATGGACAGAAAAGATAAAGGGGGCGATATTGTTCTCGTAGCAAGCGAGCCACTCACGTTTGAAAGAGGTAAGAATGTTAACAGAACTGAGGATTCACTTGTTTAAACCAAGAACATATATTAACCTCCGATGTTAGAAAACTGGGTCAACGTTCCTACCAACTCGATACTGACGATTCACCGGCAAACTGTCATGGTCCATCCCATCTTGGACAAGTATTATGAAGGAGATCCATATCACGTTCGCTCTAGCGCTTTTGTCCAAGCAAAGGGCCTCATTACCAATGAAAAGGCGACCAGCGGCTCTCAAAGCCCAGCTAGTATCGACAGCGCGCGAAAGACCATCGCTCAGTCAGTCTTTCCTCGCGGTCTCAGCCCTGATCTAGTACGAAGATCACTTACGCCGGTCTCTTCTCGGGAATCACGACTTACCTCTCAACTCCAAACAGCGCAACAGCTGACTTCACCGCCGCGCTGATGAGCCGTATAGAGAGCTTCCGTACGGTGTACTTCTGAGCCAATGACGGATTTCTATGGCATCTAGAAGTTGGATAGTTTTTTTTTTTTTTGTGCTACACTACGACTGATTATTGCTAAAGTGATAGACCAAATATTTATGAGATACGCGGGTGGCATTAAGCCTCAAGGCGAAAGGGATTAGGATTTAGATTTAGTATACTTAGCGAGACTTTGAATTGGGCGGCGTTATATAAGTATTATTTGAATTAAACGGTTGCTTATTCTCCAAGCATTTTAACAGTAAATCTTTTAAATCTCCTTTCCATATAGGGTCAGACATTTTTACTATAGATTTAATATTTTACTAAGGATTAGAACAGGATATACTTTTACTTTAAAGAGCAAGATGTAAAGATTTCAAGTTATTTCAAGTTATTTCAGCTTAACTTTATGCTTTTAATATGTAAAACAGCTTATTTTATTTATCTTGTTTGACTTGTTTGACTTGTTTGACTTGTTTGACTTGTTTGACTTGTTTGACTTGTTTGGCTTGTTTGACTTGTTTGGCTTGTTTGACTTGTTTGGCTTGTTTGACTTGTTTGACTTGTTCGTCTTGCTCGTTCAGTTCGTTCAGTTCGTTCAGTTCGTTCAGTTCGTTCAGTTCGTTCAGTTCGTTCAGTTTATTTAATTACTTTATTAGTTTATTTAACTCTATAGTTTCTCCTCTGCATATAATCCTATAATAAAGTAGCTGTTTAATAATAATAATAATAATTTTTATTCCTCTATAATGTCGATATATTACTGGCAATCTATATCAGATATATAAATATTATGCCAACTATTTGCTCTATCTAGGATATACTACACATAGAAAACTGTTGCATATGTGCCGAATGGCATGATTTAATGTCTCTCTAATCCCATTCTCAGTTATATTCATGAATAGACATAATGAATCTGTTCTTCCTAGTAGTAACCTTCCCATCTCTTGCTTCACCGTCTCCCATACTCTGTTCTGCCATCTCCGTCGGGCGCGCGCTTTACACTTCGCTATACCTATCTCAGTACTTTTGGACTAAGAAGCCTCCACCGTCACTTAGCTCTCTTACATAGCTCAAAGATCATCCTCAGCTGGATTACAATACTCCACTTCAGATGCTACTATTGCGGTTTACTTTCCGAGTCTGACTGCGTAGTCAACTGCAGCTTCTCGGCGAACTTCCATTGCAAACAGCACCCCCTATCCTGGGTTCACCTAGGTAACTGATGGTAAGGCTCCATTATCACAAGATAGACAAGAAAGTGGCAAAACGAGGAAATTAAGGGACTCGATTAGCTGCAGCCTACAGCTGAACCTCGCTAGATATGTCATTAATCCGACATTTATAGAATACGCAACGCTAAAGAAACAAAGATTCCCGGGATGTGGGATGAGCTTACCCGTCATTACAAAACTAGCAAAACGATACGATGATTTTCAGCGGCGGGCCGTTGTCAGGTTGCTCTAAGATCGCGTGTAAGTCCGTAAACTCCCTCGAAGTTGAAGTGGTGTTGTGAGACTTGCGATTCAAGCGCCCTGAAAGAACGCAACGGCCGCCAAGATGGCGATTTGATCTAACCCAGTTGATTGCTGAAGTTTATGCCGACCTTGATAGTGGATATCATGTTTCCTCATCCGGTGTGAGTTTAGAAAACAAGAGATCATGCGATTTTTTTCTCTTCATCCCATCGTCGATTCTCCGTTTTGCCCCTTTCATAGCCCGCCATACTATTAACCCAATGCGTATTACACACAACAGGAGTCTACTGGGGAGTGGACTAAAGCATCTTGTAATGAGAAGTTATCCACATCGGATGGGCCGATCCTCAGATGCGGCTCAAGAATCTAGACGATGTCGAAGGGGCGTAGGAGATCTCACCCTCCTAAGGCTACACTTGTTGAGTTCTAGACTCATGCAACCGTTCATGTGGAAAGCAAGACTACATGTACTAGACACGCATGTGCCGTATGGGGTCCAGAGCTAACGAGTGCCGAAGCCATTAATTTTTCCCAGATTTGCCCCCTTTTTTGGTCATATTCAGCCCCCATTCGTTGGGTTTTGTCTCTTTTTTTTTTTTTTTTTCCTTAACGCAGTAAGACGAACGTGACCTGTCAGGCGCGCATCGGAGAAGATTCCAAAAACAACCCGTATAAGCGCCGCAGGCTATTTAGTCTGACTGTAAACGCAAAGCTCGGTTAAAGCAGCACCAGTCGATGTGTGTCTTGTGCGCTGATTAGAGGGGATACGGAAAGCCTTGGAAACAGAGGCCCCAAACAAAGCTCAGAGGGGCTGGCTGTGACAGGCAAGGAACACAGCAGAATCCCCCCCCTCAATATCATCAATCGGAAGCTAATGCATTGTTACGTTGTATGCGTTTGATTCTAGCGTGCTACTAGAACCTGCTTTGTTTTGTTTTTGTTCTTATCCTTTATCTATTCTGGAGACGAAAGAGCGACAGCGGGTAGGGTGTTTTACATGAAACGCCCGGTATTCTCGGCCATACTACTACTTGCTTCGCCTGGCTTCAGCTTTGACACCTCGGCTGTGTGCTCCGAAGACCTGGTTGTAAGCGATAAATTTCATGAATGATAGGGACCGCGCGAGATAGATGAAAGAGTTTCGGTCAAGACGATGCTAGACTAGGACTTTTGGTGTTAGCGATGCATTGACCGGAAGCCTTGTCCGCCGGGGGAGCGCGGAAATAAGACAGCGTAAAATACGGTGAAGCGATTAGTTTTCATGGAGCGATGATGTCTGTGCTCGGAACGAAGTACGACGTATTGTGTGGCATCTCCTATTACCATAATTTCGAGCTTTGCAAGGGCTATTATTATTCATTAGCTGCTGGAAACGCGAGGCTGTTTTGTCATGTCTCAGCTGCTGCCTTTAGCCTCGGCATTTCCTCATGCGGATAAAGGGCAATTGAACGACGATGCACAGATCAGCTTCAGAGACAGTTTCGCAGTAATGAGGATAATTGTTGATACAATGGTTATTATGATACTAATAATAAAGAAAAAGGGTAAAAAAAAAAAAAAAAAAAAAAAAAAAAAAAAAAAAAAAAAGTGCCATTTGTCGGGCCTGCACAGTGCTCTCTCTCTCGCTCTCTCTCTCTCTCACACACAGTCTCACATCTCGCTTCAATAAGAGCGTCGCTACTGCTCAGGAACAAGGACAAACTTGTGATGATGCTTAAACGCTACTCTCTTTTAGTATAATGGGGGTCCGTGGGGGGACAGCTTTTCTCAATGGCTTCATTATCTCCTTTCAGTATTTCCTTGCCTCTCTGTCTTGCATACCTACATGCATCTACTCTAGCTCGACCGAGCACTAATCAACAACACTCTGAGCGGGCGTGTGTGGCATGGACCAGACAGGAAGCAAAAGTGCGCTCGCTTCTGCCGTAAACGAGCCCCCAATGTGTAATCTTACAGCGAGCCACCCTCGAACTTTTGCACGGTGGCATGTTGGTCGTCGTGGGAGGGCGCTGGCGAAAGGGGGGCGAAGTTGAAGCAAGTTGGGCCATTTTGGGCAGCGTGCGGGCAACAAGGATCGGGAAGAGAGGCTGTGTGAAGTGAGACTGGACGCAACATGCAATGACTACAAGTTTGTAATATAGTGTAGCACTCTGTAGTAGGGTCAGTCAGCATCAGGTCAGGATCGGCTACTGTTACAAAAAAGTCCGAGGAGAGAAGGAAAAAAAGAAACGACGAGAAAACAATGGCCCAAATCGTTTTGGATGACGGTTGCATATCCGCAAATAGCAGGGCGTTGGTGAGATGCGCATAAGCAGTTGCGACCGCTGGGACAGCAATCCTTCAGGTGGCAACACTACCTGTAAGCCCAAAGCGAGGAAGAGCTGCTGCATTTGCCAAGATAACCCGGGAATGAAAGCCGAAGCTCGTTTGCTGTTAAGGGAAAATCCATCCATCTCCCGGCTCTGGCTGAAGTTGAGTTGAGGCTTTCGTGTGGACTAATGCGGAGAAAAGAGGCGTCGATCTGGCTTGACGAGGCTGACGGCATACTCCCCAGCGCGCGGCAAATCGTAAAGGGTGCGCTGCAGCATGTGCCTAGCTGCAGGACTTTGATATCAAGTGCTCTCTGCGCCGTGTACATGTATGGAGGAGAACGACTGAGCCGTGCACTTGAAGCAGGGTGAGCGTGACGAGTCATTTGGGTTCATGATGCCGAGATGTTACGGTGCATGCTTCACGGGGGCAAAGAGATAAAAAAAGAAAAAAAAAAAGGATAAGAGGGCAGGGTTTGGGTAGAATCTCGTGCCCGAGTTGCATCGCGTGTAAGTGAAGATAGTGTATACAGCGCACAAGGCAAGGAATAGCAGGTCCAGGCTAGGATTGCGAGAATTGAGCCACGCGCTTAATGTCTACATGTGTATACGGGTAATTTACCCAGGCGCAGCTACAATACTAGCCCGGACTAATACGCAGAGAGAGGGCGGCGGTTATGGTTATCGTTGTCAAGGCAGGGAGGTTGCTGACCACTCGATGTGCAGTAGGGGAGGGGAGTCCTTGTCCTTGCCACGATGCGAAGAATCAAATCGCATAGGTTCGTTGCTCGGAACGCCGTATAATCGTATAGTGCTTAGTGCTGGCAGGCTGTGGACGATATATCATGTACTGCTGCACCAGGCACCGGACAAGCATTTTCGCATAAAGGACAGGGGCTCTACGTCAACACTACGAGCAAGAATGCATACCGCTCTAACAAGGAGAGGGAACTTTGAAGCTTACCTTATCCCAGAGAAAACGGGAAAAACAAGCACAGACAAAAAGGGAAACATGGGGGTCGGGACCGCGCAAATCGATTCTGCGGGACAGGCAACCGGACCGGCTCCATCTCCATCAACTTGCGGCAGAGCGAGGCTCGCGATTGGCCTGTCGGGCCATTTGTCGCGTCAGGCCCAAGGGGGTAGGCGATTATCCCCGACGCGCTTGTTCCTCCACACTCGGGGCCACGTCGGGCGTAATTGATATTGAAGGGGACTAGAAGTGTCGTTACAAAACTATAGTAGGCGAAAGAGAGCTGGTTACGAGGCCGCGGAGGGTGCTTCATACAGAAGACGCAACCATGCTGTGTTTGACGATGGTGGCAATGGGGGTTATACTGGATACTATTACTAGTAGTGTCATTGTTGTTCATTGGCGTACATTGTAAATTGTAATAGTATGAGAATTGAATCCCGATGGGAACCCCGAGCCGGAGTTCAGATGTTGTTGAGTCGGCAAAGGACTCGGCTCGTCTTAGTTGCTGCCACTTGTACAATCAACACTCAGGTAATTGTAGCAATGATGTTTTTAATCAGCGAATTGCTGTAATAGGCATTGCCTTTGGAAATATTTCACCTCATCCAATACATCACTGCTAGAGAGCGAAACAAAACTAACGATAGACTGCATCGGCGGAACCCGACAATGTTACAGCAACTGACTCTTGGTGTTTGACAAACGTGCGCAAATATGGAATGACATGCAAACTGGCATGTTTTTTCCCCTTTGCCCAAGTCCACAGAAACGCATCTGCCTAGTGATGCACCCCATACTTCTAATACGACTCTGTGCCCATATGTAACAATAATACCCGACGAACGAATCGAGACAGTGGTGTAGCGAAGCGGCTTCTCGCCATCACGTGGCTCCTCATCCTCCAGCAGCCGGGGACGGCGACAAACTCCCCCTCCCCTGTCTATGCAGCTAGCTCAAATCAACTCACCTTGAAAATCGGACTACGGAGAGAAATGGGTAGATACAGGGGAAGAAGAGAGCGGAGGGGAGGGGAGGGGTTTAGAAAGATGCTAAACAGGGGGATCTTGAGCGAGTTACCACTGTATAGTGCTACTTGCAATATGCTAAACTGGCTGCAGGGTTAGACACAAGCGTGTAAGTCCATCGGTTTGAGCGAGAGCCATGGGGGCGTGATGGAGATATGCAGATGAACCACTGGCATGGCTTCACGACGAGTTCCGTTAGCGATGGTTACATATGGAGCCTTTCCATGGGGAGGAGGGGGCCATGAGAGAAGAGGCAGCTGGGGGCCCCGGAAAGAGGGTGTTGTTATCAAGAGCCAGGAGGGCCTTGTCCGATGCTATCAAGGGACAGGACTGGTGCTAGCACAGACACTTTGGACAGAGAGACGAGGCAAACAGGCATATCCCAGACCAGCAAACAGCCCTGGGCGGAGTATTGCCGAGCTGGCTTGTCGACAGCATCAACCATCCGGGGTCCCCTTGGATCTGGTCGGCATGTGTGCCTGTGAGTGAGACGGAGCCGTTTGACGAACATGGTTCTGCTGCCCCCGTCCACTCCCACGCAGCGACAGCCACAGCCATGATGGGTCATCTGTCATTAGTGATTGGCAGACGAAAAGAAAGTAAAGGGCCAAAAAAAAATTATTAATAATAATAGAGGATTTGCCTAGCGAGATGGCTGATCGATAAATTGAACCACCTGCCAGCCTGCTTTTCGGGTGATTTGACTCGCCAGCTAGGCGCGGCCGGTGTTAGCGGCTGACGGCGCCGTGATTGGCTGACTGGCGGAGGCGGAAACGATGGAAGCCTCTACGAAGGATGATGGAAGTTGTTTATTCCGTCAATTAAAAGCGCGACGTCGAAAACGGGTATCTGGGACTACATACATCTCCATACAGACACGTACTAACAGTATACGCAACAGGCCAGCACTACAGCACCACTGCTGTGCCGTGCCGTGCCGTGCCCTTCATACTACATGTACAACAATCAATCATACGGAGTATCACTAGTAACAGTAGCACAGACAGCTGACTCTCTTCCTGCAGCGAGACCAGGTTCCAATGCAATGCTCCAATCAAGCCATGATTTTTGCGGAGTAAGAACCTAGTACTAGCAGCAGGAACAGTAGCAGGCATGGCCATACCTGTCTGTGCCTGGTCTTGGGTAGTATTAATTAGATGCACCTTTTTATCCCCGTTCTTTACGCCGCCTCTTCTTTGGGCGATTACACGTGTCGGGGCCAGTCCTTCAGTAGGCATATACTTCCGTCGCATAAATGACGTCAAGAAATTATGGGGGAGAAAAGAGGAAAGGTAGTATCTTCGCTTGCCTATATTTAGAGGGGAAAAGAAAAAAAAATCCATGTAAAGAGGGCAAAGACGTAACATTAAAGAACAGAAGAAGGAGGAGTGGGTTTATGTAACCTAGAAACCATGTCTTACTGCACATACGCTCGATTGCATTGTACTCTGCCGTGAAGATTAAAAACGGTATCGAAAGAGGCAATGAGAAGCAGCTGAGAGAGGCCACAAAACGCCAACAATGACACGATGTGGTTGGTACAGTATGGCATGTCTGGTCACAAATCGAGTGTGTTACACACAACAAGCTAGCTAGAGCGAGGCGACGGTGCACACCCTCCCCCCCGCTTCCCTTTCTCTCTCCATTGCCCCCTACAGACGGCCTTTTTTGTGTGGTTTCCCGTGGGGCGCAAGTGAGAGGCACTGGTGGAATCTGCAGATCCGCCGCAGCCCGGCCGCCGTTTGGTCGATAAAAAAACCACCCACGATGAAAATTCCCAGAAGCGGGGGTGTCCCCTCCCCCTCCCACCCCTGGATAGCTGCTGTCAGAAACGGACTGGGGGAGTCTCGCCTTGAACTCTGTAATTTACTTAGCCAGGGGCTGGGACCCCTTGCTGCTGAAAGCTGCGGATTGACAATCGCTGGGCTCTTTCTTTACTGTACACACTGTTTACTGCGTTTGACTTACACGCCGGGCCTTTGTGTTCACCGGTGCCCAAGACCCCCCTGGTCGACCTTGACGCCATCACCTTATTCATGCTAAATACTCGCAAAAAGACCATTTTTGGGTCAATGGCCCTTTTTTTTTTTTTTTTCCTTTTTACTATGTACAACCTACAGTATGTACATGTAGTATGATTCTCATATTCCCTGCTCTGCGATCATGCGGGTTCGAGAGCAGGCACAGGGACCAGCAAGGCGAAAAAGAGACAAGGTCCAGGGCCACACGAGTTCCCCTACCACCACCACCACCAGCAAGATGGATACCTAGATAGTTACAGTATACGCCTCCCCTCGTCCATCTCTTGGGCTCCTCCCCTTGCCGGACCGAAAGCAAAGTGGCTTTTTGTTCTGACTTTTGTTGTATTGTTTTGTTTTGTTTTGTTTGATGTATATCTCTCCATCGGATGAATGGTAACACCCAGGCTTCTACTGGGGGGATGCTGGTAGGTATTGCAAGCACATGTCAGCCTTGGACATATATACAGGGCAAAAAGAAGCAAAAAAGGCGAACATGCAGCCGAGGCACGCGGACAGACAGGCATTTGGCTATGGCACACACCGCACAAGGCAAGGTACTACATAGCCTTCTTACTGCCTGGGACAAAAAAGGAACCGTTCCCAAGTAAGACACTCGTATAATGTAGGCATCTACAGTGCCCCGGAGGAAAGGGACAAGGTATGTACATGTATGGCTGCAGGGCCAAAAAAGAGCCACCGCCACAGCCGCAGCTACTTTACGGCTATGGATGAGAAGAAACCTTGAGGTATGTGGCCTTGGCTTCTCGGCCCAGGTCCGTGGATCAGGGCAGCCGAGACTACTGATGTAAGTGTTGTGAGACACTTTTGGACCTCCTCTCATTGTCTTAGTGCCGTTATATTTCTGGCGATATGTCTTAGATATCACAGCCAGGCTAGTCGATTCAGACCCCGTTGATGCTCGCAGCCACGAGTCAGTCTCCCGAAAGCAGTATAAGCATAGTATCCTAAAATGACTAGATGCCAAACCAATGTCCCGTACAGTACAAATCTTGCTTCGTTCTAGCCTTTATTAGATGTGTGGTCTTGATCCGCCACGTGCCGTGAGCCGTGTTCCTGGAATCCAGTCCAGCTAGCTATGGATAACGTTCACGGTGTTGCTGCGGCTTCGGCCGTTCCTTGTTCTCTTCCGCATGTTTTGCCAGGCAGTAGATTCCTAAAAGAGATTAATAGAACAGACAGAGGAGATTGTAGAAAAACAGGCCGTTTTGATTCCAGTTACGTCACATCCCGAGGGTATTTCCCGACGTCGGGAATGCTGGATTCCCGCAGCCCGTATAATACATGTTTACGCCTGGAGGACCATATTACCACATCCAGATACATGTATACAAGCCACAACCTCAACCCTCTGCCCAATATCATGCTGTGCCTGGGCACCGGAACGCATGGCACGACTTGGCATTACATCGCTTCAAAGCCCCCCTCCTGTGATTTTCCCTCTTTGCCCCTCTTCCCTCTCCACTGCGCCTTGGGGCTCGATGGCCATGCAGTGACATGCCATCAACGATGAAGCCAGGCTAGACATCATGCTGTAACAGCTTCCTCTCGTCCAGGTGCGGTCCGGCTTCTCACGCCACCACGCCTCGGTATAGCACAAATGGCACATATCTACAGCTAAAACTCGAACTACCGAAACTAAATGAGTCGACCGACGCTCCAGAGTCTTTTTTTATTCGTCTCTCCGCCATGGGACGGAACACTCCCCCGTAGTTTAAAACGCCGGCTGCCAGCCACACGTTGTCTGTTCCGCGAATCCGACTCGACAAAAACACCTCGCTTGTTCCAGAATAGGAAAATTTTGGATCGTCCTAACTGTCGCTCTTAGTGTGGCCGATGGGGCAACGCACTGCCCATATTATTTTACGGAGCGTCCGATATATCGCCCTATATGCTTACATCTTGGCGCCTTTTTATTTTTTGCTCTCTCTTTCTAAGCGCTTTGCATTAGGTTCAAACAGATTCACCAAAGGAATGACCACCATCAAGGTTGACAAAGACGGGGAGCTTTCTCCGTAGTTGCAACATGGCTTACAGCCACGCTTTATGCGGATTACGCGCCACTCACCACTATTCACGAGGCGTCTATCCTTTTCATTCTATCCTAAAACATTAGCCTCGCAATGATCAGAGTCTTAGGGCAATGAGTTAGCCGCGGATAAATCACTCCCTCTTCCCCCAGATCGTGCCCATCAATAAAAGCCCATGATTAACGGCATTTGCTGGACGGTGTAAGCGCCAGTGGCATTGTCCGTTCTCCATTTCTTTTTTTTAGTGAGCAGATCCCCCATGTAAAAGTGCCGAGCGGAGGGCGTCTGCACATGTTCTCGAGCGTACTGCATACTGTAGTAGTAATACTACTTGTACTATGTATCTACACAGAGGCTAAAGAAATGCCCACACTCGCCTGTTCCTCTATATTCGCGCGTACCCGAAAAAAAAAAAGTGAAATGTTACCACCAAGGTGTGTCCCATCTTCAACGGCCCCTAGTCCTTCCGCGGAACAGCACGCCAATCATTGGACGGGGATCTACAAGATTATTCCGCCATCAGGTATAGCAAAATTATACGTCTTCTTTTTTTATACATGCATGCCTACTACTAGTAGTTAGTAGACGCGAGGTTTGCCTGACTACCTACCAGTACATAGTCTACATGTTCTACTGTATTATCAGCCGTTCTAGGCCAGAGGATCTGCGTTTTGGCCAGCAGATAAGCTTGATAGAAAGCTCTCCATTTCACATACGAGGCTTCGAATCACATCATGGCATCGCTTTCGGCT
Source organism: Trichoderma asperelloides (assembly GCA_021066465.1). Taxonomy (NCBI): domain Eukaryota; kingdom Fungi; phylum Ascomycota; class Sordariomycetes; order Hypocreales; family Hypocreaceae; genus Trichoderma; species Trichoderma asperelloides. The sequence goes on from JAJKFY010000294.1 coordinate 89,771, forward strand.
GTGGAGCAGCACTCATGACTTGCTACCTATAGATACACCCTCCAGGCACCAGGGCACATGCATCTGCACAACCTAAATCGCACCCAGCGCTAAGAAAGCTCGCTTCGAACATACTATGTAGGTCAGAAATAGTAGTATTAGTAGTAGTAGTAGTAGTAGTAGTAGTAAAAAAAAGAGCAGCTCACGATACCACACAGTACAGTACACCACAGACACGTCGCCTAAATTTAACAGATTCTTGCACGAATGAGTAATTCTCCTTCCCCTCACTTGCACTTACTGCAATAAGCCCGCCTCCACAGCGCAGCAGAAATAAGCCTCGCGCTCAGGCCACCGCAATCTCTGTGCTTACGCCCTCTTTCTTTGATCTGATATCTCCTAGGAAGAGGGGACCCTCTCATCACCTGGTCTGGTCTACCCTTTTTTTCCCCCGTCCAATCCGAGCCAGCCAATGAGCACCAGCAGCCAAGCCCGATGCATGAAACGATCCGGAGTTTTTCTTTCTTTTTCAATTTGTCGTTTGGTTCGTTCTCGCTGCCCATGAATGCTGGGGCCTTTGTTGCATCATCTCTCATATCACTGCCTGCTTGGCTCAGCCAGCCCCCCCCCCCCCCCCCACGTACATACATACTAGATACATACCAGGCCTCTACCACTAAGTGCTCTTACCGTTGACGGTGTCAATGCCTGATTACATAGTATGCGGTACTCGTATCGGTACCCGCAGCTCACTCCGACCTGATTCCGCTTCTACTAAAACTAAAGTAACAAAGTTCAGCCGTGGAGACACAGGTGATGGGCGTTTTTGGCGCTTGGAATGGCGGTTATTAGTCGCGAGAGCTTGAATCATGACAAGACGGGATATTCCATATATCACGCAAAATAGCACGGTTTACAGCATCAAACTAAGAGCAACAAGGAAAGAGGGAAACAAAAAGACAAAAAAAAAAAAAAAAAAACGACGAGGAACATAATCCGAGAACGAACAAGAGGCGCAATAAAAGTCTCATACCACGGAAGAAATACGTCGGCACCTCGCCATCCCATACTGTACCAGTTTCTTACCGTAGCATTCTCGCCGGTGGCTCCCCCGAGCCGTCCCATCGGCCTGCGGATGAGTGTCTACCGATGGTGGGCTGCCCTATTACGTACCTTGTCTCTCTCTCTCTCGCTCGCTCTCTCTGTGTATAATCCGTCATCCATTATGTACGGGTGAGCCGCGTTGCATTGACTTACTAAACAATATAGCATGTCCTCAATCACGGGATGACAATTCCATGCCCCCCAAAGAACAAGCAAGCAAACGCACGCCCAGCTGCCATGAAACCATCCATCACGACATCTCTCCATCCGGCCATTCCATCTCACGCCCCCATCCCAAACTTATCTCCAATCAGTCAAAAAACCTCGGCCAGAAGAGGAAATACGCAAAACCAAACCGACTTGGATGCGGCTTCAAGAAACGGAAAGGCGATCAAAAAGGAACAGGTAGGGACCCTGAAAATCTCACCTCCATCGCCTGTCCGTCCACGCGACGTTTCCACCCAGCTTAGCTCGCCATTACTAGTCTCACCTCACGCTCCTCCCGCTCTCTCTCTTTCTCACTCGCTCGCTCTCTCTCTCTTATTTCTCCCTTGTCTTGCACTCCTTCTAAAGATCCCGGCGGCGCCCGCTGACATGCACAATACCGTTTATTATACTCCGTATTTATCCGTGCCCTTTTTGAACTAACTAATTAATTATTCCGCTTACTTTTGAGAGCTACATCTGCCGAATCAATCTTCCGTTCCCACAATTTGAAGAGTAGTGCCAGTAGTAGTAGTAGATGCTATTACTAGGCATAACAAAGAGATGAGAGGGAGAAAAAAAAAAGGCCAGAGCTACCGATACTAGTGCCCCAAGTAGGAGAAAAAAACAGGCGCTAATATCTAGATTTGTACCACACGCCACACCCTTCAGGCTAAGCCAAGACATGGCTTCGTACATCCATCTGAATTCCTCCAAGATACGGCGGGCCAGAAGCCACCCTCCATGTCATCATCCTATTTCCCTTTTGAAAACAACCTCGTCTCTTCCTCTCTTTCTCTCTCTCCGTCTATCTCTCGGACCTCTCTCGGGTACCAACCAATCTGGTAGCTTCGGCTGGCCCCGTTCAATAATCACCACACGCCCCCCTGCCCTTTGCCAGCACCAACACCAACACCAACACCAGCACCAGTACCAGCACCAGCACCAGCACCACTGCCACTGCCACTATCTACTGCTACTACCACGTAGTACAAAACAGGTGAGAGCAGTGCTACCCAAGAACTATTATCAAATCCTCTCTCCAATGTCTATTTTTGTCTCCCCAGCAAGTGGTATCCTGGTGCCTGGTGCCTGGCGCCTTGTGCCTTGCAGCTGGGGGGTTTCAAGGCTCTCTCTCTCCATCCCATCTAGGCGGACGCGAATACGGCCGTCCTCGCCCAGCTTGCCTGTTTTCAACCCGTTTTCTCAGATGGGGGCCTTTTGCTATGGACTTTTGGATCGGCATCGCCGAGAACTAGCGTCATCAGTCCGAGAAGATATGCCAGCATCGTTACGAACCGTAATATGCTGTTATCCTATTATATCAGCACAAAAGTAAACGTGACATTGATAGCCACTATCTCGGTGAGATCAAACTGGTTTATGCATGCATACTTGTCGTTCTATCGCCAAATAAACTTGCATCTAGAGTTCACCACGCAGCTCAAAGTAGAATTCTTAGGAGGAGTAGTTAAAAACTCAATTCCATTGCTGTAAAACGCCAAGGTTATGCCAAGCTGTTTATACCCGCTAGCTAATGCAACTAACTCATTGAGATTCCCAAAACTGAAATACATACAGTACATGCAGACATTGCCGCTCATCATCAAAGTCCATGCAGGACAGTAAGCTATTGTACAGAAACTGATGCCCATTTTTTTTCATCGCGTAATACCATATACAAGTGGGTAACCCCCCAAAAAAAGGAAGAAAAACAACAAAGAGGAAATGACGAAAGGAAAAAAAAAGGAAAAGCCACAAAAGTATATACAGTCAAAACAGGAAAGAAAAAAGAAGTCTTTGCTTTAATCAAAACATAATCCACTCAACCCCGGCGCCTGGTCCGCCAAGGCACTTGGTCCAGTTGAAGGGGCCTCGTCCAGTTCCCATGGCATTGTAGTAGTCAAGCTTTGCGTCATTCTTGATCTCCCCTGACCACAGTTTTTCCAATACGTCAAGAGCTGCCAGGTTATTCATGTAGCCAGATCGACTCATGATACCACGGCATTTTTCACGTATAACGTTCTGCTGCGACTCCACAATGCACTCTGAACCCGCAATAAACAGCGGCCAGAGTAAAAACTTTTCTGCGGAGCTGCTAGTCTCTAAGCTCGTTGCGTGATGAACAACATGGCTAACAAGATTCTGGAAGTTGGCATGCGTAGATGATGTCTGAGGGTTTGCAAGGCGCTCGGAGTAGAGTAAAGCCGCATACCGAAATGCCTCGGAAACAGCCCCCAAATCCCGAACCTGGCCTGTAGTTGGTGATCCTGGTAGTGACTTGGCCAATGACGATGCGTCAAACTGCCAATCTTGAAGCTCTTTTCGTGCCGCTCTCCACTCTGCCCAAAAGATGACTCGACGTTCATCAAAGGATATGGAGGAATACATTGCAGAAGCAAGCATTTCATCATCATTGATTGTAGTGCCGAAGCCATTTCCATCAAATCGTGGGGTCGGGTTTGATGGCCCGCCTGCACTATCCTGTTCAGATGGTGTCGATTCGTTGATGCCTTGCACAGACCGATGTTGGGATAAAAGATTCAGGCGGCCCAGCTTGCCAATTGTCTTGAAAAGCTTTCGATCGCATCCAATCATGTTTTCGGCCCCCGCAGGCAGATCCTGCACATCTGGAGACACGCCCTCAAAACCGGGTGCCAGCTGCGCTTCTCGCTCATTGATGCTGGCTGAAATAGCGTCGAGGTAGGTAAAGAGAGTCTCCATCCATGAAGAGTCCTTGGATGAGGCTGGTTGTCGAGATCTCCTCATGGCTAGAATCTGACGTACGCCCACAAACTGGGTATGGAATTTTGCCACACCAGATTCCACCATTCGATAATGGCACAAGAGAAGGATCGTTGCAAGCACCGAGTCATGATGTGATCTCGTTGGGTCGCTTAGTTGCCGATTCAAAAGATCTACAGCCAAGTTTCGATGCTGCACCTCTTCAGACAGTGATTGATCCTCAATCTCCGGCCCTGGAGTGGACTCGGAGGCTTGCTTCTCCAGCATCAGTGTCGTAAGCAACTCTCGTGTTCCGTATCCTAAGCTCAGTCTTCTCTTCATTCGCAAATTGCAAGCTGATAAGGCACAAATCGCATGCTGCACGCTTGGATTGTGCACAGCGAGGCGGAGAACGTGTTCCCTGAAAGGGTTATGAGGGCCATCTATAAAGACCATAGATGGGGCCATTGTAATCTTGAAGTAATCCATGAAAAACGGCATCTTGGCCAACAGATCCGTCTTAGAGCCGACCTGCCCAAACCATTGCACCTGGCCACTACTATGGCGCCTCCGTTGTTGTATTTCTTTTCGTGCAATTCGAGGTGTGGAGCCACCACCGGCACCCGCATCGACTTCAGGGACACCTGCTCGCTTATTAGAAGGGAAAGGCCGGGCAGGGCGCCATGTGATGCTCACTGAGGCTTTCACAACCCCGCATAAGTTTGTGGCCCAAGTGCGATCCAAAAGGATCCATGTGATGGCTCAGGGCAGAGTGAGGCTCTGAAGGGGCGTAGACGAGCCCAGGATAGGAGGTTGGGGCGCGGCAGTGGTCAAGGACCAGCACGGTAGGAGGACTCTGCGCAATGGGAGAGCTGTGCTGGGCAGGATATCCGTCATATAGGACGTTTGGGCTGTGGCTGAAGGGGATCTCTTCGCGGGCATAAGATTGGCTCAGAGGAGAAAGGTAGTCTACCTCGCTGCCAACCGACTCGCATGAGGAGGAAAGCGCGTCAGTGCTCAGATGAAGAGGAAACCTAGCATATCTCGGCGTCACATCTGGCGAGTGCACAAGGCTTGGAGAGTATCCCCAGCTGCTCTGCGTCATCGGCGGGGTGTGGTTGTGGTGTGAGATAGAGAGGTAGTCGTACGCGGGGACTTGGTAAGCCGGAGTAGTTGGCGTTGAAGCCGTATGCGTGGTTGAAGGAATATCAATAGGGCTTCGAGTCAAGTTTGACGACAAAGAAGCGGCGCTGGAATGAGCCCTTGCTCGCGAAACGGGCGACTTCTTGGGCTCACGAGTGACGGGAGGGGCCTTGGCAATGGGCAAAGATAGCCCACGAAGCTTGCCGCGGCTGGCAACACCAACACCCCAAGTAAGCTGAGTCTTGTAGCCCGAGCATTCGTTGCCGATCTCAAGGCATTGAGAGCAGTAAGGTCGACGACGATCGCATTTGACATTGCGTTTCGAGCATGTGAAGCAGTCGTCTGCGGCACCACCAGCAGGAGCGCGTCTTCTGCGCTTGCGGATGGTAGCAGAGGTGTCCTTGACAGCCACAGCCACGGTAGGTTGAGATAACGGAGCAGTCATGTTGTTGTGAGAGCGGCGGATCTTCGAGGGAAAAGGTTATATGTATAACGAAGATTTTTGGTTGGCTGCCGAGCTAAGATTCTCTGAGAGTCTCAACTTAGACGAAGGGAGGGGCAGATATAATGTATATATAGATAGGAATATATACGTATATATATAGATATATATATATCGATGCTTAATGCAATCGAAGATGGAGGGATAACTTGAAAAGAGAGGGAAATGGGGAGAGAATATAAGATGGAGTAGATTGGGATAATGAAGTAAGTTATGCCGAGTGTCAAAGCAGCCAGATGAAGACGGACATGATGAGGGTTATGTATGAATGAGAGGGACGGATATTGTGTGGTGTGAATCGGCACAAGTCCTGGACCCGGCTGATATGGAGTGGCTCACACCAAAAAAAAAAACCATGACCAGGATGGCACTTCACAGTAGCGGCAAAGGCAGTGGTAGCCGGGGCGCTTGTGCCATGGATCGTGAGCAAGGGGCGACTTGCAAGTGCTTTGATGGCGGTGGGCTATCTGGATATGAATCCCCGTACTGCAGTAAGAGCAGCGGCCCTGGATAAAGAGGAGAAGATCAGCGGGACTGGCACATGAAGAGAGACTAGCCAGGCCGGGATTACATCTCCAAGGGTGGCCATTTCTGCACGCCCCCCTAGCTCGGGCCCTCTTGTGAACTAGCCTCCCAGGACTCTGCACTGACAGGGGGGCCCCCCAAGTGAGAGCCGCAGACAAGGTGGGTGGTAAGGCATGTGGTGCATGATGGGGAAACAGGGGTGGGCGATTAGGGCCGTTCTGTCTTTGATGCCAGTTCCTTGTCATCAGGGCCAGCTGGGGTGCGCTTAGATGGGGGTCGTCGATTTGGGAGGGTGTACGGTAAGGCGTGAGGTTTGGGGATGGAGGCGGAGGGTATAGAGACGCCCTGTATAGCCAGTTCCGCTGCTAAAAACAAAACGGAGCAGAAAAGAGCAAAAACGCCAGCCGAAGATGCAAAGATGACTCCAAGCATACCAAGAGTCAGTGCATGGACCGGCATTGGCACATGGACAGTGCCTGTGAATGCGTTTCTGCGCAGACCACCCCCCCTCCCACCTCCGCATACTCGTAGTCGTAGCAGCAGCATAGCTTGCTAAGCAGCGGTCCTGAGGATGAAGAGCGGTTGAAACTCGCAGCCATCCTCTTTGGGTGCGAGCGAAACGTTTCCTCTCGCTGCTATCTTGGATGTAAGATGAAACTTGTAATCATATGTTTCTATTTCCATCTTGTCGGTCACGCCGTCGCCGGCAAAGCAGCCGTTGAAGCCTCTTGCCAGTATGTACTACTCCCAATTTCAATCCCTTTGGTCCACAGCATCAGCAAATAGCCGAGGATGTGAAGCACGGAGTAGAAGGCGCTTTTATTATGGTGCAAGCAGGCGGTATGCCCCCCCGAACGGAGCAGAATGAGAGGACAGACGGAAGCAATAACGGACAGCAGCCCCTCTACTCTCCCGGGGCCACTCGTCACTAAGAAAGGACGAAATCAGACAATGCCCTTGAGCCTGGTTTGGCGCACAGTAGCTGGGACGAGACCGTGTACTCCGGAGCAGCGAGGCGCTAAGGAGCCCCGGGAGCGGCTACTACTTGGTGTCTAGCGTTGCTGTGGCTCCAATTGCATAGGTCCTTTTGCAAAATCCACCGCGAGCCCACTCGGCGCAGGCGTTCGACTTGTACACTTGTACGCAGATATGCCTAAAATGATTGTTAGCATATCGCTCGCGAACTCGGCCGCCGCACTGCCAGTATCTGGGTACCTGAGTGCTGAGGCCGGTCCTGAGATTGGGATGCACAATGAGGCTCGGCGAGTATCTGGTAAAGCCGGCGACATGTCACCCGCTACGGGCTGAACTTTCCCAGCTAGTCATCTCGGCCGAACAATCTGGCGCATCTGCCGTTATCAGATTCCACTAACCCGTTTGTCAAGCTCGAGCACGGAGCAAAGAGTCGTCGAAATTACGAGCACGCTCGAGTCCGCGGTCCTTGAGTATGTAAGAGCACGTTTGAAGGGCGCCTCCCCTCGAAGAATGACATTGTCAAACAAGCCCAGACCCTTGTGCTTCGGGGAGGGGCATCGTGAGACCGACGAGTGACGCAAATGAGGGAGGACCAAAGTGCAACACCACCCACCTGCGCATGTGAGCAGCGGCCGCGCGCACTCACCAACACCCAAATTGACTCTCGAAATGCCGGCTGGAATGCAAAGACGACTGATTGACGAGCTGTGCTTGGTGTCTTGTGGGGAGCGGGCGCGGGCCGTGCTTGTTGGTCTGACCTGTTTGTTGCGTGATGGATGGTGAGTGGACGAGCAAGGTGTGTGTGTGTGTCGTGGGAATTTCGTCCGAGTGCCGGGAAATTTTTTGCATCGGCAAAAGAAGGTGTGCCCCTCTATCTCACAAGATTCCCTGTCTCTACGGCGCCTGGCGTCCTGTTCGCGAGCTGAGAGCCTCTTCTTGGAGTCTAGACACTGGAAAAGGGGCATTCTTCGCTCGACGCCGCTTATAAGCCGGAGCTGCCATGATTGTCAGGGCCAAGAGCGGGTAACCAATTTGTCGGGAACTGTGCTCCGTAGCAACAGCAGCACGAAGCATGATTGATGGAGCGTGCTCCGTAGAGACGGGATAGACTTGAGCCACTCTACTGTATACGTGCGACGCTGGGCATGGAGGAAGACCGTTTAGGAAAAAGCCACCAACCGCGAGCCCGGATACACCCTGCTGCTTGGTGCTAGCGGGCTAGTGCTCGTAGTGCCGTGGCAGTCGCTGGCTAATCGCAGTGCTGCTCCGCAGTCCTTGGAATTTGTGCTGTTGGTTCACAGAAGTTGCCAAATGGAACTTTTTAGCTGGCTTCTACCAACAGTTCCGATAAGATCACGTTGGCGCCTTAGGTCATCTACACTACTGTGTACTACTGTGGTGTGCTGTAGATCTTCGTTGCCGTTGGCAGCTGCTGTGTAGAAGGGCGGTCACGGAGACGTCGCGGGCGGCGCTGCGCTTGCCTGGTGCCCGCGTTTAGCTCTTGCCGCCACTCCCCGCTGTCCACTGCTGCTACATGTACTAAGTAGACACGATACTTGGTGCTGCCACCACTTACAGTGCCAATGGCGTTGTACTGTACATCCACAACAGGTTCATTCTGCTTGCTGCTGCTGCCCATCCCGCCTGCCAAGACAAATGTCCATGCGCCCTTTCCCTCTGGAGCTAGAAGCTAGGAGAAAACGCAACCCAAAGTCATGCTCTTCAACCCTCTTACATCATCTGGCAGAAAGCCACACAGAGCTAGGCTTAGGGCTGTCATGTCCATGGCCGTGACAGCGATCAACAGGAGAGCGTCGATACCGTCAAGATAGCCGGCTTGCTGATCAGCCAACCCATGCGCGCATCTTCTGCGGTCGATTTTAATCCGTGACCGTGGCCGCCGATCGCCCAGCTGGTGTGATGCGCTGCGAGGTGCGCGTGCGGGCAGATTCGGCAGCGTCTGCATTACTCGAGCAGACTGAGGGTGCACCACCAACTCCGCTGAGCAAGCACCGTGTGAAATGGCTAGAATGAAAAAAGAAAAAAAGAAAACAATGCACACAAGGCACACAATGCCTATTGCTCGCACCAATGTTTTAGTTGCGGCAATCGCTCGATGCCGGGTGGAACTGCTCGAGATGCAGTAAAATGAAGGACCGTCTCGGCGCTGGAGACGGTATCAGAACGGAGCCAAAAGTGTGGCACAACCGCCGGCTAGGAGGTGTCATTGGACGAGCCGCAAACGCTCAGCACAGCGAGGACGGTCGGCAGCGGCGCATCAGATCAGCCGGGCGACATCATCTGATCTGAGACCACATCGGCCAGTGGCGAGATGCACATCCCTCCAAGATAGCCGCGACCTGTGAAACTCCGTGGAACAGGCCACCGCGTGTTTCTGAACTTACTCGCGGGTGTCCGTAGGTGCACTGCGCATGTCACCGCGCCGTCTGAGGGGCCTCTGGAGTAAACGGAGCGCCTCCGTTAAGGCATACAAGCCTTCTACGAGGTACGTACCGCCGCAGCCAGCGTGCCGCTTGTGGAGCGCGCTACACCCCTCCCCCACTGCGCCACCAGGTACCATCTGCTGGTGTTCTGCTGGGACGGGTACCTTTCGACGCTGTCTAGGCGGTGCTCGCTCGCTTCGATGTTCTGCCCAAGACAGGCTGGGCAGCGGCCACCCTTGCTGTTGGTTGCTTTGGCGAAGACTTGGCATCAAGTGCAGCCTCTGTCTGCCCAGGCGCCTTGTGCAGCATGCGAACATCTCTACGAACATCTCTACAAACATCTTTAGCATCTCTGCCATTTCTGTTTGCTGGCCTGCGCTAGATGCCAGATGTCAGCTCAGCCGACGTGTAAAGGTACAAGCATGCAATACTGCCACTACCAGCGGAGTATGTGCGTGTAGGTACTCGTCTGGTATCGCGGGCGTGTGTCGAATAGGACAGGGAGCCGGGGTTCTGCAGGAACCTCGCCAGATTGCCCATTGATGCACATCTGCCCATCTAACCACCAACAGAATTCGCTCTTCTGGAATCATGCTGTGGTGTTGCGTCCAGGCATTGGCTGCTCATTTCCCCCCTAGTTTCTGAATATTATGCGAGAGCCACGCGAGACACCGAGCCTCGAAACAGGTTGTAGAATTGACTGTTTGTGTACGCTAATGTTTGCTGCTGCTAACAATGCTAGCAATCTTTTGGTCGCTTTTTCTTTCTCTTATTTTTCCCTCTTATTCTATTAACTAAGAAAAATTTTAGCCCCTTGTCTCTTCCTCTCGGCCGCAGGTTTCGGGTGATTGATTCTAGGAACCGACTTGTACGTACCAGACGCTAGACATCAGTCACCTACAGCAGGCTCTCTTTCTCAGCATCAGCGGCATCTCGGAGAAATCGTGCGCGCGCCCTCTTCACAATCACACGGAGACTATAGCGGGCCAGGGGAATCTTGGAGCTCTTTCGGGCAAGGTACTCCGTACGGACTGAGTCTCAAAAGGCATTCTTGCGGCACTCTGATTGGCCGGTTGGCTCCAATGACTGCAGTGCGGCGAAGTGTACGGTTGATTAAGTAAAGCCCAAATTAAGCTTGTTGAGCTACACATATGCTGTATACTATGTATGCTCGAGCTGCTCTCCACCAGGTGACTGTCTGGCTTCAACCCTCACCGTCCCCCATCAGCTGCCCGGTGCTAACAATGGAAATCGTGGCATCGTGACCGGATTGGGCCAACAGGTGGCGGCTCCGGCGTGTCGATCACCGACGGCTCCACCAAACAAAGCGCGTATCGACCCCTTGCCTTCCAAGACATGCAGCGAGGTCGACGTCTGCCCAAAACTTGGTGTGTTGCTAGCACCGCCCGTCTTGTCAGCTCTCAGTGGTCTCGCTGCCAAAGCCAATCGTCCACGGATGAAGCTGTGCGCCGAGCCAGTTCAAACGGTAGGGGTCGGACGGAGCCTGCGAAAGCAGTGGTCGACTCGCGGAAGAGGGGCCCAATCGGACATCATCGACTCTGCAAAAAAAGATGGCGGTTTCAAAGGCGGCACTCGCATTTAATTCAGGATCAAGGCACCTACGAATACCTAGTTGCTGCTTACTGCGTGCTTGCTACGGCTCCTTCGGACGGTTGTTCTTCCTCGGTGTCGGTTTCGACAATAATCAATGCAAATGCTTGAGCTTCACGGAGTACTCCGTAGGATTGCGGACCGCATCGGCGCCTTTAACCCCATTGGCGCCCAGTCCAGCATAGGTACATAGCAGGTCGTAGCGTTCTCGTCGATTACCCTACAAGGAGCAATGCAACCACATGGTTCCCAATGCTGCTAGAGAGCACATGAGTGGGCCGGCGCAAAGCTGCAGTTGCATCGTGAACTTGCTTCAGTCAGGTATTAGTCGATTAGTCGACGTCGTTTTCCCCATTTCTGGCATGCTGGCAGCACGGGATGGCAGTCGGTGATCTCATTGCCCAGGCAGACGAATGCTACGCTCCTCTCGGCATCACGATAACGGGAAAAGCTTCGTCCTTCCCCAGGTCCAAGCTTCCTGTGCTACTGTCAAGGGCAAACCTTATCATCAAGACTATTGAGCTGCCTCTAAAGCGCGCTCCGAAGAACCAGCATCATCCGCCTGGGCCGAGGCGCCAGGAACGCACGAGCTTTTAGCACTGCAAAGCGGAGCGGCCATGCTTCGGCCAGGTATCCATTCGCTTTACCCGCATCGTACCTGTATGCGATGGCGTTATCGCTGGGTGGGGGCATGCGAAAGAAAAAGAGAACCCAAAGTTGATAGAAATGGAGAGAAGAAAAATTTTCTCTCCTATAACCCATCCAGCTGCTAGTAAAGTGACGGTGATAAGGGCTGCAGCGATAGGCAGGCTGGTGGATGCAGTAAAAGTCCCGGCCTGAGCGTACGATAACGCAGTGACAGTCATCATCAGGGGAGCAGCCCACCTTGGTTTGTTAACGCATGTGCTTTGTCCATTAGCCCGCATACCTAGGTACTGCTAGGTCTACCGCGTGGTGCTACCCATATTGGCTTGTTCCAGCAAAAGACGGTGCGGGTTCACGGGGCTGAAGGGGAGGGCAACTCGCTAGAAAATATGAGGAATGCTGCGTGGAAGCCTGGCCGGCTTGAAGTCGCTCAGGTCTCAATCTCAGCAGTTCCAAAAGTTCCCTTCGGGGCCTTTGGCGAATGTGAAAAGAAGGTGGCTTTGGACGTGATTATGCTTCTGAGCGAATAGCGCTTGATGCCGAGAGATCTTCCTGCAATAACAAGTTCGTCATCTCAGGTGATCTTTCTGCCTGGTCTCCCGCATTCCAGGTTCTTTTGCCTCTTAATCAAATCGATTGGCTCAAGGGAGCCTGAGGTGCTCGCTCTTTCCCAGCGGCTTATGTAAGTAGCTCTCTCAAGCTCGCAAGACGAGGTCTTCATCAGCTACCCGCAACCACACACCGCTTGATCTGGAGAAAGCTGTCAAACTGCAATGGAATAAAATGTGGAATTCGGATCGCTCATCGAACTCTTGGCGACCTAGATTCGAGCCAAATGCCGGAGGTGTCCCTGAATAGGGATAGTATCACGATCCGTGCGAGCAGCATATGGGCTCTTAGCTCTGTTTTGAGCCAGCAGGCGACCAATTGACGACGACACCATCACCGATTGACCGGCTAGACTCCCTCCCGATAGCCCGCGCAGCAGAGTAACCAGCGAGGCGAGATATGGTCTCCGTGGGCGTCCTATGCTACACTACTTGCAATTAGAGAAGAGAGAGGCACAAAACGGTGCGAAATGGTAATCTACAGTTCGTGCTGGTACCTACCGACTTACATGGCCAGCATTCCCAGCAAAGGAATTCCCGAATCTGACCGTCGAGTCCTGCGAGAGCCTTGGTTGGATACACCAGCGAGGTAGGCAAATCCCGCCATCCGCCACGCCCAACCCCGGATCTACCAGCATACGGGTACGAGTAGTATGAGGTATACCTGTGCTACTGCTCACGGCATTTGGCTGAGAGACTGCCATAGCTGCATGCGTACTCGTATGCCATGTTGTGATGGGCCCATCTATGTACGGGCAAAGAGCCAAGACGTGGGACTGTCGTTACTCCCCGATTGGCTGAGCAAGAGAGCCGACTGGGAGTACAACGTTGCAGCAATGCCTGGATATCTATTGTGCCTGCTGCCGTATATCCACCATCCCTCACCTCTGGACGGCGACGAACCCGTCTAGCAATCATAGCTTTATCTTTAGCTCTATAGAGCTCTCGCACCTCAAGAGGACGCTAACTGCCCAGTATTGTGGCATCTAGTCGAAATGTCTCATCCGGGCTTTGCCTTTGACATGTCCGAAGGCACCGAAGGATCAACAGGGGGGCGGTTCATCAACCGAAGTACAAGCCATTCCCTGCGTCGCGAAAACCTTTTTTTTATGAGTGTGTTTAAACGCGTACAAGTGCCTCCATATGGCTCGTACCTTTCCCTAGCCGCCTTATTAGAGCCTTTTTGGAAGAATTTCCTGCACGGAGGACTGACTGATTCATCCTAGTGCAGGCAACGGGGCCTTGAAAACTGGACCTGGTTTTCCGGGGTTGGCATCCGGCCTTCTGATTGGTGTTTTGATTCGACGCCCCAGGGACTCAACCCGCGTTTTGGCAAGCTCGCGGCCGGGGCGTGCGCGGAACAAAAGAGCTAAAAGAATCACTCCGATGATGAGCCGGGAAATAGCGGGGAGCGGCCGTATTGCAGGCGGACGTTGGCGACATGGACCGTCTCGAGGTTCCCCAGACTGACAAGACATTTCCAGCTGTCGGCTGACATGCTTCCCCGCAAAGACGGGTCGCTGGTCAACTGGCGTGCCATCAACTTCTACGAGTCTGATCCCAATGCTGGTTTTCGAGACGTAATTGCAGAGCTTTTCGCATGGCGCGCGCTGCCGAATTCGGCATTCTTATTCACGAGTGCGTGCTGAGAAATGATGACCTTACGGGCGCATGTGAATCCAGCGCCTACCTAGGTACTGGCAGTTGTCAATTCGAATCCCGCATTCGAATCCCGTGGGCTGTTGTGGGATCAGCGGTATTCAAACGAGCAAAATAAGAAGCTTATTTGCTGAATATACAATTTCTCATCATTGGACCATATGCCCAGAGCCGCTCTGAGCCAAGTGGGCAGTTACGCTATTTTGTCAATGGGAGTCGTCCCACATGCAGAGACATGGTAATGGGTCGTCCCAAGAGCAATTTGCGGCCCGATGAATCTCGCATGCGCTTCTTGCTGAACCAACGTCGTGAACTGGTCAACACGTGGAATCCCCATGGGGTTTGATTTCAATGTGTCACAAACTCTCTGGCACTTCGTCTCGGCTCCTACGTGGCGGCAGAGCTAGTACAGAGTGGTCATTTGAATGCAACGCAGGTATCTTGCCACAAAAGTTCCCAGCCTCAACTGGAGGATGGGCCAAAGCTCTGTCTTTACGACATACTATGACATACCTACTATTATTTGCACGGCGTCGCTTGCCCAAGCCTTCAAGGGGGCTGCCAAGACGAATTAGGTCCCAGTGCAGCAGGCTTGATCGCATATCAGGGTCTGCATGCACGCGCTGAAGACTTTTGGTGACGAGCCTGATGCAATGGTGCATCACTTGCTGCACTTTTTCCATTCGCATCCCCACTGTCAGGCTCTCTCGAAAGGACCAAAACCTCTTAGCCAAGTAAGTGGCTATGGATTGTGTGAGATTGGTGTGATGTCGTCTAATACCTAAGGTAGGTACTATGCATGAAAGTCTGCAAGCGAACAAGTCACTCCTCCAAGTCTTGCCTCGCCCTTGTCCACGCGCCGTCTAGCGAACATGGCATGCCACCTGTTGATCGCCGCCGACTAGGACTATCGCCGCCGATAACCTCAGCCACGCGGACTTGGGCAGGAAAACGGGCGCATGGGTGGCATCTGGCTATAACTGCAGCTGTTACCGCCCTCTGCCACTACATTTTGGCCCTGGCATATTATGCAGGTGCAGCATCCTCCATTTTTAGCCATATACAGTTACTCTCCATGTATTGCACCACTACTTGATCTGCCCGCATTTTTAGACTCAGGACCCAAGGGCTCAGATTCGTCGGCTGCACTTTCCCAAGACTTGAGCTGGCCTTGGTTTCTATTTTAGCAGATGTCAAAAGTCCAGCAGCCATTTTGCTGGCCGTTGAGCACGGCTGCACAAAGTTGTGCCGAGAATAACCATAGGCAGCCAAGCACGCAATCAACATGTTTCTATACAGGCCCCTAGGGCCGTCTCTTTTGGAGGAATTGGATCCTCATGAGATATCACAAAAGACAGTGTTGATGCACGGGGCATTATACAGTAGAGCGTCACCACAAAAAAAAAAAAAAAAAAAAAAAAAACGAAAAAAAGAAAAGAAAAGAAAAGAAAACTGGAACATGCGAATAGAGCAAAAGTTTACAACTACTAGTACTACTGGAGCCGCCGGGCCTTGCTAGTGGTATGAGTCGGCGGCAATATTCCCACCGCGCGCCCCTGCTCAAGAACCTCAAACTCGAAAGGTGGATGAGTTTTGAACTACATCCACTTGCACGCTGGTTTCCGAAATGACTGATTATGCATGGGAAGTGGGCATGCAGCGTTGCATTTTTCCCTGTTTTCCCTCAATTTACGGCTGCTATGGGAAGACAGGCTAAAGACACAGGCTGCAGAAATGGAGGCGAGGGCCAGAAATACGGTCAGGTGCGTTATAAACGGCGTCTACGGAGTACACCGTGCTTGCTCCTCCAGTTTCCCCACATGAAAACTTGTACGTGCTGTGCTTTGGCCAGGTTGTTTATTTGCGGTTTTATCTTTACTTTGGTCTCTCTTTTCTGTCAATTTTGCTCCTTAAATTCGGAGTTCTGACCATGCCGCAGTACAACTGGCACAATAAGAGCAATCCAATCATGCCACTCACTTTTTTAATATGTATGTGAGACTAAGTAACATAAGGTGGTATAAACTGCATGATACGTTTGATCTCTTCTATCTCTCTCTCTCTTTTTTTTGGGCTCTGTCTATTTGAAGATAACAATAGATGATGTCCCATCCCTCTAGATATCACATCTACCTAGCTCTTCTCATCTACTAATAAAGCGGAGCTACTAACATGTCGATAGCTCGCGGCATGTCTCAGCCTAGAAGGCAATCGACAATAGGCGACGGCATACTACCTAGCACTAGGTATTCACATGGCGTATCTCCCCGGTATTTAATAGACTACTACTACCACTTCGTACAAGTATGTATGTGGCGGCAGCCGCTGATGGCTTGCGTCTGTACCCCGGACCTTGGCTGTCGAGGTAACATTTCCTTTTATGCGACATGGAACGCTACATTCGAGCTGTCGACTGGGGTGGCACTGCAGCCGTAAAATACCCCTTGAGGAAGGTATGAAGCCCGTTCCATGTCAAAGTGGTAACATATCCTACCCACGTCGACTCAAATTGAGGCAGTCAACTTGCATTTCCTTGACTGACGTACTCAATTTAACAGAGTAGCATGTAAGGAAATGTTCTGCAGCTTTCAAAGTGTGACTAGCTATTCCCACCATCTTGGCACTGGAGCCCTCCTCTGTCGTGGTACACTCTGGAGAGCCACTGGCCTTTGCCCGATAGGGCCCTTGCATGAAGCTCTGCAAGGTAGACATGCGGATGTGGGATTCACAGCCGCAGTTCCCGAAGGCCTTTGGAGGGTGGCAGCAGGGCCAGATACTGTTGCTCCTCCTCCATATCTATCGATTGCATGATCCAGTCGCACTGCACCTACATCTTCGGCAAGGCATGTCTTTCGATCTTGCCACTGAACTAGCCACTGAGACACAATATCGCTCGTAAACTTCTCCAGGAACCGAGGCACCCTTATGAACCAGTGGCTCGGGCGAATCCCGACTCCTCAGCATTACCCATTCGCAGTGTGTTGATGCGTCGCACTGAATGTGGGGATACCCGGTTTGCCTTGCCCTGCGATCGCTTGACGGCTCAGTTGCTGATCGCTGTTTTCTTATCTCCATCCTTATTCCCTTGAGTTTAGCTGAGAGATACTTTTCATAGGAGATACAGTGCTACAAGTTGAGTACGAAGAACAAAAGAACTGAGCTGCAGAGGGTAGAGAATAGGCGCAGAATAGGTAGCCGTCGCAATAGGGGCAGAAACTCTAAAGCGGCTGCCTGAAGCCAAACAGCTTGGCAGCGGGTCTTGAATAGTGAGCGATAGGGCCCGACCGCTGCCTCTTTTCGTCCTCTTTTGCGCTGCCTGCTGAGCCGTCGATTCCTCAAAGAGTCCGGGCCCGGAGTTGACCATGGCCCAGCGGTAAATAGGTAGCGATCGTCGATAGGCGCCCCTCTCTCTCCCCCTCCAAAGAAGAGCTACGACGACACGGGAAACAGGGTCCTGGTCTTGCCAAAGGGTCCTTTTACCATTGCCTTATCACAGCTGGATGTCGACGCGTTGCCACAAATAGCATGGGTGCAGCTCTGCGCATGCACCGAACACTCCTTTCGTACTTTGGAGGGAAAAACGAACTTTTGCCGCTGCTCCACCCACCTTCGTCCCTCCCACAGAGATTGGGGAGGGGGCAAGGCGGCTACGCAGGCTTGCAGTAGCTCGGCCGGGCGAACACATGTGCGAGAGCGAATTTGGAGGCGAGCGCGGGGTTTTGCTGTGTTTTTCTTCTTCTTTTCTGGTCTGTCTCTCTGGCGAGAGCGCGAAGAGAGGCTGCCGAGAAAACCACTTGGGCTGAGAGCAATGCCCTTTTGCGGCGTTCGCCATTCTTTCTGTTTACTTCCTGTTTCACTTGGTGGTGAGATATTTTTTTTTTCCTCCCTCCACTTTCTGCGCTTTCGCCTTTCGGCTTATCTAGCACCTTTATGACGAGGTTGCTACACGTGTTTGTTTATTCTGCATGCTACTACAAACCACGACTAGAACATTGAAGTGGAGATTTTTTCCAGATGGAAAAGTAAATGTCTTTGGGTAAATTGGGAGAAGAAAAAGAAGCCTAATGCTGAGCTAAGTCTCACACCTCTTTTTTTTTTTCTTGTAAAAGAAGACATTCAAACACAAAAACGGCGAGTGGATTTGAGCTTGTCGGTGCTGTCTGTTTCGATACTGCTACGGTACATCCCATCTTTTATTTCTTTGTTCCCCAAATACGAAGACGCAATATTTAGTAGTTCGTATCCACGCAAAACACGACGCTAGGATCGTGATAAGAGAGATTGCACTTTTGTCTTTTTTGACTAAGGCTGTTTTCTTCCGTCATTTCTATCAATAGGAAAATCCCGCTGTACATGCCTGCTATCTTTTATCTATCTCTGCCCATCCTAGAACGGGCACCATACATAGGTTATCAGAGTCGAGGGTATGAAACAAAATTACAAAAGGCCCTTAAGCGAGATACTACTTGTGTCTTTTTTTTTTCTTTTCGTTTTTGTTTCCATGCGGAGAGGCTAGGCTGGGATGGGATGGGTGCCAGGAACGACTGATTGGGTGGTCTAGAACAGCTGTATGTACATATTTAGAAGAGAAAAAAAAAAAAATTAAATAAATAAATAAAATACAAAAGTAAGTAAGCATGAAAATAGGAAAAGGAAAAAGGAAAGAAAGGAACGAAAGAAGACGTGGGAGGAAATGCACGACAGGGTAGCAAAGCGGCTTTTTTTGTTTTTTTTTTGTCTACCATTGATGATATGATACTATTGATAATTTTCCCGGCGGGCGGCTAATCTACATCGTGGGGTCTAGTCCTGATCCTTCTGTTGTTGGATGGATCCCGATGCATCTTTCTAGAACACAAAGGTGAAGAAGAAGAAGAAGATGATGATGATGATGAAAGGTGAAGAGGAAATTTCACATGCAGGTTCCTATTAGTAGCGTACACTTCTTTGACGTTCTCTCATCGGGAGATGCCGGAACATTCAAGAATGTCAAGGTGTTGTGTATGTATTCAGAGTGATCCATATAATTCCAAATAGTTTTCTTGTGTCTGCCATCAAAAGATCACAGCTGCTGTATTTCGACAAGCTGGCGAAAATTGCTCTTTTCGTTACCGAATACGTGACTGAATTGGTACTCTGAATAGCACATGGTGTCAATAACCAAATAGGAGCATCCCGTTTTTTATCTAGCTAAAGATTAAGCATCGCTATGATCCGCCATTGGTTGACTAGGCTGTAAGCATATTCTGTCACATTTTACAAGAAAGACTTGGACTGTTTTCTCCGAATGGGTGCATAGTTGGGCGGTTAATCTGCAGAGTGAAAGTTGAAAATACGACTCAAGCATACGCCATCATGTTGGCTTCTTTAGCATACCTTCAAGTCACGGTAATGGGGTGTGGCGTATCATAGCAAAGTTGAAAGAATAAAATATTAACTGAGATTTGGGGAATATCAACTAGAGCCAAGCGTCATTCCTATCTGTCCATGTAGGGACTCTCAGGTTCAAGAAATATTATCCACATCTCGGGACTGGTAAATAAAATAGCATTATGGGTCAAATGGTGTACACAAGCGGAGCATTTGGATGTGCTCTGCTTCAATACACTTGAGCACATGAATGGTCTCCTTCATCTAAGGGTGCCTGGGGGCTCTTCTCTTTTCCTTTGAACTAACATAACCAACTTGTACAACGCTCATCTCATATATCACATTATATTTACAACAAAACAGCAGCGACGGCGCCGGCGATCAGGGCAACCATGGCAGGGGCGCGGAATCCAGCGGCTCCAGCCGGAACGGGAGGCAGACCGGATTGGGCAGGCTGAGAAGGAGCAGCGCCGCTAGGGGCAACGACAGTTGTCAAGCCTCCGGTAGGGAGGGGACCAGAGCCCGGTGTGACGACTGGAGAAACGACAGCCGGAGAAGAAACAGCGTGCTGGGGCGGCGGCGGGTAGTAGGCGGATTGAGCCGGGCTGGTGACGACAGGGGCTGTGGCCGATGAAGCTGCGTTGGTCAAGATGGGAGTCGAAGCAATGCCGGAGGGGGTGGGGACCGCAGCAGCAGCACAGGTGGCGCATGAGGGGATCGCAACGGGGGCCGTCTGGGTGACGATGGGGGTGACAACAATGACGTGAGGCGCCGTCTGAGGGTTAGAGCAAGTGTCCTTGCCCTGGCTGCAAGTATAGGTGTTGGGCAGCGTGAAGGTGGCAGTGATCTCAGGAGCCGGTGGCACGCTGGGGAAAGCAGTAGGGCTGGATCCCTCAACCGGGCACCAAGTCGTGTAGGCAGTAACAACCTCGGTCGTGACGTGACCAACAGGGCAGTTGGTGACGCTGGGTGGGCAAGAGGTGATGGTATACACGTTTGTTGTGGTGAAAGTCGAAGTGTAAGTTGGAGCGGCAGTGGTAGCGTATGCAGGCGCGGTGGTGGTGTCGTGCTGGGTGGCAGCAGCCGAGCTGATCTCAGAGATAACGGTGGTGCTGCCATGCGGGACGCTGTAGGTAACAGTGCCGTTGGCAAATCGGTGAGAGGAGGTCGTGGGCTTATATCCGCTGGTAGCCGGTGCAGTGGTGGTGATGGCCTCAGACGTGGTGGTGGCTGCAGCAGACGTGGAGACGTGCACAGAGGTGTTGGCGGCGGAGGTGGAGAGAGTTGGCACGGCGGAGGTAGTGGTTTGGCCGGCGGCAGCACAATCGCCCTTAAGACCAGATGGGACGGAGTCAGCACCCTTGCCGATAGGAATCAGATGTGTACCGCAGTCCTCGTTTTTGGCGACGTGGATGTTTTGGTTATCCCAGTCAAAGACGACATAAGCAGCCCTCAAGAAAGTGTCGCCGAGAACGGGGAAGTTGTCATCCTGAGAAACGCCAAGCTTGCAGATGCCCAGGTCAGGCTGCTGCCAGATGAAATCCTTGTAGTCAACACTGACAACGGCATCGCCAAACTTGAAGTTGACTGATCCGGGGGTGTCAATGATATCGCAGGGTACCAAGTAGTCGCCAGAGCTAGCCTCGATGTGAGCCGAAGGGAAAGCTGCGAGGATCTTGTTGAAGAGAGAGCCAGGAAGGGTGCTGACAGTGTAGCCACTGTCGAGAAGCACCGGCTGGCCGTTGGGCTTGTTGAAGATTTCAACGTCAGATCCATCCTCCTTGGTAATGGTCATACCATCCATGTAGATCCAGTAACGAGTATAACCATCCGGAGACGAAGCGGCGGGAATGATAGGTCGCTTCACCAGGGGGCCGGAAAACTTCTTGGTGTCAATGCCACCGTAGATAACGGAGCCACGGTCGCTGTCAAGGCCTCGGATATCAAGACTGAAAGCTCTGCTGTTGATGAAGCCCTGTTTAGCCAAGTTGTCGATGACTAGAGGGTAAGAATTGGTCCAGCCACTCAAGCTAGGACCGGCACCGAGGATACCAATAGAGGCAAATTCACTGTCAGTCGCAACACCGAAGAGCTGCTGGCTGATTCTGGATGCTATATTGCTAGTTAGCAAATGTTGGTTTCTGTTCCTTTTCCCCTAGTACTAAATGGTCCCCTCCCAAAAAGCTCTTCTCCTGGTAGTCTCGCTCGAAGTAGGCGCATATGATATATTGTGCGGCCATCCTTCACTCACTTCTCTCATATCACAATACTTTGCAGAATGGCAAAAAAAAATGGAAACCAATGCATATACTTACAGCCAAGCTGGACATAGTCGTAGCCGTAGACGAAATCGACATAGCCAGTGCCGTACTTGATACCTCCATCGGCCTTGGTGTTGTAGAAAGTCTTGGATGCGTTATATCGGCCAAAGCTCTCGCAAAAGGCTGGATCGGTAGCCTTGCTGCACTCGGGGTTGACCCATAGCTCGGAAGAGCCTGTATCGAAATTGACGCTCACTGCCTGCGGTGGGGTACCGATTTCGAGTTCAATGCTGTAAAAGTAACCAGTCTCCTGGGATTGCAACTCGGCGCTATCCTGGCGCCTGTGCAGGTGCTTAGAACGGGCACCTTTGGAAGCAGTAATGGAATATCGCATAATGCCGCCCTCCTCGACGTTCTTGTTGTCGTCGAGGAATTCGAGGGCTTGAGCCGCAAGCGGCCATGCCGCGAGCGCATAAAGAGTGGAACGCATGCTGTGACAGTATGCAAAACAATGCCGGCGTAAAGAATGACCGGCAAAGAAGCTGTATTAGAAGTCAAAAAAGAATGAAAGACTGAAAACCAGTTGGACAAGAAAGGGAGTGACGTGGGTGAGGAGAAGGGAGACCTCTGAGGTAGAGGGAGCTGGCTCAGGGAGCAGCAGCAGCATTATGTACAATTAAACCAGTTCCCTGCCGGCGCGCGTGTGGATAACTTGGTTCGCCTTGAAGAGCGAACAGCACCCATGGCCATCGCGTGGGTCCCCATGCACGAATGGCGCTGCTTCAGCGAGCAAAACGGCCACAGGGTTGCGCCAGTACGACGGCTCTGCTTGAGGCTGTTTGGCCAAGGCGCTGGCAGTGGGTAATGGGAGCACAGAGGAAATGAAGACGGCCAGGGGAAGGCGGAGAGCTCCAGCCTTTCCACCTCCTCGTTGTGGCGATAGACTAAAGAGGCGCTTGAGCGTAGCACCAGACCGAGAGGCCTCAGCTTTTTTTTGCAGCGCCAATCGGCCGAGTCTTGCTGCAGAACACGGAGGGCTCGGTAGCAGTGGATTCGCTCTATTTCTACGCTAAATCGCCAAGCGATGGACCTGGATGCTTGGCTCATGCGTGGTGATGCTCGTATGGTTCTGCTTCGTATGTAAAGAACCGATTGCACTCTTTTGGTGCCATTCTCGGGATCCCATCTCTTGGCCAGATCTTCTTCAGCTTCACCGTCATTTCTCCTTGGCAGATTGAGGCAGGTGGTGGCAGGCTGACAGGCAGGCTGCTCTCAAAGCTACCGAAAGAGGAGGGGGAAGATATGCTTCCTAGGGCCTTGGCGACAATCCTGAAATCAGGAAATATGAATGGCCCAAGTGTGTTCCTCCGCCAATCCCCTCTCGCATCGGTCGATATACTTGTCGATCCTTCTTGTCTTTTGAGGCTGTGACGACTACGCCAGTGGGCGGGATGCGAAGTTAAACTCCAAGCCCATCACCCGTTAAGGCAAAGACGAGCGCCTCGTGTGGAGGGAACGAGAGAAAGCACGGCTTCGGTAGCGTTGATTGAACACGACGAGCCGGGCTAAGCAGTTGGGACTGGAGACAGGGATCCGATATAAAGGGGGTCCGAGCTGAACACCAACAGCCATCCGTTAATATCGCAGGGTTTCGCGTACGAGAACAGACGAAACGAAACAGATGGGCCGCCAAGATATTTGCGGGTGCGTGCCGACAGCTGAGCGGCTCTCCTGTTTATTTTCGCCTGGATTCGATGATGATGATGATGATGATGATAAACAAGCGATCCGACGAAGAAGATGATGAATCTGCGCTGAGTGCGTCGCCTGCCAATGGCCGTTTTGCACCGGCAACGTGAGGGTTGATGAGGGAAAGATGATGGAGGGGATCCGCTCTGTTTCGGTTCCTGCATTAGACCAACACGCTTATCGCTTAGTTTGAGTGCTTAGTGCCCCTTTTTGGTCCTTAGCACAGCTGCGCGCTGCAGGGGTTGCCCAACTCTTGTGTGCAGCCGCCAGTAAAGGCCCTGTAACGGCGTGGATACGGCGCAGATACAGCAAGCACTGATGGGTTGCCACAGCTTTAATTGCCCTGAGACTCTGCCACCAGATGCATACATATAGATTACGCTTTGTAAACCTGCTGCACATATCAATCACCTCATATTGGTCCTTTCAGCTCGACATTCTTATCTCGTCAAGGGAGCTACCATCAGTGAGAGCATTAGCCTTAGAACACATTATCAATCACTTGTCCCTACGGCGTCGATGGATTCAGCACGCCAAGCAGTCCATAAATAGAAATAGGGAGGCAGCACGTTAAACGCCAAAGCAGAGCAAAATATGGGGTATAGACTTGTGGTGCTACGGAGTAATTTACTCCTTCTAAGGCTACATGATCTACTGTCGTGCAACGCTGGCAGTTTGTAACAGCTAAGATTGCGTTGTTCCCAGGCAATTTACCTCAGCTGTAAGACTAAATCTGGGGTCCAGGATGGATGGCCTGTCAGGTACTTGATACCAGATAAACCAGCAGTAGCACTACATGTAGCAATTATTTACAGGCGGAGTCGTACGGATCTTCTTAGCTCCATGGACATTCGGCATTCGCTTATACGCGATCCAAACCAGAGCATGCAGAGCAGAGACAGTCGTACGCGATAAATAACCGACACAATTGAGACTCATTCTGTGTATCAGTCAAGCCGCCTTTAGCCGTATTGGTCTGTTTCACTCTGTAATACTGTACCTCAGCTAGGTGGATGCATAATATAATCCTTCTCCTGGTTCAGCATGATCGCTATACTCCTCAGACTATGCATAGGGTATAGAGATGACGGGTATGGAACAAGATAGAAAAATTAACCTTGTATCCTGTTGGGGAGTGTCTAGTGGAGTCTCGGGCACGTTAAGCGAGTGGTTTTAATATTAATCGCGAAATATACGACGCTCCAGGCCGGTTTACTTTTAGACGCATCGCATAATGTACGCAAGATTGAAATATGCCCGTATTTATGCCTGGAGTCTTGCTGGTGTACACTCCATTCCGCATTTGATTATTTGTATTTGCTTGAAGTACATGTTTTATTTCCCTTTTTTTTTTGGCTCTCAAAGAGAGAAAAAAATCTTAGAAAATTGGATTAGCTGTTGGTGAAAGTTACAAGACGCAAGTATGCGTGCCAGGAGTGCGAGACTTTTTAGGGTAGGCAGTTCTACAAGTGCCGACATGCTGCGAATGTCATTCCAGGCGCTTTGCTTCTACTACCTGCCTGCTTAATACGATAGCTATGGCTGGTGGCTTACGGGGAAAGGGGGGGAAATAAGTGATTAACCACCTTGTTTTCAATGAGCTCTTGGAGAATATATATAAATATACATGCCTATCCCATGCAATCTACAAAGTACGGGAGCATTGAGCTCGCTGCTAGCTTACATGAATATACACGTATTTAGATGCTGACAGATGCCGAGCAAATTCAAGCTTTTTGCGGATGTACCCGTAAGCTATTCCAATCTCGTAGACTCAAATCCGTATCGGGAAATCCTTTGCAATATTGGATAATACGTTGCATACAATAATACGTTGCGCAAAGCGCTGATTTCTCTACATGTACTCTTTGGTTCGATTGCGCCTATGAATTAAGGTAGGCACAGTTAGCTTATCAGCGTCCAGCTACACGCAAAGCATACATCGAGCGATATTCTGCAGAGTAAGAGGTGCTCTGTTTTTACCAAATCTACTCTGTACTCGTATTCTCTTCCATTTGGCCTATGGAGGGTCGATCCGAGGGGGAAGGCAGGGGGGTTTTTACTTGTGCATAGTAGAGCCGAGGTACCAAGTCCAAGCTAAGATCAAGCTGAAAGAAAGTTGCTACGGACTCAATTTGTTTCCGGGTTTCCGTGTTATTCATCGTAGCGTGCGTTGGTTCGGATGAATTATGATGCCGAGTATGTCTCCGATTTGAAACCAGTGGAAATGCATAGTTGTCGTAATCGAAACTGAACAGTGGTGGTTTTCTCAAGATGCGTGGCAGCGTCTTGTCGGCTATCACGCGCAGTTGACCGTATTATATAATCGGGAAGATTTATAGTAGGCAGTATTAGGCCGATCCGTTAGGCGAATGCGAGTCCGACGTGTGAAGAACGAAAACCACAATCAAGATGAGTAATCGATGAGCTGCGTATACCATCGCTTCAATCAGTTGAAGAAGACCACCAGATGACGGATACTACCTATATTCGCGCTCGGATTTCATAGACACCGGGCGAATTGCCACTTCGAATTGCGACGCAAACACCTGGTTGAGTGGGGAACGTGGTATTGGCCTTATAAAGCGCCTTCGTCCCTCGCTAAAAAAAAATAGCAAGATTCTATCTAGACAGATTCCACTTCGAATCAAAGTAGCAATTCGACTCTTATTTCTCTTTGTACAACTTCCCACAATAACAGGAAAATGTTTGGGCTATTTGGCACCCAGTTTTCTCCCGAAAAGGACATACCCTCGCAGGAGGGAAAAGTCATTGTCGTTACTGGAGGGTTAGTTAGTCCCGCGCTCTAATTTCTCACCCGAGATTTTCGCTCTGAGCCTTGACTGACACAGGGGGGCGGACAGCAACGCGGGAATTGGCAAAGAGACGATACTGCAACTATGCAAGCACTCGCCGAAAAAGGTCTTCCTCGCCACTAGGAATGAGACAAAGGCGAGAGAAGCCATTGAGTCTATCAACTCTCAGCTCTCTCAGCCCGCCGACATTGTGTTCGTGCCGCTCAATCTCAGCAGCTTGGCCTCAGTCGCCGCCGCCGCAGACACTCTCAACGAGAGCACTGACCGAATTGACCTACTCTTTCTAAATGCCGGCATTATGAACCTACCGCCAACCCAGACTGACGATGGATTCGACATCCAGCTTGGTACTAACCACGTCGGCCACTTCCTCCTCACCAAGCGGCTGCTCCCTCTGCTCAAGCAAACTGTGACCAAGTACAACGCCGACGTGCGAGTCTTGTCCGTCTCATCCATGGCCAACATGGCCGCACCGTCACTCGACACCATCATTTCCGAGGACCTGTGGAAAAAGGGCGGATGGACGTCATATGCCTCCTCCAAGGCCGCCAACATCCTCTTCGCTGCCGAGCTGGCCAAGCGACACCCTGAGATCACCGCCGTGTCTGTCCATCCTGGCCTGATCAAGACGGATCTATACAGCGACACCTTTGAAGGCAGCTACTTTATGAGATATGGAATGGCGTTGGTTGGTCCCTTGGTTTACCGCGACGTGGTATACGGTGCTTTGACCCAGCTCTGGACCGCTACCGCAGAGAAGAGCAAAGTCCAGCAGGGTGGATTTTATACGCCGGTGGGAAAGCTGCAGAAGGGGAATTCGTGGGCCAATAATGCTGATGCACAGAAGAGGTTATGGGAATGGACAGAGGAGAAGTTGAAGGAAAAGGGATACTGAAACAAAACAGGCCCCTTGTCCTTTATGAGTGCTATGCTTATGATTTTTTTTGCGCCATCAATTTTTTTAAACTGCTTGCATTTGTGGCGGGTATGGCTTTGCGGTATTGCTCATGGTCAATTTGTTGTTTCATCTCGTCTCGCTCTTAAAGCACACAAAGATATCGGAAGTAGGCGGTTGGTGTATAATAGATGCTATAATAACCTCCCTTTAAAATCGAGACTGAATGACATCTTTTAAATGTTCTCGGCCGGGTTTGCAGACTCGCGCATTTGCAAGCGGGATGGGACTGATTTGGCCGTCGCTTTGTCCGATCTCGCCGAAAATGGCATTATTCGGAGTAAAAGCGCAGATCCACATGTTACTATAATAGTGCATGTGTCATGAAAGATAATCCATCCATCTTCAAAGAGTTGAGATCTTTTCTTTTTTTTTCCCTTTTTTTTTTTTTTTACATGACCTATTTTCAGCTCTAATAATTGCTTTGATTGACTCTCTGGCAACATGGCATTCCCCAATGCCATCACGGGAGGATGCCTCTGCGGGTCAATTCGTTACTCAATATCTGCGTCTAGCGAAGGCCCATGGCCGCCTCAGGTATGATTCCAATCATTATTTTGATGTCTGGAGGAACGCAGTTTAACACGTTATCTCTCCTTCTCTCACTCAAGTCATCGGCCTGCCAATGTACGTCTGACGTAATTCTTCACCTTGTAGCATGTCAAGTTAATCTCTCAAATAGGCACAATGTGTCGCAAATGGACATCGTCCCTCATTGCCCAGTTCATCATCGTTTTGCCAGCGCAGTTGAGCCCACCATTTCATAGCCAGGAAACGTATGATGAGTACGAATCATCGCCTGGACGGTATAGAGGATTTTGCAAGCGATGTGGAACCTCGTTAGTTTGGCGGTCAGCAGACGATGGCAGCACAGTCGATGTGTTTCTGGGGACTGTCGATGAAAGATGGCTTGTGCATGAGGATGATGGCAAGGTTGGACAGGCTTTGGGGAGACCCAATGGAACGCAATTTTGGATGGAGAATGCGATCCCGGGCGTGACTGATCTCATGAAGGGGGGAAAAGAGTTTCTTAGAGAAGGTGAAGATGGGTGGGAGAGAAAGAAGGAGTTGAACTAGAGGGTATAGACAAAAGCAAAATTTGTTTAAAGAATTTGTTATGCTACTGTAAGCATATGATAAGAAAATGAGGACTATAGAGGCAACCACCAAATAGATATATGGAGCACTAGGCTAAGTCAAACATTATGCTTCAGATGTAGCGTTTATAGAAGATGCCGTAGTAGGTCGATGTCGAAATGAAGCTTTGCTCTAAATGTAACCCTACAATATAGTTTTCTGTTATATCAGCCTTTCTTCCCATCCTCTCATCTCTTTTGACTTATTATCCTCTCCTATTTCTTACTAGTTCGCTGCATATCGCGTAGTTTCAAAGGCCTAGACCTATTTAACAAACAAGGTATATGCTGCATTTAGCCTTAAACAACAAATCAAGCATGGCCAATACGCTAACTTTAATTAACCTACCAAACGTGCAGTGAGTCCAACAAATCCTTCCAATCAGGTACCTTTGTAGTAGCATTGACGGCTTTACTGGGCAGTTAAGCGACGCCAAATAAACAAAATCTGAATGCGCCCCTGCATCAGAGAATCGTCTACCCTTATCGCAGCATCTCGTCGTGCCGTGACAGCCGGAGTTAATTAATGGCCTCGTGCACTTTTGTAAAAACTGGCCAGTGATTTGCAGTTCAACTGTCCTCTGCCGCAGATATGAGCAGCTATAATCACGTTGTACCGAGTTCAGAATACACTTGCAAGCAGTCTATCGGATAGCATGGCCACGGTCTTGAACCTCATGAATTTTATTCCTCCTCCATTTATCTCTTTAACATTCTCCTCTTAGAGCGTATCTAATCAACAGAGCACCGACTATGCGCTTCATCTCAGCACTCGCACCGCTGGTATGCGGACTCTCCCAACTGGCCTTTGGTCGGAGCACGAGTTATGATTTGGCCGTCACGACAGTCTTTACGCAGCCTCCGGAATGCACCGGTGGGTTGACACAAGTGGCAACAGATACAATTATCTGGCAAAACATTATCAATCCAGCGCCAGACTTGACCTTGACATCATGTTACCCAAGTCAATTTTACCAAAGCGCAATGGCTACTGCGTCGCTCCCCCCGTTTAGCCAATTGGTGTGTCCAAATAAGTGGGAAGTTATCAATCTCAACGCAACCTATGCCATTTGCTGCCCGTAGTAGGTACATGTAGACTTCATATCGTGCAAAAGACAGTCGCTAACTATGCAATCCGTAGTCGCTTTGATTTGTACATACCGCAACTGACCAATACGCAGCGCCCCGGCCTTGGGGCCGTCTGTACGTCTCTGATATGGCCAGATGTTCTTATGGATGTTACGAGTTATGACGAGACAGCTCTGGCCACCGTAATCCCAACAAAAGCTGGCACA
Organism: Trichoderma asperelloides; assembly: GCA_021066465.1. NCBI lineage: Eukaryota > Fungi > Ascomycota > Sordariomycetes > Hypocreales > Hypocreaceae > Trichoderma > Trichoderma asperelloides. The sequence continues at coordinate 119,476 of JAJKFY010000294.1, forward strand.
GATATAACCGTGGTATGGGCGACTGCGTTTGACGGGATCTTGGCGACTCCTGTTACATCACCGAGTGGATTTGGTCCCATAGACAAGACTGCACTCTCTACCTCGGCTATTCCAAGCGAAAGCACGACAACCCCTTCTGTTACCTCGAATGAGATCAGGCCATCTTCTGCTACTGCTTCAAGCAAGAGCACATCTTCTACAACTACCTCGGGCGCAACCCCGACCTCGACCAACTCAAATTTGGCAATGATAATGGTGGTGGCGATACTGGCGGCGGTGGTGAGCTGAAGAAAGTGTCAAATGGACGAAGTGTGTGATAGAATAGCCCAAATTGACCGAGATTAGCCACTTTCCGGCGACACCACCGACTTCTTAATAAGATCTCGATGCCCTAACCCTTCACCCAGCATGTGAACAGCCAAGAGAAAGCCATTTTTACTATTTCTTACCCCGCATCTCTCTAGCTTATGAGCTTCTTGCAGAATCTGGGGATCGCGGACCGCCACGGCGTAGCGCACGGATTGTGGCGGGGCCCCTCCGGACCGAAGCTGGAGGCGTCTCGGAGGACTGACAGGAGCCCGGCATCGGATAATACGAGCGTGCAGGATGTTAAATATATGAAGGGCCGCTCATGTTGCTTTAAGACCTCGGCTATAAACTCCTTAAACCGAAGACCTGTCACTCACGCTTGTGTGTGTGTGTTCCTTGCAGTAGCCCTACAGATGGATCCCTTGGAGCACTTTAGCACCGCTATGGACGGATTGTCCGATGGCAGCTCTGTTAGCCCAGAGCCGCATTCGTCTTCGAAGCAGCCTGTGCGGAGAGCGAGCAAGGCTTGTCTTGCATGCAGAGCTAGAAAGGTCAGATGTGATGTGACGATACGATCACCATGCGGCAACTGCCAGTGGAATGGGCAGCAATGTGTTACACACGCTCGTCGAGCTAGGAGGTATGTAACTATATAGGAAGAAGATGGGAAGAGTAAAGAATCTCTGTTGACAATACTTAGACGGCGGAAGAGGCAAACACAAAGCACAACCTCGACTGAGTTGAATGCCATCAAGGAGGCTGTCATGAAGGACGGCGGCTGCGATCTGCTGGAAGAGTTTGACATCGATACTTCAGAAAACCCCATCTCCATGGAAGACTTGGAGCTTCTAAGAGCAGACATCGAATCCGACAAATCCCCACAAGATTCACCGTCAGACGACGCCCAGACTTTTGATCTGCCAAAGTATGTCAGGCCGTTGACAAGTCTACCGCCGGACGATATGACCTATCTGCACAACGAAGGCGCCTTTGATCTTCCAGACGGCACGCTTCAGAGCGCACTACTCCGCGCCTTCTTCGAATACGTGCATCCGTATGTGCCGACTCTTGACTTGGATGGCTTTTTACACGCCATAGAAACACACGATGGGTCAGCGGGCCAGGTGAGCTTGCTGCTGCTTCAAGCCGTCCTGGCAGCGGGCACGGCACACGTAGAGCTGGATTATCTCAGAAACGCTGGATTCCAGACGCGAAAGCAGGCTCGTACAACTTTTATGAAGAGAGTCAGGGTAAGTTTTTTGCAACGAGCCCGAGTTACTCATGCCACCTGGTTGCTAACACATGATATGTTTGAACTCGACAGCTCTTGTACAAGTACAACTGCGAGCTGGATCAAATGGTCCTCACACAATCGCTGCTCCTCATCACCTCATGGCAAGACGCTTCAGATGAGCATGGAAAGACGTGGTTTTGGATCGACGCCGCCGTGTCTCACGCCTTTGCAGCTGGACTTCACCTAGAGCCATCAGTCAACAAGCCCAACTTATCGAAGCGGAAGCAGAGGCTTCGTCGCCGCGTCTGGTGGTGCTGCTTCATCCGCGACCGCCTCCTATCGCTGGGCATGAAGCGCCTCCCACGAATCAAGGACGGCGACTTCCAGGTGTCCATGCTCGAGGAGGCCGACTTCCAGCCGGAGCAGATTCGGAGCGACGACGATCACGCCAAGTTCGAGGCCATGTGCGTCTACGTCAAGAGCCGCAAGAAGCGCGCTGAGCTGGCACGCATGTGCGTCGCACAAGCGACGCTCTGCAGGTCGATGAGCTTCCTGTCGAGCAGCATGTACATTGCGCCCCACGACAACTTCTCCAACTTTTCCGAGACGCGCAAGATAACGGCCGAGGGCGAGCAGAAGTTCACCACGTATATGCGAGACCTGCTGGAGTGGAGGGATGGCTTGCCGGAGAGTGTCTCATACAGACCCATCTCGAACAGCGACATAGGCAAGGATGGAAATACCAGCATATCATTGGACCGCGCTGTCTTGCACATGATTTACTACACGGCAGTGCTGTGCCTTTATCGGTCGAGGTTCATGGCACTGATTAACGACGCGGGTGCATCTACCATGGAGAAGGAAATGTGTAAGATGCACATGCAGCATTCGGCCAAGAGGATCGAAGAAATCTCCAATAACATATACGACCATGGCCTCGATCGGTTGCTTCCCAGCATGGCGGCGAACATTGCAGTGTCCGCCGCAAGTGTATACATGCTGGAGCAAAAGGGCCAGCTTCAAGGCTGTGCAACAGAGCAGGGCTATCGCCAGAGCATGAGGCTAATGCAGTCGATGCACGACACATATGCAGGTGCTGATTTGGCGAGGGCCTCTCTGGAGTGGGATAAGGAGGAGAAGACGGAGGAACAAAAGGGAGAGGCCAATAAGGCAGAGGAGGATTATCTCGTGGTTGACCAAGATTGGCTGAAGGACTTGGAGGCTGCGACATGTTGGTACGTGGCTGAGCCTTTCCGCGCGGATAGCTTTTTACAGCATGCAGGGGAGGGACTGGATGTGTTTAACGAGTTTTTTGTTTGTTAAGAGGATCTATGGGATCTACAAAGGTCACTTTTTTTGGAGTACTGGCTACTGTTTACTGCTGATGATGGTAAACCTGGGATGGGATTATTGCAATAGTCATTCATATAATATACTCGAGAGCCAGTCTCTCGCTGTTACAACCGTCTCTGAGATCTTAATGTGAATTGGGTAGAACTACCCCCTGCAATCCTTTCTTCTTTTTGCATCATCCGCTCTTGACGATCAACTTGCTGCGATATCGGGTCCCCTATCCGATGATCAATCCACTCTGTACTCCGTGCTACTCCGTTATCTCGACCCTCATGGAACGCAATAGTAGGTCATACGTGTCCCTCACAGAGCATATTTCAAAGTAGTAGTATCTATTTTCGGATAACTTTGCAAACAACAAATGTGGATCTCACTCCAGTCCTGACAAAAAGCCTGTTTCACATACTCATGTGAGCTGAGGCAAAAAAAAAAAGCAGAAAAGCGATGAATGATGTGATGAGCCAAAACAACAGAAAAGCTTCCAATGTTTGTTGCTGTTCTGTCCTAAATTCTCGAAAAATTGCCTAATTAGGCAACCGACGAACTGGCGCTCCGTTTTTGCGCCACCCAAGCTTGTGCTCTATTATACAAATCAAGTGAAAGCCTGAGACGCCGTCTCAAATGGCTGTCCTTAGCTCCCGCTTGCGCTAAACTCTAGAACGATATTTGCCATCCTTACTGTACCAACCACGCATTCGCTTTCCGATAGTGTCCTCTTACCCCACAAAGATTCGAGATGTATCGCCTCAGCTGCGACACGGGACTTCACTTCATTGGCTGTAAGACATCTCGGACCGCCATCATCTGCAGCTGGACATGCGGTCCGGTCGTCTTTGCGTTCGCGGGGTGATATCGATCTGGGGTTGGGAGTGGAGGGGGAGGAGCCTATCTTGGAAAGACTTGGTGGCTTTGCTTAGGTCTGTTTGGTAATGTTCTTTCCATTAACGTTAGGAGTATGTTTCTGAGAAGCATGAGGGTGAGACAGCTTCGTATACCATGTTAGCCATGACGCTCTTGGCATTAGTGGCTTGCTGTTGTGTTACGGACCGCTTCAGTCTCGTCTCTGCGGGGGGTTGAGTTGAATGATTCCGAAAACGGATTTCATAAGAGAGAGCCACCTGGAGTTACATAAAGTGGCTTATCGAACGCCCATCTTTATGCTCGAAGAGTTGTAATCCCCCCAAGTTCTCCTTTCGTATCTGTCCTTAGTAGCAAGCGTTTTCACATACTATATATACTATATACTATATACTATTCTCACAATGGCGCCTTCAGCTATTGACTCAACAACCAACGGCGTCCAGAGCCTGGACTTCCAAGGCAACTTTGTCCAAATCATCAACGGCAAGAGCGCGCCCACAGCAAAGATCCGCCATGGAATCAACCCCGCTACTCTCAAGCCAAAGGCTGAAGTCCCCGTAGCGACTCAGGAGGACCTCGACCGGGCAGTCGAAGCCGGCAAGGCGGCCTTCAAGAAGTGGCGCAAGGTCCCCTACGAGGAGCGCAAGGCTGCCGTGTTGGCATACGCAGATGCTATTGAGAAGTTCCAGACGGAGTTTCGAGATTTACTCATCTCGGAACAAGGAAAGCCGGTAAGATTTCTCATTTCATATGACTAATTTTGTAAAAGTCGCTAAATACGTGCTTGCTAGATCCCTCAAGCAGATGTCGAAATAGGTGCGACGATTGCATGGTTCAGGGGCATGGCCTCCATCGAGCTCCCCGAGGATATCATCGAGGACAACGAGAAGCACACAATCTTCACTAGATACACGCCTTTGGGCGTCGCTGCCGCCATCGTTCCCTGGAACTTTCCTCTCCTGGTAGCAGCTGGAAAGATGGCACCCGCTATTCTAACAGGAAACGCCGTCATCCTCAAGCCATCGTAAGCCTTAACTCACCATATTAGAGAGTGTTTTTCAACTCTTGTCCTTCTAACACATGTATAGTCCTTTCACTCCCTACGGCGGTCTGAAGCTCGTTGAGTTGGCGCAGCAGTTCTTCCCTCCTGGCGTTGTTCAATCTCTCAGCGGAGATGACAGCCTTGGTCCTTGGATCACTAGCCACCCTGGCATCGACAAGATCAGCTTTACGGGTTCAACACATACAGGAAAGCTGGTTATGCAGAGTGCGTCCAAGACTCTGAAGAGAGTTACTCTTGAGCTGTAAGTCTTCTGATGGATGAGTCTTGGTGTTGGTAGGAACATAGTCTAACAGCATTGGCAGCGGTGGCAATGACGCGGCCATCGTTTTCCCTGACGTGGATGTCGAGAGTGTAGCGGAAAAGGCAGCTCTCTACGCCTTTGTCAACTCTGGACAGGTATGTCACGCTAACCGCTTACTCGTTACATACACCTCAATACCAATCTAGCTAACGTGTTCCTTTCTTTTTAGGTCTGCTTAAACATGAAGCGCATCTACGTCCACGAATCCATCTTCGAACAGTTCCGCGACGCCATGGTCAAGCACATCAAGGCCTACACCGTAGGCGACGGATCCCAGACCGGCATCAGCCACGGTCCAGTTCAAAACTCGATGCAGTACGAGCGAGTCAAGACATACTTTGACGATATCGAGAAGCAAGGCTGGAAGGTAGCCGTTGGCGGCAAGATTGAGCCTTTAGCAAATGGCTACTACATCACCCCTACCGTTATTGACCGACCTCCTGAAGACTCACGAATTGTCGTGGAGGAACCTTTCGGTAAGTGCAAATAATGAAGGCCCAACAGGGAGTATGATGCTAACAAGCTTTCGATTAATTAGGCCCAATCGTCCCCCTTCTCTCATGGAGCACCGAAGAAGAAGTCATCGCCCGCGCAAACAACTCAACCATGGGCCTCGGCGCCTCAGTCTGGTCCAAAGATGTCAAGAAAGCCGAACAGTTCGGCCGCGATCTCGAAGCCGGAACCGTCTGGATCAACGGGCACTTTGAGATTAACCCGCTGGTGCCATTTGGCGGGCACAAGGAGAGTGGCATCGGTGTCGAGTGGGGAGCCAATGGATTGAAGGAGTACTGCAATGTGCAGTCCGTCTTTGTGAACAAATGAAGTAGACTGAGAGGCTCTCGAATGACACATCTCTGATGATAAATATACCCTCATTCGATAGCTAAAGATAATATGCTGCTGAATATATGATCATGAAGCATGATGAAGACCGTTTCTGGTATGCTGATTTTGATTGAAGCTGGTGACTTGGTACGAGGATTTCATGATTCACAGCTTGGGATTGTTCGGACAAATACTCACATATCAAAATAATTTAACCGACTCACATATCAAAATAATTTAACCGACTGATAGTTAAATTCTTTTTACCTTTTTTTTTTTTTTTTTTTTTTTTTTTTTTCAGAGAGTAACTGCGTTCATACAGACACAATAGCATACAGAGCGTGCGCAAGGGAAAACAATGGTGAGATTAATAGATTCTCTCGCATATATATTAATGGTATATTGCCATCTCCACAACTGTCAAATATACAACTACGCAGTCGCCATTTTTTTTTTCTCCCAAATAGATCGTGTGCATAATTCATACTGCTAAATCAACAAGTAACTGCTATGTCGTTTCATCATTCGCTATAAATCAGAAAAAGCAGAGGCGTTTCTCATAAAGGTACGCCGTTACCAAGAAAAGCAACGTTTGGATCGGAATTCGCATCGGGAGCTAGGCCCGTAAACCCATCATTATTCTCGAGGCCCATTTGAGCATTAAGCGGGCTTAGAAACGTATCGGTGGATAAAGGAGGTGGTGTTAATGCTGTCTCGTTCAGTGCCGACATGGCTACATAATCGACCATGAGCCACAAGGCAGATTCCAATTTTGGATCGACTTCCGGGGTTTGGGAGTCTAATAGGGCAGCGAGAGAATGATAGTTTGCATCGAATAGCATTAATTGAAGATGCTTAAGTAGCAGGTGGGGTGTTAATAAGTGAAAGGAAAAAAATATAGGGCAGCATGGGATAGACAGTATAGAACTCACCATTTTCGAAGCATGATCCCATCTCCTCCCTGTCCTTTCTAGTATTTGGATCGCCTTTTGGTAGTGGTTAAGTGTTTCTGGGTCCGTCACCTGCCCCTTCTCTTGGTCGATATGGATAGCTAGAGAGAGAATGCCGCCGGCAAGGATGGAGGCATATGCATAAAAGGAGGATTGTACGTGGCAGCCAGATGCAATGGCGTCTTCCACTAAGCTGGATATTGATCGGGCATGGTTGCAGCTGATTTGGAATGAACGTGTTAAAAATTTCGGTGGTACTTTGCAGTTTGATTTCTGGAGCCTCATTCGGAGAAGAAATGGGTGGTTAAGGAGGCAGTGGGCGGTGTGGAATACAATGCGCGCAAACACAACATGCTCGAGTGACTGAAAATCCAGGGTACCATCTGGCCTGCGATACTGCTCTACGATTTGAGGAATAGAAGGAGTCTCCACTTGGAGATGATGGTCGATTAGGAGTAAGAAGGTGTTTAGTAATGTGAAGTCGGACCTAGGATCCCACGGGGGCATTTCGTCCATCTCACGCCCGTGCAAGACATATCGACAACATCGGCCCAGTGCTGTTGCGGCGAGGATCGTCTGCGTAAAGGTGCCGTTGACTGATGATTCCGTCTCGGATTTCCAGTTGATAAGCTGATGGAGTGTGGGCGTCTTCTTCCAGATGCCCCTTCTGAGCGTCTCCTCGTCGCTAGGCAGTTGGACATGGATATCCTCCTCGGCAATGGCGGGTGGGCGACTTTGGCCTACTGAGACTAGTTTATCAAGCAGATATATTGACCAAAAAGCCCTCCGATGTTCTTCTTGTTCAATTGGTGGCAGTGTATTTTTCGGTTCCTTCATGAGCTGTAAATCTTGCGCAATGCGGATAGCAAGGCCAATCTTTAGCCACCCCGAACTAGTACGGCCACCTATGCGAGATACAGTTAGTGTGGTCAAGGTTCCCTTGATTGTTCTCAAGATATGACTTACATGTAAAATCGACCACCCCGAGGATATTGCTAGCTTGGGCAACCTGCAACGTCGGATTGTTCTCGACCGTTAGATGCTCGTGGAGGATCGCCAGCCAGGCTTCTCTAGCATATGCCTCGGTGGCCTCGCGTATGGAACCCTGAAAATATTCGGAATCTGAGAATTTGAGGGCCGAGGCTAAAATTGCGAAGAGTAGGCATTTTGGTATAAGGCCGTAGTTGACCCTCTCTCGGAAGCTCTGCTCGTGAAAGTATGAATATGGCTGGTTGTGGACGTGGAGAAAATATGCATCGATGAGGTGAGCAATGACAGCGGGAGGCGGTGCGGTGGTGAATCTCCTATATGAGGCGTTAGCCCATACTGTACTTCCAAACTAGGAAAGGATATGCTCATCTATTCATATCGTGATGGCTGCGGTGAACATACATTGTACTTGACATATCAGGAACAGTGTCTGCGTTTTCGGAGACGGAGGGTGGATATTGATTCTGAGGAGGTGATGGCTCTGTAAACTTGGGCGAGACTTCCTGGTAGCTAGTGGCGGCCGCGAGATCTGGGAAAGCAACCGATCCATTCTGATTCTCGCCATTCCTTCAAACAAGGAAACTATGGTTAGCACCAGATGCCATTTGAGATGTGTTGGTCGTCCGAAAATAAGATGGGAATTCGATAGGGGGGTGACAAACAGGAAGCCAATCAAGCCTTGGCTATGCAGTTGCGCCAGTTGCGATTCGATGGTGTTGATCCTATTCAGGAGCTCCGGCTATATGCCATGGTTAGGACGCAACTCCTTTCCCAGCATAAATTTTGTCAAGGGGTTATAGCTCACATCAACAACGCCGGTGCGAGGAAAGAGAGAAGATGGTGATTTGCCCTTTGCCGCGCCATTGTTCGCAGCAACTGAAGCTGAGCTCGGGGGATTGGTGGCGGAATAGGGTTCATAGTGACAGACGCGATCGACTCGTCGACAGTTCATGCATCTGGGCCGCTCGCCGGAACATCTAGTCTTGCGATGCCTGGAGAAGAAGATTCACAACACAAAAGTCAGCCTCTGATGTACTTGCATCCTGCTCATCGAACATGCCCAAAGCCCAGAGAAAGCTGGATCGGCGATGTGTTGGTTGGTGGGTTGCGCGCACCGACAATTCGTGCAGGCCTGGCGGATACGGCGGATGGTGTTGACAGTTGGCGGTGGCCGCGATCGGCCATCGGACCGTTCCCATGAAGCATCGGCTGCTGTTCCGTCGGACGAGGACATGGTGTCGCCGCATGCCTCAGATTACGGAGGCGAAAAAAACCATGGACAGCGAAGTCGAGATGAGGTGCAGCACGACGAATGCTGGAATAAAAGAATGAGCGGGGTACATAACCGGTAGCGTGTGTGCATAACTGCATAACTGGCAGGCGGGAGAGGTACTGGCTACAGGCCGGCTGCCGCTGGGTACCTGCCAGGGGCGGTGCCAGGGCTGTCCAAGGGCTGCAGGCCAGAGCGCACAGCGCGCCGTTGGTGAGCAGCTGACGCAAGACCTCGCTGTACCCTTAGCGCTGTTCGCTAGTACTCAGTACCTCCAAGCTGAGGTCTCCTGGCAAGGATCACTAATGTAGTGCCCAGCAGCACTCTTTAGCGGCCTCTAGTTGTAGTTGCGATGGACTCTCCCCACGGGGATGGATTTACTCCTTTCAATGTACAGCGTTCCGTCGTTTTAACGCATTCTGGCTGTTGAATATAGCATTTGACAGCTGTATAGTCTTGCATCGTATGCCATCGTTTCTCATCTCAGTGACTGAGAATTTTCTCCAGCATCGCTCAGCCAAATCGATAATTCGGGCTGATTAGTGAACTATAGCTCGCCATCGGTGCCATCAAGTCTATCGATTGCCTCCAGGTCAGCAGGGCTTGGGCTCTGTAAATGCCAGCAATGACTCGGTGTTTTCCGCTGACAAACCGCCAATTGCTGATTTATACTTTGTATAGGCAAATATCGGTATTTTGATGACATACCTGTATAATAGTGTCGTATATCCCGTAAGCCAGCGAATCAAACCGCTTGCAAAGTAGAATTCCGCGGGCCTCTCCGCGGGCCTGGTTTTCTCATTCCGATTCCTAGGCTGGACAGTTCATCTTTTTCTCACGTTGCAGTTCATCCCCTTCTTGCATGGCATAGCATGGCATAGCATGGCATCCTTGAAGGAGTGTCTCCAAATGCCTGTAACTTCACCCTTGTCGGCTTGCTTTAGTATGAGCGACTTTGACGATTGAGCAATCGGGTGGCTCATCTCGCCTCTTAAGGTCCGCCCGTCGAACAGGCAGCGAGATTCTTGAAGCACCAGGAACTTCTGAATCGGGCAATACAGGCCAACACAGAGGTAGCTAATCTGCATGAACTCTAATTGTTCTTTAGCTGCATCTGAAGGGAATATCTCGGAGCCAGGTTCAGTTAGACGACAGGCATGCCTTCAGCCTAATTGACGAACCCCAAGGGACTCTCCCATCGAGCCCTCCATGCCGCAGATTTAGCAACAGCTTGATGTATCTGAGACCGTAGTGGACTGGACAGGGAGTTTATGATAGTTTATGATTCAGACTCCATTTTGAAGTGTACCTTGCGATATATCAGCTTACATCCTTAAAGAAGATATGGTGCTCAGAATCAACTTCGGCATCTTGATTCGGACAAGTTTAGCCATCCGCTTACCATCTGACAGGCGTCGCGCTGTTTGGAACTTGGATTCAGAAATGCTCGACGCGCAAATAGATGCCATTATTCTGTCCCATGGCAAAAGGAAGGTATGCCAGGGTAGCAGCCGAGGGCCCCGGCGCAGATCGTCAGTCGTCAATCTCGTCTAGCGGATCCTGCCCAGGCCTTGTAAACCGATGGGGGAGGCGCCTTATGGCACTGTCCTGCCTCTGCGCGCAACATCTTGGAGATGCAATCATCAGAGTGCTCTGGTAGAGAAGCTCAGACATTGTTTGGCTCTTGCAGAGGTGCAACTGCTGTGATGCCATTGTACCCCTCTATGCGTGGTTGGGCGATGGACCGGTCCGCAGAGCGGTCCGCGTGGGGCAGCGCATCCGCGGCGTCTTGTCTGCGAATGGTCAACAACATGTACGGCGTAGCTCCGAGAAGAATTGACAACTTGCAATTGTGAATCAATGAAGTATATGCAGTCATAATTCTTGAATTTCTTCAATCGGCCGGCCTTAAGCTTGTGAAATTGAGGTATTGAGTGTAACATGGACTGCTATTTTCAATCTGCGACGAAGCTCTGTGTAATGGAGTAATTGGAGATGAGACGTTACGCGAGACCAGAATTAAAGATTCGACGAAGCCGATAGAAGATAGTAAGAGTGCGGAAGTCTGAAAAAAAAAAAAAAAAAAAAGGAATGGATTAATATATAAACTACTGGCTATCTTCACTTGAATTGGTAGCTAAGCCGGCAGTATAAATGGTCCCACATTCGGGTCAGTATACTATATTTATATCGAGATCGAGAGTAGACACCAAATGATGAGACTCGGACTAGCTAAAGAACTATCAAGGCCTGCCTCTGCTCAAACAATGCGCGCGCCGCATTCAATTTCATAGACTCTATAACCTCTACATTCTTATAGTTGCTTATTGAACTGGTAGGTACTCTTAAATATTGGGGGAAATATAAGTAAATAAAAAAATCCATCAGACCTTGAATTTCCTTGGATCCAAATTGCCAACGCTCGCACTCTTTGCTTCGCCATCCAAAATATACTCTGACATGAGCTTTCCCGTCGCTGGGCCGTTTTGGATTCCCCAGCAGGTATGGCCAGCTGCAACCCATAAGCCGGAAGTGACCGTGGGCCCTATGAGAGGACCGCTCTCCTGTCCAAAGCGTATGTGCCGCGGCAAGTAACAGGCCTGTTTGGCTTTGATTGGCGCAGTGGCCAGCACGGGGCTCACGGTTGCAAAATATGAGATGATGTCGTCGCAGTGTGCTTCGTTGAATTGAACCTGATCAGCTGTTTCTGGTAGAGGCACGTCGCTGTCGGGCTCGCCTGTTGCAGCACTTAATACATCATCTCCCATCTGTGGAAAAGCGTGCCGTTTTTGAGTGACTTACCACATGCATATGCTTCACCAAACGGCCGAGCATATATCTCGGGATCTACTCTGCCTTTATGCTGCCTCTTCTGCCCCATCTTTGCTCGATGTTCGGGAATAAAATCCGAGGGCAGCTCAATGTCTGTGAATACCGCATAAGGCGTGATGTTGACGTCGTAGACAACGCTGTGAGCTCTCAAGCCTTCAACCTTTGAGCGAGGGAGCACTCGGCCGGTCCATGGCCCAGCCGCAACAACAATATCGGTCACATCCGTAATCTTGCGGGTCTCGTCCGTTGTCCGGTCCAAATACTCGACCCCTTCGACGCCTAGCTTTGATGTGATGAGTCTCGTAACCTTTGCATTAGTTTTGATGGTGACGCCCGCCTTCTGAGCTAGCTCTGCAATTGAAGTTGTGAAGTGGTATGGATGCACCTGAGCAGTCTCGGTAGCTCCCGGTGACCCCATCTCCGCCCATCCTCTCACCACCTCTCGATCTATCCAATCCAGATCAGCAGGTAGCTCCTCGCCCCGGAGCAGTTCTTTGGCGGCTTCATCTTGCTTGGGAAGCTTCTCCCACGCTTTGCCGTTTTCATCCGCAGAGTTCTGGAGCTCGTTAAGCTTTTTCTTCGTCACAACTGCCTCGATGCTGCCGCATTTTAGCCTGCGGTAGCCCCAGCGATTGGCCCCGTCGTGCTCGGCGGCAAGCTCCGCGTGCAGTCTGTATGATAGTGGAACGATGCTCGATGGATATGCCCAGAGCCCAAGAAGGCCTCCAGCCTTTCCCGAGGCACCTGCAGCCACTGATGGAGCGGCCTCTAGAAGCGTGATGGTGTGCAAAGCAGGGCTGAACTTGGGGTGGCGGGCCAAGTAGTAGGCGGTGGTGCAGCCGATGATGCCGCCTCCTGGACAGAGCTGCCGTATTAGCTATACCGTTACAAGCCTCACTAGCCAGCATCGAACCCCTCTAAATGGGTACAAAGTATTATTATGACGAGCAACGCCCGTGTCTGGTGTGGCGCCGGCTTGGCTGGCCCGGTGCATGGACAAGAGAACAAGGAGATACATACCGACAATGACTATGTTTCTCTGTCCCTCCATGGCTGGCTACGAATCACTCCTACTTAAGCCGACGTTACGCAAATGCAGACGAGAGCTCAGTTGGAGCTGCAGAGCATACCTTAGTAGGTAGTAGTCTAGTAGGTATTGAACATACATGTGCGCTGGTGGGTCTGCCGGGCCATGACGTAAGCCATTCAGCTCGCTGTATGTGCCTGATAGGCGTAGAGAGCAGTTGAGATAACCTAGTAGTACCTTGATATACAACAACTCGTTCTAGTGATACACTAGACCTGGCGACATTTCATGCTGTAATTATTCATCTGGGGCTTTGAATGGAGGGAAGCAAACTATGATGGCGTCAGTATCGTGTCTGGTATAATCCAAATCCTTTACGGGATTTCTCCCGCAGGAGAACCAATCAGCTGGTAGCGCCAAGTTTTAGAACGATGATTTATCTCTTGATCAATCTGGAATTCTTACAGTCATACATAAGTAAGATGGGTTTCTGCTGATCGATTTTCTCCGTCCTCGTTTCTAAATAAAGGACAACTTTAATAATATAGTTCAACTTTGCGCTAGGACAAGGGTCTTTGTAGGAGAGCCGGGAAGTAGGTACACGGACAATAGTCTATCACAGCGCTTATAACCTCCATAGTACTACCACTTCTCTTCTTCAAGCTAGCCGGCCCTTAATCGAATCTAAATGCTATTGTAACTAATTTGGATGGCCCATAGGTAAACGATCAACAGGCAACAGGGGCCTGGATTTGAAATGGGCTGATTTCCCGTTCTCGACTGGTCGACAAAACGCAGTTACCTACGTCAACATGATTCAGAGGCGCTCGGAAAAACACATTTTATTTTTATCCTGGCAAATGATTGTGCTACAAACAAGCCATTGGCTGGAATGGCTTTGTAGATAGATCGGAACTCTCTTTTCTTCAGAGCGCAGCTAACGCAATTGAGTGTTGTGAGGGGCCAGTGGCTTACACGGAACGCGGGGAACTCATATTGCCCAGATTCACACCTCAAGGCATTGCAAATGATTATGTTTAGCATTGAAACTCGAAGCTATGTAAACGAAAATCGATATAAACAAAAAAATGAGATTAATTTCGTTTTGTAAGAGTTTAATGTAAAGAAGTTGAAGAACATATCTTGGCTCTGTGCGCTCCATTGCAGACTTGTCCCAAGTAATGCCAGAAGAAGAAGTTGAAGAGGCCAATGGTCCTCGATTATTGAGTACTTATTTTGGACCCTTGCCAAAGAGAAATGGAAAATAAAAAATGAAATGAGAAAAAAGAGAAAAGGATTAAAAACAAAAAGAAAAGAAAAAGGCAAACTTATCGTCCCCTACTCAATGAGATACGAAACAGTTGTTTATGACCCATTCGACTGCTTGTCGGATGGCCCCGGCAATGACAAGCCCCATTCACACAATCTTCACATGAGCAAACTCTCTTGGGGAGCCTGCTTTGCACCACACCCAGAACAGAACCTGTCCCCAGCTTGGCAAGCATAGCCGCATTGCGTACAATATCGAGTTTTTGAGTCTTGAGCGGGAAGTCCTTGTGCGCTCTTTGGCCTCGCCTCCTGTGACGGAGATGCCGACAAGTAATACGCCGGCGGTTGCGGAGAAGGAGGAAGCGGAGCGCTCGCTGCAGCCATCATATAAGCTGGCTGTCCAGGCGTTGCCGCCAGATAGCCACTGTCCTGTGTCTGAATTGGCATCGGGTTGTTGTACAGCTGCTGCTGCTGCGGAGGAGGCGACACAACGGCGGCTTGTTGCTGCTGGGCAGCCTGATTTTCTGCGGCCGATTTCTTCAGGGCTTCTTCGACGGCGCGCTGTGTTCGTCGTTCTTGCTCTTCTTCTTCGCGTCTGCGTGCGTCGACTTGGTACTGTATCTCCATCTCACGCTGGGCACTCATCATGCCCTGTCGTTGTACTTCGCGCTTGGCGGCTACGCTGGACGCACCGACGAGCACCGCAGCGCCGAGGATGGGTCTTCGTCGACGGGGGAACATTATGGTGGCTAAGGGTAGAAGTTGTACTTGAAGTTGAAAGGAGGACTCAGTTGTTTTGGTCAAAAGTAAAGGACTCAATGGCCAGGGGGATGGGTATGTTTAAACTTCTTATAGCTGGGGCAAGACAGGACAACCCCTCAGCGCCTTTATATATCGACACTTAGAGTTCAAGCCACTCGGTCGATTATATGAATCTATTGGGCCTCGGCTTTGGTCGGGCGAGGCAGTGACAGTTCGCTGGTTCCATTCTCCCCCACTCAATGATGGTTAATTATGTGTTGAGCAGTCTTATGGTAGTAGTCATCGCTAAGGTTTCCTCCCATTGGTGCGCACGGCTAAGAAGCCATATCGAGCTGAGCTGACAACAATGGCGAAGCCACCGCCATAGTGAAGTTTAAGTGGATTTTTAGATTGCCGAGGAGTAATCACGAATACTGATGTACCTTTCTAAATAACATCGAATGATTAATAGTTTTGTGTGATACGACATCGTGTAGAGTGAGGGCGAGGACTATGATATTTGGTGGAAGAGGAGCTTTTCGGAGGCGGTAACATAAAGGCGGTTCTTATATCCAGCTACTGTGTGTATTCGTAAATCTTTGGAGATAGAGTACGTTGCAATTGTTAATTCTTCCTAATCCTTGTAGCGGTTTGTTGCATTGCCACCGACTTCATACCATGTGGAAATCACTGCCTTCATCTTCGTAAGCTACCAGCATACAATTAGCGTCGCAAAGAATTAGCTCTGTTTATGATGGTACTGTTCAACAGAAAGTAAGTGTTTTAGATTGACAGATTCGTAGAAAATCACTCTACTGGGCGAGGGGACGCTTTCGCCGGGTTAGCTTTCAAGTATCAAGACACAATGCGAAGATGAACAGGTACGCAAGGCATAGTTTCATAAATAAGGCATGATGACTGCTAATCTGGTATAATGTCATCACACGTTACATACTTGTCTATTAACAATCCATCTATTTTCCTCCACTCGTCCACTGCACGCATCAGCACAAGTTTATGACGCAGGCGCAGGCTTCTTGATCTCCTCAATGATCTTGCTCTGGAACTTCTCAGGCTCAGTGGTGCTGGCCCATCGGTCAACAACCTTGCCATCGCGGCCGATAAGGAACTTCTCAAAGTTCCACTTGACCCTCTCGAGGCCAAGCAGGCCAGGCTTCTCGTGCTTCAGCCACTTGTACAGGGGGTGCGCATCGTCGCCGTTGACGTTGATCTTGCCAAAGACGGGAAAGGTAACCTTCTGGTCCAGCGAGCAGAAGTTCTGGATCTCCTCGTTGGAGCCGGGCTCTTGGCCGCCGAACTGGTTGCAGGGGAAGCCGATGACTGTGAAGTCGTTGGGGTACTCCTTCTTGATCTCTTGGTAGACGGACTCGAGGTTCTTGTACTGGTAGGTGAAGCCGCACTTGGAGGCGGTGTTGACGACCAGGACGACCTTGCCCTTGAACTCGGACAGAGGGACTTCTTTGTCGGTGGCTAAATGGTAATGCGCAGAAATGCGCTCGTTAGCAGACAGCTCCAATGCAAATGTACACATGTAGGCGCAGATGGCGCAAGGCTGGATGAGGAGAATAGAGGGGCTGCGAGCGAAGCTTACCATCAAGCGCCTTGAACTCGAAGAAGTTGGTAGCGGAAGCCATGGCTGAAAACTGTCTGCAATGTGAAGATGTGTTCAGACGGGGGATGCGATGGCGATGCAAAGTCAGGGGTTCACCAGGCTGGGCTGCGGCAGAATATATAAAGCGACTCCTCTTCAAGTCATTCCACCGGTGACGTTTTGCGCTTAACAGTGGCACTCGGCTTAGTGGTTCAAAACGGCTGGTGTCCCAGCTCCGGAGTTTCGGACGCAGCAGCCCCCGGAGTTTCGGACCCAGTACCAGAGAAGCGCCTGAGAATTTGGAATTTGCTGGAGGGGTCATTTCTTCCGGCGGGGCAACAAGCGGCTTTAGGAATGGGGGCAAAAGAGAGAGGATGGAGGCAAACAATTAGAAGCCAGCGATTGAAGCCGCTATGGCTTGGTTGGTGCTTCAGCCTTACGGAGCTCCGAGCCGAGGCCCATGAGTTAGTTTATCACGTCGTCGACGCTAAAGAATCTCAAATACGGTTGTCTGCCGGATCGGAGCACTGAATTTGTCCGCTGAAAGGCGATATCGAAGGCCCCGCATCTACAAATGACTTGACGGCTCAGGGTTGTTCTTCTAGGCCGAGCCATTGATACATGAATGTTCCAATATGACAAATGCGGGCATGACGCGGTGGCCATCAAGAGACTTTTATGTCATCGTTGGCATTTGGATAGCCGAGAAGGCTAACAGAAGCTTGAGCGGCAGGAAGAGTTCCACAGGGGACTTTAGCGCCCTAAGCCAGGCACATTGCGCTGTGGCTGTCACAAGTCAAGTTAAGCTTGTGGGGTGCGCATCTACAATGGCCGCCCGCTGAGCATAATCAATTTAGCTTAGCCAGTGCTTCTAGAAGACGATGGTGGAGGAAGTTTGGGGGTTTGATCACGTTTGCGATTGTAAAGGCGTGTCGCAGAAGTCCTCCCTCTGCAAGGCGCTCTGTAGAAGGTGGTTTATAGACTTGCTAGCATGTATCTTCGATTGCTGCTATGGACACCAGAAACCCATTATGGGTAGCTGACTGTTATGGGGCATTTTTCTTTTTTGTCGCTTACACTGCTCCCATCTAAAGCGTCCGCTAATCCATTCCTCAATCTAAACCTTCCGCTCATCAATTTGGCCTCGATGACCTACCAATCAAGCCATCGCAGGAACAGTTGCCTCGAGCAGAGAGCGCAGTCAAAGCTTAATAGAAACGGGCTGCTAACATGACGAATATCGGTCAAAAGGGATGCATTTCAAAATCGAAAAACTCTCCTCTATCACAAGGATAATTTTTGACTCGATGTGGCTGAGCGTTATTACTCCAAATCCCGATGCATAGGCGGCCTCCTTGAGATATGCCAGTGTGTGGTCAGATCATCAGGGTGGTTCATAACCACCAACACGCTTCTATACCTACACTCATTATCATCACCCTAATAATTATAATATTTTAATAGGAACGCCTCCTTGATATTTTCATCATTTCTATTACTTTTATTTGGTCTACTTGGTCTACTAGATCCACCGCTACTACTGCTACTATCGCTACTACCACTATTACTGACTGCTACATCGACCTATAGATTTCACACTAGCCCGGCCCGAGCCGTATATATTGTCATAGCTCGCGGTGTCCCTTGCGTCGTCAACCATCCAAACCTCCAACACAAATCTTCAGTAAATTCTCGTTCAACTACAGCTTACTACTCACCTGTGCACGACCTTTTTTCCCTCCTTTTCTCCTGCATATGCTAATGCGAGAAGCGTATCACGAATGCAAGTTTCTTTGCGTTGGTTGTAGCTCAAGCAAATTATTGGTGTGTTGGTAGTGCACTTTTCCTAGCTGCCTTGTCAGTGTCCAATAGCTGAGCCGTATTCTGAGCCTCAGGGCGCGTAATTCTGCCTTACATGCTGGCGCATTCTTCGGCAGCAAAAAGGAAGAATCATATCCTCTATATAAGGGAAGGGCCATGTCTTGGTCAATGTTGGACCTATTTGTAAATTAGACACCTCCAAATATGTAAAAAGTCGAATTCCAGCGTATATCATCATGAAAATACTTTTTTTTGCCTTCCTCCTCTCTGGTCTTCTCACTCCCGTGTGTGCAGACGGCTGGGATGACTTCTCGAACAACCTTGCAACCGATCTCGCACCCTTCCTAGCCCTCTTCGGCGAGCAAACCACGAAGCAATTTCTTAGTGAAAGCATAACCGTGCTTGACTATTATATATTTTCGATAGCGCCGATAGGAATCCTAACTGCCGTTATTTCCGCCATCCGAGTTTGCGGAACACCTTCGCTGCGTGCCTTTATCGGAAGAGCTCAAGAGGGCGGTGGAGACGCTGAGGCAGAGTTATGTTCCTCAACGAGCCGCGATGTGTGTGAGCTCTACAACAACGGCGGCATCGCGCGGGTGTTCGGCCGCCCAAAGATTCTCGAAGTTGTTTATGATCCTTCTACGAACGGGATCTACCCGTGCCGGGAATTCGTTAAAAGGCGTCGAGACGAATGGATCAGGTCAGATGAAGGGATTAGATCAGACGAGAGGAATAGAACAGCCGAATGGAATAGAACCCGGGCAAGCGGTGAGACTTTCGCGGGCGAATCTATCGCGGACGAGGCTGTCGCCGACATCTTTGCCCCAAATCTGTCTCTGAACATTGGAATTAGGCGAAAGTCCACCGCTGTGTCTTGGGCAGTCGCCGTGTCTGGAACTTTCTTGCAACTCGGTGTCTTGGCCTTTGCTGTCGTCGTCACATACTGTCTGAAGTGGGAGAAGGACGGCAACCGTCCGGACTCTTACGCTTGCCCGATGGCCATTGTTGGAACTCTCATTGAGTGGGGTGGCATGTTCCTTTGCGCTCTTCTAGTAGGGCAAACTAGCCGCAAACAAGTCTTTCATAGGAATCAACAAACCCTCGACAAGCAGTCGACGCGGAACCCCCAATCGACGTCTTCATCCATATATTGGTTACAGCCTGGAGGACAAGTCCTTGGAGATCAAGTCTTTGACCCCTTCTGCCACAGCGATCAAGACCAGCCCCTACTACAATATGTCACGTCGTGGAAGAAGCCTTCCGGAAGCCCAGATTCAGAACTTGTGTTGTGGATTGCTGTCGGTACTACTATCACCGGATTTGTGATACAGTTTGTTGGGTTACGAGGCATCCACTCTTCAATCTCCGTGGCCCAACTTGGAGCGATGATGGTGATGAGTGTTGCTCGGTCTGCGCTCCGGATGCAGCGACTAAAACCAGATGACAATTTTCTTCGCCAGTGTCCGGATGAAGTTGTTGGGCACGAGCTTGACTGGCTAGCCATGCGTATTGGTAGACAAGACGCTCCGCCAGCCTGTCGGCGCCGTCTCCTTTGGAGATTCTGCGGTGCGCGCGATAATACATATAAAGTTACGAAGGAACTTCCATCCACGACAGATGACCTAGATATCGCGAGCAAATTACTGGCTTACCGGACTCGCCTCGCGCAACTTACTCAGTCGACAACCACTCAATCATCGGCTGCAACGTCTTCGCAGCAGTTTGACTCGGAAATGGTTCAGGTTCGAGAGATTTCTCAGTGCCTTGCTAAAGCCATTGAATCTACTATTAATAAGATTTTCTCCAAGAGCTCCAAATTCCAAGAAGAGTGGAAAGATCACACATCCATGTTTTGGAGTTTTGCCTGCGACGTCGTCTCTGTTGCACCGGATGAATCTTGCAAAACCTTAAGTCAGAAGACCCTGTGCTTGCAATTAACTCGTGGGAATCTAGAAAGCCCTTGGAAACTTCAGAACAAGTTAGAATTAGAGGGTATTTTGGGGCTGTGGACTTGGTCACTGAAATCTGACCCTAAGCTCGAAGTCTTGCAAGGTCCGTTCACAGTATCTCGCGCCACTGAAGTCCCAACAAGGCGTATCGTTTCAACCAAGAAAAATATCAGAGAGACCGGTCTGCAAATATGGCTCGGTAGTGAGATGGCCATCAACTTCGATGTAACCTCGCTTTCTCCTGCCTCTGAACGCTGCGACCCAAGCGCAATACGGTATCAGGACAAAGAGACACGGTTCTTTGGTTGGCATACAGCAGACCCATCACAAATCCATGGTTCTGCACCATTCGAAGCATGGTCAGCTCCTACAAATAGCTCGCTCTTATCACTTTGCGCCCAGGAGGTGTTTGGGTCATTTATCGTGAGCATTTTTGACACCGTGGATGCCGCCGAGGACGTCGACATTCAAGAGGACCCATATGTTCGCTTGGAGAGTAACTTGGTGTCTGAAATCATAAGGTTATTCACCGAAGCGCGGCTAGGCTCAAGAGAAGACGCATTATTATGCATCTTACCTCCGATGACATCTCGACTGAAGATGCCCTCTGCAAAACATGTCTTAGCTACAGCAAAGAGAAGAGCGAATGAGCATCGGCGGCATGGCCAGTGGATTAAAGCAGAGGTAATGCTAAAATGGGCATGGGAAATCTGCACCCAGCCTCATCCTCAGTCTCATACAGAAAGCAGAGACTCCCAAAATCATCTATCAGCCCTCGAAGACGAACTTGTGCAGCAATCAGCAATTGCATTAGGCGAGCTGTATCGGTGGGCAATGACTACCAATGATACGAAAAAGTTCAGTTCTGATGGTATCAAATGGCTTTCTGCTCAAAAATCTGCCCTCGGCCAACCAGTCTCTACAGCTGTTAGGGAAATAATAGATCGCTATAGCGAGATTGAAAGCCGGGTTAACCAACATGGGAACAACGACGGTGATGATCTGATCTCAACGTTATCCCGTCTCACTGTACCGGCCTCCAAAATCTCAATGACAGCAGAAGAAAAGAGCAAGGCCCTTTGCTCGGCGGCGGCGCTCGGCTGGTCAGAGGTGGTCAGTACATTACTTGTGTTAGGCGCAAACCCAGACTATAAGGATGCCAACAGGAGGTTTAGAACAGCACTATCCCTGGCTGCAGAAAGTAATAGCGTCGACGCTATAGAGGAATTGATACATTGGGGGGCATCTCCAGACTTAGAAGATGATTTCGGTCGAACACCTCTGGCACATGCGTCGGAGATGGGACACGACGCTGTGGTTAAAATATTGGTAGAAGATCCGCGTGTCGACCCAAACACCGTAGATAGCTGGGGTGAGACGCCGCTCAGTTTGGCGTTGTGGAGTGGCCATGAGCCGGTCATTCAACTGCTGCTTAATTCCAACAGGGTTGACATAAATGCCAAAGACAGGTCAGGTAGGCCTCTGCTGGCGTTGGCAGCACGGGAGGGGCGGAAAACAGTTGTTCAACTGCTGCTGAATTCTGGCAGAGTTGACATAAATGCCAAAGATCTGAGAGGGAAGACCGCGCTATTGCATGCGGCGGAGAAAGGGCACCACGAGATTGTCGAGATACTGCAAAGTCATCTTTCACAACTCGAATAAGGAACACAACAACAAGGGGCATAAGAGCTCTTTACTGGAATATATTTTTACTACTTCTACCTCTACTACTTCTACTACATCGATTACCTTTACTACCTATGAAGTAGCCCTTTATATAATTTTAGCATTCTTATTCTCGGCTATATGTGTCTTATTTTGATCTCGCAGTCTCAACATGAAAATTGTAAGTGGATGCTGTAGTGGATGTATTTCATCCTCATCTGCCCCCGCTAGTATATTTTCCACCTAGTTAGCTGTCTCTTCTCGAATTGATCAAAGGGGGTAATTTGAGACGCATACTTAATGTATATAAGAAATTCGGTAACTAATCTGGAATTTTTTTAATACTGCACAGATCAATAGCACAATCAGATAAGTTTAAAGTGAAATACCGACATCATGTCAGCTGCAGTCCTAGTATGTCAGTCTCATCCAGGCTGAGGGGCGTCATTGATAGCGGGGTCCTGCGCCCCACCAAAGCTCATACCTCCAGTTGACCTCGCGAAAGCTGAGCTTCAACCCACTCTCAACCTTCCAACATATTTCCATCCTCCCTCCATCCTCATCTCTTGTTTCAATTTTCACATTCATTCTTAATATTTTGCCCCCAATGCCGCCAATTCAACCGACCTCCAATCCGCTCCCCAGGATCATAACCTACTACCAAACCCACCATGATTCTGCTGGCAGACCCATATCCGTCCTACCACTTCTCACTCAACCGGGCATCTCATTAACTCACGTCATCTTAGCCGCCATCCATCTCAACGAGGACCCTAATCACATCACGCTAAACGACCATCCTCCTCATCATCCTCGCTTTGAAACGCTATGGGCCGAACTCCGTATTCTTCAGGCGTCCGGGGTTAAAGTCTTGGGCATGCTTGGCGGAGCGGCCAAAGGATCATACACACGATTAGATGGCTCTAGCGAGCAATTTGAAAGATATTACCTTCCTCTGCGAGATATCATCCGTGCAAGGGGCCTCGATGGCCTGGATCTAGACGTTGAAGAGGAGATGTCATTGGGCGGCATCATCAATCTCATTGACCGTTTAAGAAGCGATTTCGGCAAAGGGTTTATTATCACTATGGCTCCCGTCGCTGCCGCCCTTCTTGATCATAGGAGTAACCTCAGTGGTTTCGATTACGAGGCCCTAGAAGTTATGCGCGGCAAGGAAATCGCATGGTACAACACTCAATTCTACTCTGGCTGGGGTGATATGAGTAACCCCATCATGTATGAAATGATTCTCCGTAAAGGCTGGCCCGCCGAAAAGGTTGTAGTTGGCCTCATTACAAATCCAGAAAATGGCAATGGTTTTGTCATGTGGGAGTTTCTCTCGACTGTCTTGGCTCTGCTTCGAGGACGTCATGAGCGCTTTGGCGGAGTCATGGGGTGGGAGTACTTTAATAGCCTTCCTGGTGGAAGGGAGAGGCCCTGGGAATGGGCGAAGCAGATGACGTCTATTTTGAGAAACGATGTTCCTTTACCGAGCACTAATCCTCCACCAATCAATGAGGCGACGAAGCCGGTGCTGGAAGCTGATCCTGATGCACCCAACGATAAGCCGATCCAAGTTCCTAGTCAATTCGATTATTATTCAGATGGATCGGATGATTAAGAAAAGAGCAAACTTACATTCGATTGCACTGGTAATACTTGACAATATAGCAAAAGGCAGAACACAGAAAGATTGGTGAACAAGATTGCTGGCTGGCGTCTGTGAGATATCGTAGCCCCGAGAGCGGTTACGTCGGTAGAGAAAATGAACAAAATGGGTTTTTATTAGAGCAACATACATACATCTATAGCATTGAGCAACTAGTGTAAAGATATAACTCTTCATCGTTCTCAGTCATTCAGATAGATAGTTACAGCAGTCTAAGTGATAGTAACATGCTGATACGTATAGATGCCGACAGTTAGAAAAGAAAGCAGAGAAACGATCGATACTCCTTAGGCGCAGGCCATCCAGGGACTGCACTGAGCCTCGATGGTGAAGTTGTTGTATACTGGATAGCTGCCCTCCACGGCAGCAATGATGGGATCGAAGAAGTCTGAGTTGAAGCGAGCGGTCTCGCATGCCGAGCATGGGCCACTGAGGAAGCCATCATATTTGGTAGCGTATGAAAGATAGCCGACAACATTCCGGCTTGACAGGTCTGTGGCTCTAATGGTGAAGGTCTCGGGCATGACTACCCAGCTGGGCGCGGTAATGTTGGTTCCGTTGATACCAGGGATGGTAGGATTCTGGTTGAACCACAAACTCTTGAGGCCAACATCGCGAAGGGCCTTGATGAGAAGGAGTGTCATGTGGGTATCTTCATCAATCTTGACGCCCGCACACTCGACATTGATCGTATAACCCTGTCCTTTGATGGGACCCCCAACACAGTTACCTGTAGTCTGATCCCAGACAAAGCTATTGATGAAAGCTCCCCAGGAGTTCTGCCAATTAATGAACCGAGGACTGACAGTAGAATAGACAGCGAGCTGGCCCGTCTGAGGAGCAGAAGTTGGCACAGGCTGGCCGCCGCTGCTCGAGGTTGGGGCTACTGTGTGCGGAGGCTCAGAAAAGAAGGTAGTAGAAGGGGCCGCTGAAGACGTAGTTAAGGTCGAGGTCTGAGAGCCCATGTCGGCTGGGCGAGGAGGAGGGTGATTGTCACGATTGCAAACAAAGGCGCTCCAGCAGATGGCATCGTGGTTGATAGTCTTATTGATGGCAGCGCTGACAGGGCGACCGCGGTAAGCCCAGCAGTTGAGCATTTGACCACCCTCTTTGGTAGTGACTGCACTCCCAGCTTTGAAGCCATCAGGGGTACCATCTTCAATATATGCGGTCCAGACGTCGCCGTTAGGCATAGTAGCGGTTGCACCAGCAGGAACCCAGGGATACCAGCCTTCTTTGAAAGGGACCTCAACAGCCATGTCGGGAGCTTCAGGGTACTTGTAAGCGGAACTGGGCCAGTTGATGTCCTGGTACCAGTTCATCTGGCGAGAAGTAGACCATTCTGAGTGATCGGGATTGTCTCCAATACCACAGTCACAGAGGATGAGGTCCTCATCGTGGAATTGTTGAGCGTTGACAGCCGTGAAAAGACCAATAGCGCCAACAAGGCCGGTGGCGAGCTTTGAGAAGACCATTATCGATGAGATTGTCAAGACAAATGAACAGAAGTCTTACGAAAAAAGAGTTGGAGAACTTTAGTTTGAGTGGTTGAACTAGGCGTACGTTTGCTGAACGTGAAACTTGAGCGAGTGGCCGTAGATTGTGAAGAGGAAGCAGAAGAGGCGAAGTAAAAGATATAGAGGAGAAAATTCTTGGACAGTTTTCCCTCTGGAAAACACTGGAAAGTCTATTTCACCGCCAGTAGCCGTCATTGCAATGATTTGAGGAAGCATCTCTGGCTATGAAGGCAAGAGGTGTGTTGGTAGACTCTGATGTAGAGAGAAAGAGTGTCTTGAGGCGGTCAAAATGAGCTGGTGACGTAGAAGTTAATCTTGAATGAGACCAAAGTAGCAGGTAATGGTATCTTGACGCTTTCCAAAGCCAAATTTGTGCATAATAGGAGCGGTCAGAGATGCTGCTACAGAGGGAAGGCGGCAGCCCAGCTTTAGTTGGGTTCACCGCTCACACTACTAGCTAGGTATGTACTTTGCACTGCTTTAGGAGGTAGAAAAAAAAATGCCACAGTTCTTGAAAATGGCGACTACATTGAGTCGTAGGTTTGATAGCGGCCAAATCATGTCTATGAATATGTAGTGCATATAGAATTGATAGGGTAGGCAAGGTATAGTAGGTAGATATCGACTACGACGACAAAAGGCGACATAGTGGGAAATTCTGCTTGCACTGACGATGAAAAAATACCTTAACGGTTGAGGTGCCTGATATATTTGAAAGGGATTCAGTATTTTGATATTTTCCCCAGGTTTGAGTGCCTATAAATCCTCAAGCGCGTAGTAGCGGCATTCGTCATACACAGGCATAGCCTATGTAATACATACTCAGGTAGGGAATGTCTAGTAAGCATGAAAAGAAGGTAAAAAGCGGTCTCCTGCAAGCGTTAGAAACCGAGGCTTAGCCAAGCGTCGTCTTGTAGTTAGGTGTAGGAACTCCATCAAATCTTGTCACAGCGTGTAAATGCTGCGCTCTATTTTTGTCGTGGAATGATGCTGAGTTCAAAATCGAGTTGTCTGCCTTGATGCCGCGCGCCTAAGTTATAGACCACGTGCGTCTCACAGCACGCCGTGGAACACACGCCATACCGCGTAATCTATATCATCGCGCCTTCACCGTAAGATCGATACAGTATATGCATTGAGGCTGCGCATTTACGTGTTGGCCTCTCCTCTCGTGGCGCAACTCATGATTTATCAGATGGCTTCGCTGCCACGACCAGCGCTGTCAGCAGCATTGATTGGCCAGCAGTTTCCGCCACTGGGACCCCGGCCGTTTTCTGGCGAATCAGTTTCGAAGCGCCAGGAGTCCCTGCATGTTTCTCGTTTCAGGTCCGGATGGCGAACCAAAGTGAAGCTCTCCTTGTATGATGGCCTAGACAAACATTGGGGCCAGCAGCAGAACCCAACCGCTGCTCAGGGGCTATACAAAAATAGCAAAGCCGGGGGCAACTTCTTATGCGTCGATACCGTTCTTACGTGGTGCCATCCCGAGAAGTTATATATACCATGGCACTGGTGGAAGAGGTTTAATTTTCATCACAGCATCCAACAGCCTAGGAGGCCTAAAGCATCAAACAAAACAACTTCCGGTACGAATTTTCGTTAAAGATCTATCTCGATATTTTTTTCTGTTTGTCTTTTTCGATCCCTATCACACCACCGTCACACGTATACAGCATGGCGCAAAGGATCGTTGCTTGCTACCGATGGATCAAAGCCGCTGGCGGAAGAAGTCATTTATATGCCAAAATCAGCAATAAAGGCACGCCGTACAAGAAGATTCCTCAGGAGCCTACTTTGGTCAAAGGCCAAGATGTTTTTGGAGATAACACGCCGCTGCTTGAGTGACGGCTCTAAGCGGATCTCTGCTGTAAGTGACTTTGAGCCTACCTGCCACATGGAACAGAGTGTATCTGACCTAAAATTTTCAAATTAATAGAAAACAATCTATAACAAGTACGAAATTATGAAAACTACGATTTATACACAGAATATTGGGAAAACGCTGGGTCGGGCGTTCTTTGCTATACAGGGACAGATGCATTACGAATAGGCTATAAAGGTGACGCTGCTGGACACTTCAACCTAGGGAATTCAAATGGCGTTATTTTGGTTACAGGACAGATATGGCAGCTAAAGATTTATATCATGCTTCAAAACGAAAATTTTGATGTTAGAGATTACTAGAAATATAAATACTACGATTACTTGAGCGTCATTCCGTTCGAAGAGCCCAACAAGAGCACTGAAGCTTGAGCGATCCCAATCAGCCCCACCATAAAATGTCCGATGGAGCTGCTCAACCAACGCCGAATCTTCACTCTAACAAACTGCTGCTGTCCCAAACTCGCCTGTCATGTCTCGCGCTCACCTATTCCTCAACTGGCGCCCAACAATACGAATACGTCCTTCTGCACTCCACCTGCACTCCTCAATCCGAACTCAGTCCACCGAAGCCAGCGGCATATCGCGCCTCGACCGCCTGACGTCCAAGCTCCCCAAACGCCTGCAAAAATATACAAATGGCCTACGCAACGCCCCTGTTTCGCATGTCGTTTCGTTTATGATTCTACACGAAATCACAGCCATTGTACCTTTAATTGGGCTCTTCTCCCTGTTTCACTATACGAACTACATACCTATCTCCTATGTGACCGATCATTTTGGAGAGTCCGTGCAAGGAGGGGTCGAGAGGTACGAGAGGTATTTCAAGCGCAAAGGCTTGTTTGGCTTTGGGCAAGAAGAGAATAGTGACACGTCTGCATCTGAGACCACGGCTCAGGACGCACATGTGGAGGATGTTGTGCAACGCTGGCACAATGGGGAACAAAAGTACAAAATCCTGGTTGAGGTTGCCCTGGCATACGCGATAACAAAAGCCCTTCTCCCCATCCGAATCATCGGTAGTGTCTGGGCCACGCCGTGGTTTGCAAAAATGCTCGTTAGAGCTAAATCTACACTGACCAAAAAGCCATAAAGAAAGAGGCGCAACAAAACAAAGTTCAGCATATTTTTTTTTTTTATTATTATTCTATCATCATGCAGCTTATCCAATAGTGCAAGAGCAGCAGTGTTTGAAGCTTCCTAATGACTGCTTATGGCTTCTCGTAGATCCAGTCGAACTGAGAAGCCTTGTAGGAAACGGCCTCACCCTCCTTGAACCAGAGAGCAATCTCCTTCTGGGCGTTCTCGACGGTGTCAGAGCCGTGGCAAACGTTGCGGCCGACATCAATGGCGTAGTCGCCACGGATGGTGCCAGGGGCAGAGGCAAGGGGGTTGGTGGCACCGAGGATGGCTAAAGAAATGCGTTAGTTGGGTAGCTCCAAGAGCAGCTTGTCGAGATAGCATACCACGGCCGGTCTTGACGGCATCACGACCCTCCCAGATCATGGCGCAGATGGGGCCAGAGTTCATGTCTATCAAGGGGAAAAGGTCAGCAGAGGACTCGATGTAGTCGTAGCATGGGTTAAGAACTTACACTCAATGAGACCAGCGAAGAATGGCTTGTCGCTGAGGTCAGCATCTGAGGATTCGTTAGTAAAATAATATCTTGTTCGTTTAGCATGGTGACCAACAGTGAGCCTCAAGGTGGGCCTTGCCGGGAGTGACAAGCTTGATGGCAGCAAGCTTGAAGCTGTTACAAAGATATCATCAGTTTCTATAGCTTCGTACGAGTTCGGTCAGTGCTTCTTACCCTCGCTGCTCGAAGCGGCTGACGATAGGGCCGATCAGGCCACGCTGTAGTAAAGTCAATATAAGAAATATAAATAGCCAAAAGGGCAGAATATGGTGAAACTAACCTGAACACCATCAGGCTTGATGGCAATGAAGCTATCGAGAAGGTCAGACTCCTGCCAGAAAAAAAAAATTCCCCAGCCGATCGAGGGGTAGATGGTGGGGTATCTCACGTCTGCTCGGTAGACTTGGACATTGCGGCGGTTTTTGGAGTTGAAGAGCTAAGAGAAGCGGTTTGGACTTGCGGAACGGATTGAAGCGAACAAGATTGTTGGACTTGAGGAGAGGGAAAAGAAAAAGAGAAGAGAAGGTAAATGGCGGCTAGAAGTAGCGGGACGAAGAAAATTGGTGGGGGGAGGGTTACCGTTACCGTAGTCCACCGCAATAGCGGGTTGAGTCGCTGCTGCTTTTTTGGCTGCGGAATGGTGGACTTTGGGCTGGAAGCGGGGTCCTCGTGGTGGGGTTCAGGCATGATGATTTGCTGGCTGGTGGCTTTATGGGCAAGTAAAGAACAGATGGCTGCGTTGTACAGTGCGGTAGGTTGGGGTGAAGTCTATATCGGCGCAGGAGTATAGTATATTAGTAGTGGTAGTAACACACTTTCGACTAAGAAAGTATCGATGTTACCTACTAAGGCAGAGGTTGAAAAGTTTTGGCATGAGCAAAAACTTAGCTATAGGAAGGATACTGCAGATTTCACGTACATGTAAAAAGAAATATGCAGGGTCAGAAGCGGCCAATCGTAAGCTCGAGATGGGACGAGAATAACTCAGAGCCTCAGAAGTCAGCTGTTGACGCGGCTGTCTTCAAAGTAAGTAGTAGTCCAGTAGAGTAGCAGTGAAAGCTTCATCCCATATCTAAATTTTCATCTCATCTCCAAGTTTCCAAGGTTTAATCCCACCTCGAAAGCTTCCACGTACAGTGTCGATCCAACGGTCTACGTTGACCGCCATAAGCAAATATCAAATCGCATTATTCGCCGTAATGCATCTAACGAGGCCTACCCCTCCAGCTTGCTGCCCGGCTGCCAGGCTATGCCCAATCGAGAGCTGCCGAGGAGGTCCCAAACGGACAACATAGCTTAATCTCGACGACGCAACCCAATCCCAACGGCGTTGTTAGACTTGCCTCTGGAAGGAGTTCTATCACCAGCATCATCACATAGCCTCAGCTGATTGACTGAATGAGGCTGTGTGTTACCGACCTCTTTATGAACCAATGTGGCCTGCCGTTGCCGTAAATTGAATTGCGAATCTTTGTGCCGCACAGCCCATTTGTTTACTAGCCCGGTCTCGCCCTCGTCATGAGGTTGACGATGGGACTGTCCCACAAGTGGACAATGCTCTTCAGCTTTCTGAGCTTATTCTCGTGCCTAATTGGGCCAGCCTGTATGAACGAAAAAGTATAATGCGATTCTAAACTCCCTTTACTGATGACGAGATGTCTAGTGGGTGTCAAGGAACACGATTTCAAGAAGTGTGACCAGGCCGGCTTTTGCAAGCGAAACCGCGCCTACGCCGATAACGCGGCTTCCCAGAGCTCGACATGGATATCTCCTTATCAAGCGGTCGTCGAAACTCCCACTCTCAAAGACGGCCAGCTCCAAGCTGTCATCCTTAAAACAATCAATGCCAATGGCGATACCGTCCGACTGCCCCTTACAATCTCGTTCCTTCAATCAGGTGTTGCTCGCGTCAGCATCGATGAGGAGAGACGACAAAACAAGGACATAGAGTTGAGACACAACAGCATTGCCAGGAAAGAACGTTACAATGAAGCCGAGAAATGGACTATTGTTGGCGGTCTGGAGCCCGATCTGAAGGCTGAAATTGTCCACCAGGAGGGATCTCAGATCAATGTCAAGTACGGCCCTGAAGGCAAATTTGAGGCCGCAATCCGGCTCTCGCCCTTTGAAATCGACTTCCGAAGGGACGGCGCCTCTCACATCAAGTTCAACGAACGTGGCTTGCTCAATGTTGAGCATTGGCGACCAAAGATTGAACGGCCAGAGGGAGAAGAAAACAACACTGAGGAAGATGAAAGCACCTGGTGGGATGAGTCTTTCGGCGGAAACACAGATTCAAAGCCTCGCGGTCCAGAAAGCATAGCTTTGGACATTTCATTCCACGGATACGAGCACGTTTACGGTATCCCCGAACACACTGGGCCTTTGTCTCTCAAGGAAACCCGAGGCGGCGAGGGCAATTACCAAGAGCCATATCGCATGTACAATGCCGATGTCTTTGAGTATATTCTCGATAGCCCTATGACACTCTATGGATCAATCCCTTTTATGCAAGCCCACCGAAAGGATTCTTCCGTCGGTGTCTTCTGGCTCAATGCTGCTGAAACTTGGGTTGACATCATCAAAGCCAAAGCCAGCAGCAATCCCCTGAGCCTAAAGTCCGGCGCCCCAACCAGCACGCAGACGCACTGGATTTCTGAAAGTGGTATCCTTGATGTCTTTGTTCTGTTGGGCCCAACTCCCAAAGATGTCACCAAGAAATACGGTGAGCTGGCTGGATACACCGCTATGCCTCAGGAATTTGCAATCGGTTATCATCAGTGCCGATGGAATTATATCTCTGATGATGACGTTAAAGACGTTGACAAGAGATTTGACAAGTTCAAGATTCCGTATGATGTCATTTGGCTGGACATTGAGTACACTGACGGCATCAAATATTTTACTTGGGATCCCCACTCCTTCACTGACCCCATTGGCATGGGCAAGCAATTAGATAGCCATGGTAGGAAGCTCGTGGTCATTATTGATCCACACATCAAGAAGACCGAAGACTACCCGATCAATGAGCAACTCCAATCTCAAGATCTTGCAGTCCACGACAAAGAAGGCAAGATCTACGATGGCCACTGCTGGCCCGGCCAATCCAACTGGATCGACTGTTTCAACCCCAAGGCTCGTGAGTGGTGGAAGACTCTGTATAAATACGACAAGTTCAAGGGAACGATGGAGAATACTTTCATCTGGAACGATATGAACGAGCCTTCGGTTTTTGACGGACCAGAGACTAGCATGCCTCGAGATAACTTGCATTATGACAACTGGGAACACCGAGACGTCCACAACTTGAACGGCATGACCTTTCACCATGCTACCTTTGAGGCTCTCCAAACTCGTAAGAAGGGAGAGCTTCGACGCCCCTTCGTGTTGACTCGATCTTTCTATGCTGGTTCTCAGCGTTTTGGGGCCATGTGGACGGGTGATAACCTAGCAGACTGGGGCCATCTCCAGGGCTCCATTCCCATGGTTTTGAACCAAGGTGTCTCTGGCTTCCCATTTGCTGGAGCTGATGTCGCAGGCTTCTTTGGAGATCCCGAGAAAGATTTGCTTGCCCGCTGGTATCAAGCAGGTGCATTCTATCCCTTTTTCCGCGGCCATGCCCATATTGACGCTCGTCGCCGCGAGCCATACCTGCTTGGTGAGCCATATACCGCCATTGCCACTGCGGCATTGAGATTGCGGTATTCTCTCCTCCCCTCGTGGTACACCATGTTCTTCTACGCAAACCGGGATGGCGATCCTATTCTCCGGCCGATGTTTTGGACACATCCGTCTGAAGAAGGAGGCCTGACCATCGATGATCAATTCTTTGTGGGATCTACAGGTTTGCTCGTTAAGCCAATTGTAGAGAAGGATAAATTCTCGACCGACATCTGGATTCCTGATGACGAGGTTTACTACGACTACACTACGTACAACGTAGCCAAGACACAGAAGGGCAAACATGTCACTTTTGATGCTCCGCTCGACCGGATACCAATGCTGATGCGAGGTGGTCACATTATCACTCGTCGCGATATCCCTCGCCGTTCGAGCAGCCTCATGCGTTTCGATGACTACACCTTGGTTATCTCCGTCTCTAAGAATGGCGAGGCTGAAGGAGAGCTGTACGTTGACGATGGTGATTCTTACGAGTATGAGGACGGCCAATACATCTATCGCAAATTCAGTTTGAACGGCGACGTTCTCACTTCAGCTGATCCGGAAGGGCGAGATACCAAAAAGATTAAGCCCGGCAAGTGGCTCAAGGCCATGCGAGATGTTCACGTCAACAAAATTATCGTTGTCGGTGCTCCTGCTTCGTGGAACCGCCAAGAGGTTCAAGTTGAATCTGAAGGGCGCACCTGGTCTGCCGCAGTGGATTACCGCGCTGCTGAGAATGGCAGGGCTGCATTTGCCACTGTTAACGGCGTCCGCGCCCGTGTTGGAGAAGACTGGAGCATTAAGTTGGCTTAGATGAGCATGACACATTACGACTGATAAAAGGGGAATCATATTTATGCAAACCCTGCGAAAATGCTTTTTTGAGGGGAGATATGTAGACATCTAGGCTAAATATTGCATGCTGTATGTAGAGCACGATATAGACGAAGATGAAATGGAAGAGAGCGTTGACCGCTGTCGAGCAGAATACTTGAGTATGGAGCATCGCTCTCTTGGCTTCATTCAGCTGAGCTAATGGATCAATTGCTGCCATCCACTCATTGGATGATAGCAGAGTAGCACCACTTTCAATTTGCAGCCAGCTGGATAAGCTTAATCGTTGGTGTGTCGGGAATTAATGTACAGTTTGACGTCTAGCAAACTTGGAGAGAAGAGCCTGCATGAGCACTCAATCATGCGCTTGACTTTGTATCTATGGATTGTCCATACCGCCTTTCAGGAATTACGATAATCCGCGAGCGCACATTCCTTTGCAAAAAAACATGTCAAGTCTCAAGTCATCATCTGCTGCAAAACATCTACACCTCCATCAGATGCCTGTACACTCCAGCACAGCGACGATGACGGCGTCTTCATCGCAAATACGAAATGCTACCGGGTATGCATCTTCCGTTGGTAGCGTCACAGCTCGGAGTCGGCGACGGTGGCAGCGCCTCAGCTAAGGAGGGGTGCGCTGCCCAAGCCCCATTCTTAGTGCAAGCCCCAGCCACGATAGCTGCGGCGTACTATGTATGAGCGCAACTCTGGTCCAGAAAGGCCAGAATAACGGGCTACGAGAAGACGCGGTGAGTCTCGATGGCGCTCCTCCCGGAAACGCGGCAAGGTCCTTGGCATCTGATTCGATCCACCAGCTGTGGTCTTGGCCGACGCGCCCCGCTAGAGATCCATGGAGAGACCCTTTTTGCACCGCAAATGCTCGAGCGTTTCATCCACAAGTCGGCCCTGGCCCAGCGTTCTCCAGCAGCCAAGCTTTCTCAGCCACTATGCCTGCAGCAGCCGGCTTGGCCTGGGGCTAATCGGCAATCGTTTCCCGGCTAGCCAACCACTATCGTCACTCGGATCCAGGGGCGGGCTCAGATTGGTTTACAGTGACGCCTGGCCACAATTCACGCAAAGTACTCTGTACGGGCGCATTTGCAGCGTCAGCTTCGTGCTGGCGCTGCGACTACTGGTACATACTACAGGCTCATGCTTACGAAGCCCCCTCCCCCTCACTCTTTCTGAGTTGCGATGGCTTGGGGTGGGCAGCAGTCAGAGCTTGCGAGTTGCGAGACAGATGCAGCAGATGCCTGCATCCCACCCAACCAACGGCCACACCAGAGTTTATGGAGAGGCCTCATGGAGGGGTCCTCGCAGACCCCGCATCGTCACACGCGTCTTGGAACAAAGCGAATGGATTCAATGGCACTGTCGATTTTTCTTTTCTATCTGACTGTGTTTACCACTGGTTTCCGTACTGGTTGTTGAGCTGCTCCTCAGCCTGCTGCTGAGCGTGGCGCTTGGCCTTCTCGCGGTCAATGAAGTCAAGGCCCTTGGTCTCAACCTCACGGTCGACGAAGAAGCCAATGGCACCGGCGAGGATCTCCTTGGCCTGGGCGTGCTCGTCAGGGTGGCCTGCGCAGTCAAAGAGTTAGACAGATGAACTTTGATATCAGAGTCCAGCAATGGGGGTCATTCTCACCGTTGCTGGCAACGTGGTCTTCGTAGGCCTTGGCGGCCTCGTAAGCGGCAGCGCCGCCGATGAGCTCGTGAGACCACTTGGCTTCGTGAGGTCGCTGGGTGACCTGTTCGTAGGCCTGAGCCTGATCAGAAGAATCTGTAACATCAATTAGACGACATCGCACTACAGTTGGCAGCTCTGGAGATCACCATACCGTCGAACCAACCCATTGTGAATAAGAGAAGTTGTGTGGTATGTGGAGTTAAGAAGAAGAGTGTTTAATTCGAAAGAGAAGCAAAAGAAGGTTACGAGTGGGAGCGGCAGAGCTATTTATAAGCTTAGAGCTGCCTCACCGCGCAAGAGGGGTCAGAGGCCTCGCGACCCTTTGCACATCCAATGATCTACGTGATAACCCCTTGCCCCTTAGCCATACACTCAACGATGCACCCGAGGCTACTGCGTTGTTATTTTGGCAAGTTTCAATGGCGTAGCAGTGTGGATCAAGGGGACTCCATTCGTGGACTCGCCGTCCAGCTTCCGGCCATCTGATGATCTGGACTCGCAAGCTCCAGGAGCCATGATAACGCGATTGGTGGCTCCCAGCACATACGTAGTGTGGCAAATGGGTCCCTTGAGTCTCCACGCTCAGCAGCCGGAGGACAGCGAGGCATTGGAGACCATTGCGCCTTGAATCGTGGAGAGCAGCTGGGCACCTTTGTGGCTCAGCTCACTGTACACAGGCCACCCGTTTGCTCCCCCTGACTTCATAGCTACGGACGTCATATCCTATCAACGTGGAGCATAGAGGGGCAGAGGCGCTACGGCCCTTCACTCTGGCAGACTATCACACTGCTATGTACTATTATTGGTATGGCCTCCGTTTGCTCTGGAGTGTGATGAAATCCCTGGACAGCTGAAAAAGTCGAATGACTTGTCGCAAAACGGAACAACGATGCAATAACTCGCATTGACGACGCCAGGATGATTTCTTGTTGAGCTGTCGGAGCTATGCCTACTCAAGCTTCCTGAAGACGTGCCCCGCCATTTCTGCCTCTCCCCTCTTCTCCCTCCCCCACCAATATCTTCGTTCCGCAGGAGCCTGTTCGAAGAAAGGATTGTCCCTCTGCAGCTCGAGAAATATTACCTATAAGATCAAGGAGCATTATGCTATCGAATGTTTGGGCTCACAAATGTGCAAGGGGGCATGATATCTGTGCCCTGAACCTTGAGATATAACCGTGTTATAGGATGCCACCGTATCTCCGGAAGCCTCTTTAACCACCAATGTTGGCTAATATGTTCTTAGACTGAGCTACTTTACACTACCATCCCCTCAAGCCATGGCATGGCACCCTTACTACACACATGAAAAGGCTGACTGAACAGAGTAATTGGCTTGCATATCCAATACATGCACGGAACAGCACCCCCACATACAGCACCCCGTACTATTCATTATTAAAATATTTCGTTAATTTAGACCACTATTGCGTCCCGCGCGTGTGTAAGTATGTGTATGACCCTGGATTGAGACAAGCTCAGGCGCTAAAATGACACTCCTGGCATGTTAGCATCAACAGGAGAAGGCTTCTGCTGGAACCGTGTCCTTGTCAGCCTACCTCGAAACAGTAGCGATATTACAAGTGCACGGGAGATCTCTCAGAGGAGCCACCAACCAATACTACGACTACTAGCAGACACGAGGCGGTGAAGCAGTGCCCGCTGGTCCTTCTGGGGAACAATGACGATGAATTAATTAACTCGCTGCGTGGGCTGCCTGAGACTAATGGCGCGTGCCAAAAGGGTTGCATCCATCTGCATCTTTTCTTTTATGCTGGCCTCGTGCAGTAAAGTATGGACGAAGAGGCTTGACCCCTAGTTTTCACGTACCTTCCTTAGTCAGGAGGGTCTAGCAAAAAGGTACGTACCTCCGACGAATCCCGGGTCCGACTAAAGACCGAGCCGGAGTCCCACCGAAGCCACATCCGCTCCAAAGAAAAAAAATTGGATAATAGTCGTATCCGCAAGAAAAAATGAAGAGGGTTGAAGAAAAGAGTGCAAAAAATGAAAAAACATCTGGACGAACGGGGAATCGAACCCCGGACCTTTCCCATGCGGTTAAGCAGCTCGAAGGTTGCTTGATGCTAAGGGAAAATTATACCACTAAACCATCCGCCCATTTGCGTTGTTGAATGTTCTTGTCGTAAGATGGTATATACACCATCTGCATCATTACAGCGATATACTGAAGATCAATACGAGTGTTTCTTAAGCTATTGTACATTATGATTATATGTTATACAGAGTATGTTTTACAATATGACAGCCATCCGGTATATACCCTTTTACTACTACATAGAGACATCTTCAGCGAGTGCCATCGCTGAGAAACCAATTCATGGGCTCGTGCAGCCCAGTGTTATACGCAAACATGGCGTCAGAAATCTATAAAGAGAACAATATAAGCAAAACCATTGCGAAGTAAACAGAGAAAGGGGAGATAATCGACTTACCAAAAAGTCCCAATCTGGGCTCTGCTGCCGCATACCAATACCCATGTCGTCCTCCTCATCCACAGCTCCCACATCCTGGCTCTGCCCAGCGCGCTCCTCCAAGATCCGCACGCAAAGCTCCATCGCCTCTTCAGAAGCCTTTCGAAACAAGGGCGGAATCTCGGACGGATCGACGCCGCGCATGATGGCCTCAATGTGGGAGATGATGACACAGGTGACCAGGTATCCCTTTACGTTTGTCTCGCCGCTCTTGATGGAGCGCAGGCTGCAGTCCTGGGCCTCGCGGATGACAGAGAGCAGGTCCGCCCGCAGAGGCAGCGGCACGAGGCCCTGCTCATCGCGCAGCTGGGTGTCGAGCTCGGCGGTGATGAGCAGGCTGGCCTGCATGGAGGCGGCTCTGTAGAAGCCGGGGCCGTTGTGGGAGAGGCGCGTGAGGAGATCTTCGTTGCCGAGACTGGATGTGGGTGAAGCGGAGGAAGAAGAAGAAGAAGAAGGGCCGTGGATGTGGCGGTGGGACATGATGGCCGAGGAAGGGAAGGCTGCGGCCCAGATCTTGAGGGTGGCTTCGATGGCGAGCTTGCGCGATACGGCGTATTTCGTCTGCCGCAGGGCGGGGATGAAGTATGGCGTGTGGAGGGCGGATATGTGTCGTTGCATGATGAAGTCGACGAATCGCAGGTCCAGATCAGAAGGGCCGAACGCTGCTTCGCCGGTTGCTTGCTTGGATTTGAACCCGCGGAGGGTGTGGGCTAGAACCTTGTAAGCCGATCGTAGCTCGGCGTCGAGTTCCAGCGTCCTCTCGTACGTCCCGCACGACGTAAGATCGTTTAAGAAGCTTGCCACCGCAAGACGAGCGTGGAGCGTCTTCCGAAGCGCAAGCGCAATTGACATGCTGGTGTACTCGTTCTCGGGCTTTTCGACTCCCTCGGTCATGAGCTGCTCGTCGTCAAAATTGCCGGGGGGCTCCGTGTCAAAGTCGTCGGGGCAAATGAGCGGAGGGCCGCCCGACGACAGGCTCATTTTCAAGAGCATCTCGAGTATTGTATTCCACAATCTCCTGTGCATTTGGGTGGCGTAGAGAGATCGCTTGGGCAGGTGGTGCGGATCTCGGTGCAGGCCCATGTGCATTGCTCTCCTCACCAAATCGCCTGCAGACACCCAGACCGAATCGCCGGCGACGCCAACGGCTTCCCGAGCTAGGAGCAGTAGTATGTGAGTCTGTATGAACTGAATGCCTAGGCGAGCCTTGAACTCGGGCTCGGATATCCACGTTTGCGCTTCATACACCCAGCGAATGGCTGAAGATCGCATGGAGAACTCTTCATCGTAGCAGATTGTGCCGAGAGCTAGCACCAACTTGAGATGGACGACGAAGGCTATGTCAGGAAAGGCCCCGGGCTCCCATAGCTCTTCGTAGTCCCTCCTAAAGGACGGTAAATGCAGAATTCTGTATATGTTCTCCGTCGTCTTCAAGTAGCAGTCGATGAGCTTGTCGCAAACCTGCCTTTCCGGCAGGTCTCTTGTCGGGATTGTCGGCCACGGAGGATTTCTCTTGGCTTTAATGATTCTCGCTAGCGATTTGCATTTGAGGAGTAGAGGATAGGTATTGGATTTCTCTTCCAGGAGATGTACGTCGTTTAAGACAAACATGTTCTTGAACTAAGAAACACAAATACCAGTGAGCAACATCCTTTGGCAAATTTTGGGGCATTCAACTAGAGGTGGAGGTGAGGATATCTCCTTACTACTTGGAAGACATTGATCCAGTGGCTTTGGCCAAAGAAGCGTGTCTTGTGTGTAACGCTCCGTATTAGAGCTGGCTCAGTTGAGTTTGGCGCATTATGGCCACGATGGAAGTGGATAGCCCCTCCAGTTATGTGAGGCGCTTGGTTGAGGAAATCGGTTTCAGGAGATTCATAAGGAGACTGCGATCGCGGCTGCTGCTGCTGCTGCTGCTGCTGCTGTTGTGGCGAAGGGTTTGGCTGGGTTGAACAAAAATCGCGAATGGGATACCAGGGCTTGCCGGCATCAAGGACACTTCGGTTGGCGATTGATTCATCCTGGCTTCTGGGCGTCAACGGGCTTATCAGATTCCTAGTCGCCAAATTCGAAGTGGCATTTCTCGTGCTCAGCGACTCATTCGGGCTGGCATTTGAGACGGATTGAGCTGGAGCTGATCTGGGCGCATCAGGATCCAGGAAGAAGACGCCAACCGGGTTCTGCGCAGACGCGTGAGCCCCTGGGTTGTGGCTCTCATAGACGCATGTCTCGGCCTTGGCCCGGATGCAGTTGCTGCAAGGCCGCTGCCGATTACATCGCAGTTTTCGTTTCCTACACAGCGCGCAAGATCTACATTTTTTTTTAAAAATTTTTTATTTTGATTAGTTGTCTGCTGAGACTCAAGTTGGTTGAGGCTGAGATGCGGGCTTACATTGCAGGTCTCCGCCGGCGGCGCTCTCCCTCCACAACGACGGTCTTGGGAGTGTGTTCCATGAGAAGATGTTCCTTTTGTGACGTACAATAGAGTGATAGGATTGATAATTGGGAATTAAAAAAAAAGATCGCGAGTCGCAAATAGGTAAACGAAAACGAAGAAGCCGCATGTGGTGACGATTCCTTCGGACATTGATTCGGGAAATTCCCCAAATAGGCACTAAGGCCGAATCGGCCTCGGGCTATAGCTTTTCGGACACCCGGACTCTGGCAGGCCAAACCCGAGATTTTCGCATATCTCGTTCCATGCCAAGCCATTTCCTCTTTGGGCGAAACCCCGGCTTATACTTAGCAGCGAGGAAGCAGGCCCAACGAGAAACCCTCCGAGTCTGTGGCCAGTTTATCATCTCCGAGAATGGGACTTGAAGCAGCCTCGCATGATGGAGCGGCTTGCCTGCCTGGGAGAGCAGGCAGACTGTTTGGGCTTAGATAGATAGATAGATAGATAGATAGAATGTCGTTGGTATATAAGAGATGGACGGATCCCCTGTTCATCAACCTTTTTTTCAACCTTATCTGAACGAAGTCATCAGGCAGAAGATTCCTTTCTAGCCTCAGCTCCATATAAAAAGCAGCACAAGCACTGTTGAGGCTTTTCAAAAGGACGCCCATCTTTCAGCCATGTCGACGACAACTTCGGTAGAAGAGAAGCCCGCTCCTCTTCCAGAGGAACAAACCGCCTCTAGCGAATTAGAGAGACAGTCGTTGTCCGCGGACGAAGTAGAGCCAGCCCCTGAAGGCGGTCTAAGAGCATGGCTTGTCGCTTGTGGAACTGCCTCCGTCTTCTTCTGCTGTCTGGGATTCTCCAACTCGTTTGGCACCTTTACAGAGTACTACTTGACTCACCAGCTTCGCACTCACTCTCCCGACGATGTGGCCTGGATCGGTTCTCTCTCTGCCTTCTTGCAGTTCTTCACGGGCATGATTGGAGGGCCCATGTTTGATCGCTATGGAGTAAAGGTATGTACCTTTCCCTATATCATCTATCTTGTTTCTACCTACCCTTTGCATCTTGTCAAACTCGGTAAACCGTACCATATTAGAAAGAAACTAACAACCATTTTGCTCTAGATTATGCAACCCGCGGCCGTCATCTACATCTTCGCCGTCATGATGCTGAGTCTATGCAAAACATACTGGCAAATCATTCTCGTGCAAGGCGTCCTCATGGGTAGCACCATGGGATTTCTCCAGTTCCCAGCCATGGGCGCGCTCGCCCATTACTTCGACAAAAAGAGAGCAGCCGCCTTCGGAGTAGCAATTTCGGGCTCTTCCATTGGCGGCATCATCATGCCAATTGCCGTGTCGAGGATGCTCAACGCCACATCTATAGGATTTGGCTGGACCGTAAGAATCATCGGCTTTCTCATGATCCCCTTCATGGCCTTTTCCATCATCGTCATCAAGGCCCGCCTTCCGCCGCGACCAACCGCCTTTTTCATCACCGGGGTGTTTCGAGACGCCAAGTTTATGCTTATCATCGCCTCCACCTTCTTCGCCTTCATCGGAATGTTCATGCCCATCATCTTCCTTCCGACGTATGCCGTAGAGATCAGGGGCATGGGCCCAACTCTTGCCGGCTACTTGCCCGCCATCCTCAATGCAGCCTCGACTTTTGGTCGTGTTATCCCGGGTATTCTGGCTGATAAGTACGGAAAAATGAACATGTATGCCGGGGGGACTCTCGTCACCGCCGTCGTTGCCTTTTGTATGAACTCGACGCATAACAATGCAGCCATCATCGCCTACACAGCCATTTTCGGCTTCACCTCTGGCACAATCATCTCCGGAGCAACAGTTACCATCACAGGCTGTGCCGATGACCCACGCAATATTGGTACTTATACTGGCATGGGGTTGGCCTTGGGAGCTGTGGGAGTCTTGATAGGACCTCCTATTGACGGCGCCTTTGTGGCCCATTATGGAGGCTTCGAGGAGGTTACCATGTTTAGTGGCGCCATGTGCCTCTTTGGCGGGATTCTTGTCCTTCTGGCCAAAATTGCGACTCCTCAAGGAATTTTCGGGAAATCATGAGTGGAACACACGACATGTCCTAAATATACAGCATGTCCTATATACATATTACAATGCAAAACGAAGAAAGGCACATCTCTCAGCTCACTCATTTTTTTTGAAAGGGATCGCAAAACATTTTAACAGA
This sequence comes from Trichoderma asperelloides, assembly GCA_021066465.1. NCBI lineage: Eukaryota > Fungi > Ascomycota > Sordariomycetes > Hypocreales > Hypocreaceae > Trichoderma > Trichoderma asperelloides. The sequence continues at coordinate 161,545 of JAJKFY010000294.1, forward strand.
GGCGCGGCGTTTATTAGGAAATTGGGCTCTCTTCATTTCTTAGACTCTACTAGGTAGTCCTTTAGCTTTGATTCAGTAGATATATACAAACTCGTCATTCTCACGGTCTGTGAGATCTAAGAAAGCGTTTTGTCCAAGAGCATCCTCCCCTTCATTGGCTCCCTCAGTATCCTGAAGCACTCCATCTTCATGATGCCTGGCTGTGCGATAGTGGTTTTGCATAGAGCGGTCAATAACGTGCGCCTCCTTTCCGTTGCGTACTCGAGTCTTGGCTTGTATCTTATTGAGAACAACTAGATTGGCCCACTGCAGTAAAATCACTCCAACCAAGGCTGAGAACACGCCAAGGCATGAGCGTAAACCAGGTTTGTAGGCAGGTGCATCTCTATCGTTAAACAAGATGGGACCGATGATATTGCCCACAGAGCTAGCAGCGTTGTATACGCTCATGATGATTGACTTTTTAGTTGTTCCAGCAGTATTGCCGACGATCCAGGAGACAATAAGAGGATTGCCGGAGAAAATGAAAGCTAGGAGGTAGTATCCAGCAAGTAGAGCTCCTTGATGTGATTTGTCCCGAGGGATACAGTATAGCATGACCAACCCAGCGACGACCGGCAACACAAAGACAGTAAGTACAGCTCCCTTTAACTTTGCCCTCTGGGCCAAGAGACTGGAGACAAGGATGACAATTACTTGAAGGGCGCCAAATGGCATATTCAGTAAGCTACTTTTGTACTTGTCAAAGCCAAGACCATTAATGATAAGGGGGCCAAATGTGACGGTAACAATTGCTCCCACGTTGAGCAGCAGCGTCATTCCGAACCAGAGATAGGTTTTAGGCTCCAGGGCAGCCTCAATAACGTGCTCCCATTTGAAATCTCGGTTACCAGTGCCCGTTTGGTTGGCGCGAAGCCGTTCGAGTGCCTTTGGCTTCTCCTCGTCGGTAAGGAATCGCGCGGAGAGGATGTCATTGTCCAATCTCCAATAAGCAAATGGAACAGAGACGATGGTTAGCAGTCCGACGAAGAGAAAGATGCTAGACGGAGAGTGTATCAGCCAATCTTGATATTCAGAGCAGTGTTGGGTGTTTGCGCCTACATCTGCCATTCTCTCAGTAGTGATGACTGAATCTGCCCCAGCCCATACGAAACAGCGGCAGCGAAGATGGTTGCCAGTCCATTCGTACCGTACCACGCCGCGACGCGCATGGGCTGCTCGGCTCGTCGATACCACTGACTGGTGATGACGCTGAACAAGGGCAAGCAGCCGGCTTCGAACAAGCCAAGGAAGAATCGTGTGGCCATAAGACTAGAAAAGTTATGACATGCCGCCATGGCGGCCTGTGCAATGCCCCATCCGAGGCAGAGAGCGGGCATCAAGATGCGATGAGGCACCTTGACGATGAGCACAGACGAGAATGGCTGCCATATCAGCTGGGCAATGGGGGCGATGGAGCTGATGAGAGAATATTGGCCGGGGCTGAGATTCGTGTCTGCTTTCAGACCATATGTCGCGCCGTATCCCAGGACTGACTTGTCGAGGATTTGGAGGAAGTAGACCCATACAAGGATCACCAAGATGGTTCTGTCGGTCTTTCGAAGGATGCGGCGATTGTCTTCTTCGCTAACTTCGACTTTCTGGTCGCCAATAATGGCCAGCGCACGATCTGCCCCTTTGCCGCCAGATTGAGCGCCGTGGCGAGCAGAATTTGGGGGCTCACGATGTTCGGAGTGCTGCACCTCCTCTGGCTGTTTGGGATCCATCTTCTCTTGTGACGATATGATGGTTGGGGGATAATGCCAATACTCGATAGCTACTACTTGGAAGATGCCAAAACGAAAGTCAGATGCGAGAGAACAGGAACCACGAACAGGACATTAGAAATGGCCAAAAGACGGGAGATGATAGAATGTCGAAGCCTGGCGACGATGCTGCGCACCAGGCGTTGAGGAGGAGAACCTTCTTATTCCATCTCGCCTACTACATGTAACCTACCCCTACATGTAAACTACACACCAGGTACATGTAGATAATAGCCGGGCAGCGTATCTGCCTTGGTCGTCGGCACTGATTGCCATGCTCTAAAGGCGAGCTATATCCACTGAAGACTGCCGAAAGCGTCAAGTTCTGGGGCGTTCTGCTGCACCCCGCGTTCTAGCGAATATGGGGGCCGCCGCTAAAAGGGAGCTTTATCTTGAGTCAAGAGAGCGGCCATGGTTGCGAACCTTGCGAACCTTGTGAAGGAGCATATCAGTGAGCGCAATGAGCATTTTGGGATTTAAAAAAAAAAGTGATTCCTCAACTCGCCAATTTCAGCTTATGCATGGCATTTCAGCGTGGACATGAACACACATATAGCTTTCTTTCTCAGAGCCTAGTCTAGTCTTCATAAAGAGAAGCAGGAGGGTAACAAATAGCTTCCCTACCCCCAACTGCCGAGATGTTACATTTAGCCAAAATGATCCCATTGCTGGAGCTGGTCAACTGTGCTAGACGAATAAAGTAACTGACGGGTGTATCACTTGGGATGTTATGCACCAAGGTCGGTAATAATGTAGCCCTTTTTAGAAGAGCAGCCAATCGCGAAGCGGCGTGGCAAGGAACCATGACTTGTTGTAGATGGGGGGAAAGAGGGGGTCATGAGGAGACGCAACGGATACAGCACACAAAAAAACAAAACTGCGTTGAGGGCGCACAAATCGGAGATCTGCTTTTGGGAGGCTGATAAACTGACTTGTGCGACCAATGGGAGACACTGTTGCAGACGAGTCGTACCAGGTTAGACAACCTTGAAGTGGACGCTCAACGGCCCTCGAACTTGCGACATTTGATCAATAGTCAATTGTACTATGCTGGCGATACCAACGACTGTTTTTGAGTACTATACTCAAGTATCAACATATATTTCTCTTGCTCGCATTATACCAATTGCCTAGTGCGGTAAAAAATTAAAGATTCTGGCCGAGACTAGTCATTTGCTCAATGCAACCATCGCCATCCCCTGCATCGGCAACTCGCATAAAGCAGTTGTTTACTGCAACGCATATAGTTTTGGCGCGGGGACTACTGCCAAGCCCGTGGTGATTCCCATAGTCTATCTAAGCAGCACCCAAGAAATGTTTGTTTGCCATAAACAGGATCAAGGTGTGTCAGGCGTGATGTGTCAAATAGTTAACATACATTTATTCGTCTCCTCATAGATATATCATACCCCAGATCTTGTGTGGTTATGTTTCAATACCGTAAGAAGCTAAATTTGAATCGCCAATGCAAAAAAAAACAAGATTCAATTTCCTAAATTGTCCCATGTAGCCCTGTTGGCTCATTTCTATTAGGCTTTACTAAAAGCAAAGAGCGGTATGCTTGGTTCTCAATCGAGGCCCAAACGACGCCTCTATAAAATTCTTTTCGTTATTCAACAATGAGGACCACAGTTCTACGTTATTTCTACTCTTGTGACAGCTATATAATAGCGCTTGACCTTGGAAGACTGTTTAAAACGATTTACATTCTAGGATGCGCCACAGCGTAATGGAGGCTTGAGAGGCATGGCGGATCAGCCACCGCTGACGGGCTAACAGAAACCAAATTTCTGCAAAGGACCTTAATTTAGAGGTTCCATATCATCTAGCGATTTCTTTAATTAGAAAAAAGACCAAGAGTTAGTACTTGAAGTATGAGTTGAAATCTGGGCGTTTGCGTATGTACGCCCGGGCCCATTTTTCGTGACAAGGGCGTCCTGTATTGCTGCGGACGTGCACTCACAGCGTACCTAATCATTTACAAAATGTGACGATGATGACACGCTGACTCCGTCAAAGACAAACAAAAAGAGCATGGCAGTTCGACACGGACCGTATGCGACCGAATCTACTCCATAGATAGATTCTGAATACTGAATATCAGGAGTCGCGCTCCGTGCATATTTGATCCATATACGGTAGGGTATTTCGCTTCTGAAACAGCAATGCGGAAAAGCTTCATAGTGCCCCGAGCTTTGCGTATGTGCACATGCAGACGCTTAGGCTAATTGTGGAAACAAATCGAATTATGCTTATTCTGGTTTCTTTTTCGGTGGTGCCAAGCGTGCCAAGTATGTACATATGTGTGTGATGATGAACAATCTCGATTCGCAGCGGAACCGAAGAGCGACGATGAGCAAATGAAGGAGCCTGTCTTTGCCACCTCGTATTGACATGGAGGCCTGGCTGTGGAGCTTGGATGTCATACCTTCAAGATCTCTGAGATGTGGATTTGCTTTGGGGATATGGAAAAGAAGAATCACAAGGGGATTGATAAGCGGATCGGCTCTGATTTGCCTGTCAGATATTGCGTGCGGAAGCGCCACGGGGACGATGACCATTTGCTGGCTTGTTAGCTTATCTTGATGCACACCAAAATCATGCTCGCCGGGAAGCAATTAACATGCAGCGAACAGCGCATGGGAATCGCCGATGGCTCTTGGTGCTGGGGGCTCGAAGCTTGCGTACGTGTCGCTCCCACTGTTTGCGGGACCGGGGCGGGACTGGCAGCGGCGAGACGCGGGGCCGGCAGCACAGTGAGAGAACGGCCGTGGCTCGGACGGTGAAAAGGCCGAGGTGAAGTTCCGTGGAGGGGTCCCAGCCGGGATTTGGATATTGACGCACGCAAAGAATGTAGCACTGTCTGAGATGCCACACGGAGCTGTAGCGCTGAAACGGCGGAAACGGCGGGTAGCTTGCGTAGTCGTGCCGCACGGGATGTATTCTACTGCGGTGTAGATGGCTGGATGGCATGCGCGCCATGCACGATGCCGATCACTCTGCAGAGGGGGGCAGGTTGAAGCCATCGTCGCCATGCAGCCAATTATTTGCTGCAAGATGGACGCTGGGCATGACGCCCATCCCCTTCAAACGCCCGCTATTATCAGGGCTCTCACATCTATTCCCTAAATGCAAGCGAGTCGAGTCCGCCGAGAGAGCAAATCTCTGATAATCGGTCATGGCAATTCTCCGGTGCGCTCTCTTGCCAAGCTTGACTGACTCCAGCCCGGCATCCAGCTCCACTGCGATCGCCAGCGACCATGTCAAGCACCCTGTTAAGCATCATTCTAAAAAAAAAAAGCTTGAGAGGGGAAATCAGGGAAACCATAGAGCAAGCTGGTGGGTCTATGGACCCAGCGGACCTCGGCGGTTCTGGGGGATTCCCAGCGTGCTGCTGTATTCCTGCTTCTTCTCGGGTTTTGCTGCTGTAGGAAAATAAACAGGATGCTGCGTGGAAAACCCGAAAAGCACGTTCGAGAGTGTTCTGTGACATGTGGCAGAACCGCGCTAGACCGCATGAAGCATGCCGGAGGCGCCTTGTTCCGTGGCGCTTCTTAGCGATGAGCGCTAGCAGATGCGCTACTGCCCTGTATTTGCCTCTGTGCACCAGCAGGCAAATAGCGAGCCAGGGCAGAGATTTGTTTGGAGAGATGGGGGGGAGCAGCAGCCGAGCTGTGGCTGCACCGCTGCCCTGAAGGCGCTCTTCAGCCGCCGAAAACCACGGCGCTAGGCGCTACAGGGCACTAGTCGAGGCCAAAACGGGCATGACAGCGACACCAAATTGGACGATGTATTCCCGGAATATCCTCGAGCGCAGACTTTTTTAGCCACATTCAACGGCCAGGCACGCCGGCAGGCACCGTAGCTATCAATAGAGAAAATTTGACTCAGTGAGGCGGCTCCTCTTTAATTCTTGTTTGACTTTTTCCACGGGTGGATTCCCTCTCCCAGCTGTGCAGGCAGTGAATAAAAAGAAGACCCGGGCCTTGGCTGCGCATTCCCTCTCGCAGAAACGGCATCATTTCGTCACTCGCTCCACCACGACGGCCAACAAAAACACCACGCCGATCCCTCGAACCCTGCGCTCCTGGCATCGACCTTTGTCGTGCTAGACTGAGCCTTAGCCTTAGCTGCGGAGAGCCTCCCGCCGGTTCCGTTATCTGGATGTCATTCTTATTAGCATAAGCGTTGTTCCTCTGCCTTCGCTCTGATCTTATAAACCGCGACCAACAGCTTCCCCCCAGTTTCTTCTCCACAGTCCCTGCGCTTAAGCCAACCTGTGCTTCAGCTGTGCCGCGACATTGCAATGGCTGGAGAGCCGTTTCCCGCCATGCCTTCTACTTCTCAGCCGCATCGGACTTCTATAGAGATGAATCGGATTGAAGAGCGGGAGGGCGACACATATGACGACGAGTTCAATGACCGGTACGACGAAAAATATGAAAGATTCGAAGCGCCAACCCTCGACACCTTCAACACATCCAATACATTGGCCCCTCCCCAGGATGACGGCGACATTGTATCCCCGATAAGCCAGCGTGCCGAGGCGAATCGTCTCAACGATGACCTTGAGCTTCTCCGCGCTGAGCGCATGGTCTCTAACCAGGAACATGACCAGGAGTCCAGCTCTCGGATGAGAATCCGACACCACAGCCCTGAACCAGAGGATGCCTTCAACCAGCCCGCCCAGGAACAAGTCCTGGAGAAGAAGAAAAATACCAATGCCGCCCTCTACAAGCTGTGGCTCTTTATCAGCAAGTTCCCCCGCTTCTTTCGATACATCATCTACCTTATCCCCGGCGCCGCTTTGCTCCTCGCCCCCGTCTTGCTTGGCACGTACAGATTCAATGGGGTTAAAGACGCCGTTGGTGGTGTTGGTGGTGTCTATCTTATGTGGTTCGGCATCTGGCTAGAAATCGTTTGGTGTTCGCTGTGGGTGACACGCATGATTACGAATCTTATTCCTCCTCTATTCCACGGCGTCGCCCGAATGGTCGGGTCGACCAATGCCCACAAGTGGCGGGACATTGGACAGCGCCTCGAATTGCATACGGCCATGTTTCTGTGGTTTCTAGCCATCCTCATCTCGTTCAAGCCTACCATGAACAGCCACCGTGCTCCGGTCCCAGAAGGACGAGAAGACGAAGTCGATGTCCATTGGATTAGCATCGTCAACAAGGTCATCATTGCGCTTTTTGTCCTCGCCGCACTCAACTTCGTCGAGAAGATCCTTATACAGTGGATTGCGCAAAGCTTTCACCAGCGAACTTACGCCACTCGAATCGAGAACAACAAAGGAGACATCCGTCAACTGGTTCGCCTTTTCGAATATGCAAAGTCCAAGCTTGAGACTACCGACAGCTTTTGGAAAGACAACGCTGGAAATGCTTCAGCAAGTGGCTTGCAAACCCCTCTGAAAGCTTTCCATAACAATGCCCGCCAGGTGCTGGGCAAAGTCGGTCATGCTGCCGGCAGGGTGGGCAACGATCTTCTGGGCCGTAAAGGGGCTGACAACAACCATCCTCGGAGGATCGTTGCTGAGCTGCTCCGTAGCACCGCATCTGCGCACACTCTCGCGCGTCTCATCTACCGGAGCGTCGTACGGGAGGGCCGCGAGACTGTCCACCTGGAAGACCTGCAGATTGCCTTTGAAACTGTGGAGGAAGCTGAGGCAGCATTTAGCATGTTTGACAAGGATCTCAATGGTGACATTTCCATGGAAGAGTTTGAGACTGTCTGCAATGAAATTCAGCTCGAGAAGAAGGCCATTGCAGCATCGCTCAAGGATCTTGACTCCGTGATAAAGAAGCTCGATAAAGTTTTTCTGGTCATCATCGTCATCATCGCCGTCATCGTATTCGTCGCTATCCTGTCAGATTCGACTGCTGCCGGTCTCGCTTCTGCCGGTTCCTCGATCCTCGGCCTTGCATGGGTGCTTCAGGCAACAGCTCAGGAATTCCTCCAGTCCATTATTTTTGTCTTTATCAAGCATCCATTTGATGTAGGTGACCGTGTGACCATCTATGGTAACACCGGAGCCACACTGACGGGTGACGACTATTATGTGACGGAGATCTCCCTGCTCTATACCGAGTTCAAGAAGATGCAAGGGCACATTGTCCAAGCCCCGAATTCGCTTCTCAACACCGTCTTCATTCTCAATCAGCGACGATCTAATGGTCTTTCAGATTCCATTCCCCTTGAGATGAAATTTGGTACCCCGGGTCACCTGATTGACGAACTCAAGGCTCGGATGCTGGAGTTTGTCCAGGCCAATAAGCGGGATTATCAGCCGAGCATCATTACTGAGATGACCGGCTTTAAGGAAGTGAGATCATGTACTATGAACATAGTCTTCTTCCACAAGAGCAGCTTCCAAAACGAACTTCTTCGACTGAACCGTCACAACAAATTCGTTACTGAGCTCATGTATCAGATGGTTCAAGTGGGCATCGAAGCGCCGCTCCGAGTCGACCCTGGTGGCAGCCGAGATCATCCTTTGTACTGGGCAAATATGCCCGCGCCACCAGCATACAACAGCGCCGGCGAGGGCTCAACACACGGTCGTCCTCGAGCTACGTCTAGCATCCGCAGCGTACCGAACCAAGAGCCCGCCGCAGGAGGGTTCCAAGATGTATTCGAAAAAAGGCGAGAGCATGTACATATGCAGAGGATGGCGTCTATCCGGGAGAAGGAGAGAGGGCTGCAGGAAGAGTCTGCTGCAGACGCCCGTGCATCCACTTCAGCCCTGGCCCCAGTCATGTCAATCGATTCCCAGTCACAATCGCGGTCTCGCATATTTGGACGCGCACGGAGCGGAACTAGGAGCGTCCACAGCCACAATGGCCACAATGACATGGTCTAATCTGTGATGTGTCTCAATATGCTACTGACTCCGTTCTGCCTTTTCCTGTTTATTTCCTCTCCTTTTTCATATTCTTCTTCTTCTCTTTCTTTTCAAAGAATGTGCACAGATTGAAAGATTTGCTGGGGTCAAGTCTTAATTTGCTTATTGGTCGACTTGTATTTTCAGCGATTCACTCTCTATACACAACATTAGCAGGCCTTGCATTGCATTTATCTTTTTTTTTTTTTTTTTTTTTTTTTTTTCTTTTCTTCTTATGACTTGATGGATGGATTACGGATTTAGAGACAGCTGGCGCAGATATCGCCAATTTGAAGAGATACCAGGACAGCTCGCAGGATAAGACGAGCGAAGGGAGGCAACGAAATATGCCATATTCATGTAATGATTAAGATGGTATGCATTAGAGCACACAATAGAGAACAAACATCCCTCCAAAAAAGGGACAGATTTCTAGACTTCATTTCGAAGAACGTTGTAAATTGAAGATGTAACAATTGTGGTTGGGCTATGTGACTTAGCAGATAGTAAGTAGGTAGTAGCAATAATGCCCAGGTACTTTATTTTCTCACTTATACGCGGCCCATGTCAACGACTAACAAGAGCATGACGAATTGAATCATGATCCATAACTTTTTTATATGGCCTGTTTCTTTTTTGTAGTCTGTCTTTATACAAAAATATTCCGCCTCTGAAAGCTGTCCAAGAACGGACTAGAGGCCCGAATCGCTCCAGCCCAAAGTCCGCCTAACGAGGCGTCTCTGATGGCTTCAATAGTGTCGATAGCGACCCCCGCATACCAGCCAATATCGAGCCCCAGCCGCACCGGGGCTTGGGATATTATTAGAAGCAACATCTCATACGCTGCGTTTTAGCTGTCAGCTGTCAGCTTCTGTTCCCTTTTCACCTTGTTCTGATCTTCTGGCATGGAGAGCACGGGCCTTCCTTTTGCGGTTTCTTGTGTTTGATCGTCTTGGAGTATCGTCACTTTTGCGAAAAAAAATTATTGGAAGCCATTTAGTTCATTTAGAGCCTTTCTTTTTGGCCCAGCGACCAGTTATAGCGTGTTCTTTCTCCATGCAAGATTGTGGACGACTCTCCGGCGGCGATGCGACAACGGTGCAGCTGAACGAGGCAATTCGATTCCGACCCGACGCTGTTCGAAGACGCCTTTGATTGAGGCAGTTTTTAGAATAATAATCTCCATCCATACTCAACTTATGCCACCAGCTGGTGGAAACGGCCTCTGCACTCGTTTCTCGCTGAATTGAAGAGCAGAAGGAGAAGAAAAAAAAAAAAAAAAAACAGCGGCAGGGCAGCGGGCATCATATCATGGCCACTCTCCCGCCTGGCTGGGAGTGGGACTACGACGGCAATCGATGGCTCTACCGCTATACGCCCACCGGCCATGTGCAGTACCATTTCCCCAATGCCGGCGACGAGTTTCCCGATTTCATCGACGCTGCGTCTCCGGCGCCAGACCTCGCACCCGAAGAGAAGCTCGAGTCGCAACAGCAGGTCAAGCGGCATACGAGCGTCAACGGCGGCCCCAGCCGGACGGCTCGAACTGCGGCAGAAGAAGAAGAAGATGGATGGAAATCGCGCATGTCGGCGACGGCGCAGCCTGTAAGCGCCGTGTGGGAGGACGATTTCGCGGCCGAGGACGAGAATGAGACGGAGGGGGAGGCGGTGTTTCAGCCGGAGAACTTCATGTATCTGGGCCCGGGGACATATGTGGATGTAAGTCCATTGGTTGAAGAGGAGGAGGAGGCGGCGAGGAGGGCGGTGGTGGGAGCCGAGTTAAGGGGTGGACCGCCAACGGACAACAATAGGGGCGTCAGTCCTATGGTGAGCCAGAATACGACGCCAATGGTACGGACAAGCGAGACGGTGGCTCGGACGGAGAATGAGGCCCAGGGCCATGGATCTACGACTGCCATGAACGAAAGGGCCATGGAGCCACCGCCGCCGCCTACAATAGCATACGAGGAACCCGCGATGGTGACTCCCATTGAGTGTTTTATCATGGGAGACGATATCGTGGGAGAGGCCAGCGCAGTACCCGACGAGGAAGCTTTAAACTACGAGATGTACGAGCTTCCGGTAGAAACGGCCGTGCCTATGCACCTCCAGTTTGATCCCGTGGGCGTGGTGGCTGAGATGCCGACGGAACACACGGCTTCGGCCCGCGTGGAAACGCACCCGGATCCCGTTGAATTGGCGGGAAACTATGTTATGGCGCCGGTCGAAATAGAGCCGCGGCCTGGCTTTGTGGAACTGCCGGCCGAGATTGATCCTAGTGAGGAAGGTATCGCAAGAGAAGAGAGGCTGACGGATCAGCAGCGTCTGGAGCTGAGACGGCAGGAAGTTAGACAGCATCAGGAAGAGCGGCAACGTTATGTACAGCAGAGAAAAGAAGAGCGGAAGAAGCTAGAGGCAGAGGAGCTGCTTTTGGAGATTGAGGCAGACGAGTTGCAAAAAGAATTGGAGTTGTTACAACAGCAGCAGCAAGAACTACAGCAGCAGAACGAAGGGCAGAGCCCATCTCAAGAGCAAAACAATGGCGCCCCAGCACCGTTCAGGATTGCCAGGAAGCCGACGCTGCGAGAGTCCAGCACCATTTACAATGCCTATGCTGGCAGAAGTCAGGGTCAGGGACAGGAGGACTACCAAGCTTATGCGCCAGGCCAAGCTCCGCAGACGAGCGCGCAGCCATTGCCGGCGCGGATAATGAGCCCAGCGTTGCAGCGAGAGGCATCTCTGAATATGAGTATGAGGCCGGCCGCTGCGTCCAAAGCACCGGTGGATTCTAGACCTGGAGTGGTCAAGTATCCTTCTGTCCTTCGACCTGCGCGTGGAAAACCGGGACAGTCACCAGAGAGAAAAGATGCCTTGAAGGGACCAGAGCAAGGCTCCGTTGCCAGCTCAAGTACGGAGTCTGCTGGGAAAGATGCTCGATTGTCCGGCTATAATCTGATTCAGCATGGCCAACACCCGCCTTCTATGACCCCAACACCCGCTCCAGTTCCAGCCCCGGCTCCAGCTGCTGTCCAGCAAAACCCACCGCAGCAACCTCCAATCGCAACTGCTCAGCCTCCAGCCCCTATACAAAGGCCATTTACGACGGCTCCAAATATGCCACAGTCTAATGTACAGATAGCTCAGCAATATGCTGTGCCCCCTATACCGCCCAAGGCCCCATCCCAGCTCCCCTATCCAACGGGATCAGTTAGGATGCCGCAGCCACCGCTTATTCGCCAGTCTACAGCGCCATATCCGCAAGATGACGGACCACCAGTGATAGCTCCATATGGCCCGCTCCAGAGCCGGCAGCCAATGCGACCGGCAAGCGCCATGCCCGTTCTTCAAAACCAACGACGGGGACAAGCTCCAGGTCAGCCGCAGCAGATGCCAATCAGGACAGGCCCTCCGCCTCCTGGAGCAGTGATAGTACCAGCCGGAATGGCACCACGCTCGGCTACAGCTGGACCAGCACAGCAACTTCAACAACAGCGTCGACAGTCATTTCAGCCAGTACAAAATGCCGTCCCGGTGCAAAGCCAACAGCCAGCGAGGCCGCAGAGCGTTGTTAACCCGGGTGTGTATGCTAATTTTGCGAGCTATCAGACTCCGCCCCCACAGCAGCGGCCTATTCAGCGTCGGCCTACCCAAGAAGATGTATCCCCTATACGATCTCGATCTCAAAGCATGTCATCTGGAGCTGCTCCCTTGGATACGCCTTCGCCGATTGACTCCCGAAGAAGCTCTACAAATTCAATCGCACCACAAAACATCAATAATTCTTATTTTGCATCCATATCTGGCTCTCAAGGCTCAGCTTCAGTTCCTCCTTCTAGTGTGCCTTTGGCGAGACCTCCTCAAGATCTGCCGCAGTCTCCCGTGGCCCAAGGTGGCGGTAGACAGTCAGTGCCGCCACAACAGCTAGCGAATGTGAATCAGGGGAATATGCAAGGGATGTTACCTCCTCAGTCTCAGTCTCAAATGCAGCAACCTAACCCGGAAAATGGCTCTGGTGGAGTACAAAGATCTCAGTCCCTGCGTCAAGTTAGAACAAATACGGGACCACCCCCTGATACGTCCGGCCAGAACTTGCCGCAGTCTCCCACACGCATTGGGCCCACGGCTTCTGGCCATCTCTTGACCAGTATTGAGGAGCATGACGAGGCTCAGCATGCAGCGGCGGCAATGGCCCCGTTGAAGGTGAACCAGCGCAAGGTTCTTACAAAGGCCCCCCCTAATCCAACATCTGCTTCTCCTCCGAATCAACGCGAGCCCCAGCAGGTTGCGCTCCCAGCGCCTCTGCAGACTCAGGTGTCAATGCCTCGGCAATCGACTGCCCAAATCCAAGGCGTACCGCCGCAGCAGGTCATGGGACCTCCTGGTCAAATCCCGGCTCCAGTAATGCCTATGCAAGGATTTCAACCAGTTGGCCCCCCTATGCAGCAGCCACCACAGCAATATCAGATGCAGCAGCCATTGCAGCAGCAATGGACTGCTCAGCCTCTTCCTAATATGCCTTTGGCCGCACAGCCCGGGTCTTTGCCGCCGCTACAAACGCCTCAACAGGCGTCACCTACAGCTGGTAACAAAGAAAATAGAAAATCATGGGGAAAGTGGTTCAAGAGCAGCGGCTCCAAATCGGCAGTCCAGAGCCCGGTAGGTCAACAGCCGCAGCAAAATTTCCCTCCAGTGCCTATTCCACAAGCAATGCCTGGACCAAACCAGCCGTTTCAGATGCAGCCTGTTGGCCAGCAGTTCCCTGTGGGTTTCCAAGGTGGACAGCCAATGGGTCAGCAACCACTGCAGTTCCAACAAGCTATGCCTCATCCAGAGACCGTTCATCAACAGTTTAGACCGGCACCACTCAACGCCAATACCAATAGCCCGGCAGGCGGAGAGCAGTTTCCTAACGGCATGACGCCTGCTCCGCTTTTCTCGGGGGCATCGTCTTCGAAAAGGCCTGTTGCGAGTCCGACGGAGGCTGCGCAGCAGGGGACTCAGAATAGATGGGCGGGCAAGTCTCCGGTGGATTATTCTGGAGGAGGTTGGGGGGATGAAGATGATGAGTTTTCATGATGTTTGTGTCGAGACAAAGAGGAGAGGAGAGATGAGAGGTATACCCAATTGCTTTTATTTTGAGTATGTAGGCAGGAGTGTTTGGATATTGAGAGCTATATTTTGCATAGCGGATTATTAGAGATTAATACAATGAAGCGGATCTTTGACAGCAACACAACAACCCCATTTTATCACCATTATTCAATGAATCATCTACTATATGATACTTGACACCGATACGTCTTGAGCAGACGTTCAGTCTTAATTAGAGAAGTTGAAGTGAGTTAGGTGCACGTGATAGCGCGTTCCAGGCAGCAAAGAGTCAAGATACCAAGCGCGAAGTCACTTGTACTGCGTTCCTCGCCAAGTGCCCCGCCAACCCTTCTTCACGAACTCGAGCCTCCCAATTAGTTTCTCTCTTGTCAAACTCTCAAACAAAAACAACTGAAAAGATGCCCTCATAATGACACGACCACGGCCGCTCATGCGAGCCAAGCAATTGGCGCTGGAGGAAGGCCTCGAGTCGCAAGACAGCCAGGCCATTCTCGACGCTCTCAAGGCCGAGTTCAGCGCTGCAGCGGTACGTACCCCGACTGGCCAGGGTCCATGACATGCATTTTGCGCTGACCAACCAGCTTCACGGACCCCTTGAATCGCCGCCACAGCCCGGGATACAGAGCGAGGATGTGGATGTGAACGCGGGAAGAGGCGCCGCAGAGGAGCGTGAAGAGCGGCACACCGACAACGGAGCCGAGGCTGGCGATTTGGACATTTCAAGCTCGGCGAGACGAAGCGCACGCTGGCCGGAAAACAGCTTCAAGGTTGGTATTATCATGTCCTCTGCTCTGCTGCTGCGGCGATATGGAGAGCGACACGCGAAAGCTGACTGAATTGGGGGAAAAAAGAAGCAATCCATCGATACGCCGCACCACAGTGATGCGAGTAATCCTGCGGCCGAAATTCACAGAGTGGGACGCGAAGCACCCCAGACTCACCAACCACCAGCACGGCCAAGGCTCAGCGAACAGGACCTGGATGATGCCGTCGTAGCTGAGAGCAGCCCGTTCGGCCGAAACGCACGTTCCTCATCCTCTCCACGCAATCGCGATAGCACGAATCAGAGCCACAGCGACAACACCCCTACCATGCCAATTGGCGCTGGTAGGTCGCAAATGGGAGGAGTCATGGACATCTCACAGCAGACGCCCACGCAGGTCAATGTGGAACGAGACTACGACAAGTTCTACCAACCGGTAGAGTCCAGCTCTCTACCCGACACGCTGCATGTTGATGACACCGGCGCAGTCAACTTTGGAAACTTGAGCCCTGGTGCCCGTCCGTCATCTCAAGTTTCTGAAGATGCCGGCTTCGAAAATACTCGTGGCGAATGGAGGGCGCCCGATGCGACCTCGCAGCACCGGCCAAGTAGTGGTTATACTCCCTTCAAGCCCGCCGGCCTTCCTCCAGAAACGCCAGTACCGCCTAAGAATCCCTTTGCTATTCAGAACGATGCGAATGGTGGTGTTCCTTTTGCAGGCACACAGCTCTTTGAACAAACACCCATGGTTACCTCAGCCATGAAACTCCATAGTCCCACATCGTCCCGGCCGTCGCCGGCCATGTTGCCTGACACAATTTCCCTGAATGTTATGGGGACATCTCCTCTGAAAGCACGCGCAAATGTCTCTTCACCGACTGTTGCACATACATCAAGCCCTAGTCGGGCAAACAACATTCCGACGAGCACACACAAGCCCAAAGTGTCCCCAATCCAAGAAGAGGCCTTGGATGTGGGTAGAGAACATCGAGATGACATGATCCCAGAATCACCGACTATTCAGCCGTCCAAACGACACGGAAACCGACAACCTCTGGCACACTATGAGCCGATGAAGAAGTCTCAAGAGCGTAAAGCAGCAGTGGACATGCCACCACTGCAATTGGGTATTGATAGCGATTCGGACGATGCAATCATAAGGATGAGACGTAAGAAAAGGATGAATAAAATAAGACTACAGACAGCGGAGGAGATGGAGAAGGTGACGGTGCAGATATCTCAAAAACGAGATACGGGTGAAAGTCGGAACCGAAAACGAAGAAGGCTATCTTCAAGCATTGATGAAGGAACGCTTCCAAGTCACAGTCAAAGCCCAGAAAGAATGGAGCTTGCTAGTACAGATGGCGGGTTGCGCAGTTCTCAGAAAGGATCAAGTTTACCAGGGCAGACTTTGTTAGCTGAGTCGACAAAAGCAACGCCACGAGACGATGCGGCTGCGCCATCAAAACATAGTAGCAAAGAAGCCTCGAATACTAAATCGGGGAGAAGCAAGGATGACGCTTCTGAGGAAATGATTCCTGCTACTAGTCCTGTCAGATCCTTCCCAGCGGGAGCTCGGCGTGATGCACCGGTAGCTTCTGAGCCTGAGCCTGAGCTTCCAGTACTAGCTAAGGATGAATCTGTAGGAAATGAGGCCGAAGATGATATCCAGACATCTTCACTCCCTCCACCACGTCGACATGCGCAGAGATTATATGGGAGTCGAGCACAAAGCAGTCGCCGAAGCAGGATTATTACCTCTTCAGAGACGAATGAGAGGACGTCGGTGGAACCGGATATTCAGGCACATAAGAGAGCCTTGCCGAGTTCCAGTAACGCAACTGTTGTTCCTACCAGGACTGAGACAACAGAAACAGAAAATATTGAACCTAGGGTGTCAAAGACGGACGCTACAACTACAATACCAACAGCAATTCGAACTTTGAGACGCGACAACAAAACGCCGCTCACACCGGTACGGCCCCGTAGAGCTGATCGAAAGAATCACACATCATCTAGCTTAATAACTTCATCGACGCCCGTGGCCTCAGAGAAAACTACGCCAGATACACCATCTTCCCCTGTATCTGACCAGCCGGAACCCAAGGCTGCTACCTTGTCTTCTCCTGCGCAGGGTCGAAAGATGAGATCTAGAAAATCAGAAAGGACGTCATCAAAGGACAAGCCTCCACAGCAAGCCGCCAAAGCTTTAAGAACGAGTATCCGGTCTCTTCTACACGAGCCGAGTTCTACTGATGAGCTGCAACAGTCGCCGTCCAGCAGTATTCTTGAGTCAGGGGTTTCCTCACTGAGATCGAGTAGAATCTTCAAACAAAGCGTTGGATCTACTTTCCGTGGACGAAGATTGTTTGAGGGCATGGCCTTTGCAATATCCATGTCGCCTGACAAGAAGAATGAAAAGACCCGTGCTAATATAGAAGCGAAGATCAAGCAAGCCGGTGGCGTCATCCTGGAATCAGGGTTCGAAGAGTTATTTGAGCCCTCTACGGTAATGAGCACCTATAACGTACCAAGCACGGGTGATGGAGAGCCTCTGAGCTTATCCAGCTCTTATCTAAACTATGGATTCACCGCCCTGATTGCAGACACACATTCCCGCAAAGTCAAATACATGCAGGCATTAGCTCTAGGACTGCCTTGTCTGGCATACCAGTGGGTAGTAACCTGTCTCAACAAAGGACTTCTGATTGATTGGGAGCCCTATCTCCTTGCAGCAGGATCATCTGCCATTCTGGGTAATGCAGTAAGGTCGAGATGCTTACGCCCATACGATGCCGAAGTTGCAAGGCTTGTAGAAATGATTGACAAGCGGCCGAAGCTACTTGCGGCCAAAAAGTTGCTCGCTGTCGTGGATGATAAAAGGGCTCGAAATGAAGGGAAAAGGAAAAAGAACGACTTGGAGAAGCAACCATATCTGTTTCTTGCTCAGGCACTGGGGCCTTCAATTTCTTGGGTTTCGACGATACAGCAGGCTCGCGAAATGCTAGAGGCACAAGACAAGGCGGGTGAGCCATTTACCTGGATATATATGGATGAATCTATAGGCTCTGTTGAATCAGTGCTTGCGAAGCCGGAATTAGCCGGTAAGAAACGGCGAAGATCTCAAGGATTACCAGCAGCGAGGAATGTTCGTGTGCTGTGTGACGAGCTCATGATTCAAAGTCTCATCCTTGGAAGGATAGCGGAAGAAGATGAAATGTATGACACGGGGTTGAAAGGTTGAGCAGTATGTCCCATAATTTGGCGTTTTTGGATTATAGAACAAGGGTCATTAATTTACGGTATTGGATGCGGTAATGTATAGCACGGAAAAAGTGCGCTTCAAGATGGTACTGGAAAGACTTGGTTTAAAACGCAGGGAGTTGGTTTAAAAGACTCAATGAGGCTCTTTGTCTAGCTGGGTTTGCGGTGTTGGATTGAATACGAACTGGTTTACTGTTGGTGGAAGGCTACTTTGATCCTTATTGGACTAATTGCTTGGCTTGCTTGAAGAGAGCCCAGGATATGGAGTACAACTACTATTTAATGCTAATTCATCTTAGCTGACAAGTCGCTTTCTTCTTATTGTGAACCAATCACTTTCCACTTGATGCAATCTATATCCTGGCATAAGTCGTATGACTACAACGTCAACAATATGTGTTTACTCATATTCTGCCAAGCTCTATGCAAGCATTCTATAATTAGCCACTACTACTACTAGCAATATCAGAAACGATGGAATATGCGGAGTTGATGACTAGACTATGCATAATCTTAGCCTAGTTCTTGAAAATTTCACTCGTTTATTCGTTCCTTGGCAAGGCTTTTCATACGGCTGTGCGCCTATTTGGTGATCTTCATGCAGAGGACGGAGTGCCCATGTATGCATGTCAGACTTCTAAACTGCGGCCGCCCCCCGGTTCATGTTGCGGCACTAACGAGGCAGTGTTTGTGATAGCCAAATCTTGCAAACTGACTTGGTTGTAAACTAATAACAGGTTGATATAGATATTTATATATATGACTAGGTAGTTGTGGAAAAAGCTACTTTGCTCGGCTGAGATAATTAGCCAAATCCCTTCTTTTGCTTTTGAATACATCAATTTTTTTTTTTTTTTTTATAAATATATTGTTGTCTGAAGAGTTGAAGCATACAATGGTAGAGTTAGACTCAATCCCATCATCCACCCTCTGCGATGTCTGCGCCGGCATCTTCAAGGGCAACTGGCGGCCCCAGCTCAGCGGCTGGAAAAGAGAAATCAAGTCTCCCGGCGCACCGCCAGACCCATTGCGCCCAGAGCCAGCTTTCGGGACGGCATACGACCACGGGATGGAGCCGTACATCAACCGCAATGCCGCGCCGCCGACGCTCTCGTATCCGCACCACTCGGTCGAGGACCTGCGCAAGTCGGGCGCCTCGTGCGCGCTGTGCAAGACGGTGGTGCTGGCGTTTGATGCGCTCCATCCGCGGGACAACAGTCTGATTGATTACATGGAAGGGCGGAAGCCGTATGGCGTAGCGGCGTGGAGCGGAGAGGAGATTGCAAAGGCGAAGGGCTATGTGTTTATATATACCGAGAAGGATAAGACGAGCCGGCTTGTTTTTAGGTATCATGTGTATGAGGATTGGGCGGCGAATAGGAATATGGATGTGAATCCAAAGGTGGGAGAGCGCGAGGGGAACGTGAAGGATGTGATGTTGGATATGCATGGTGAGTTTCTTCTTTCTTTTAAAGCTGCGAGAAGCTTCTTCACTTTGGACATAGACGGCTTTTGTTCTTTTACTGATAGTGAGCAATGCAGATCTGTCTGATAAGGAGAACAAGCATTACATAGATTGGATGGATTTGGGCAGCACCTTGGAACGAGTCACCAAGTTCCTCGACGAGACGAGCGACTTTGCCAAGATCCTCCCAAAGAGTCTTGTGAGAGAGCTCCCAACAAGACTTCTTCACTTGACAAACGATTCGCCTGAGCCAATGGCGCGGCTGATCGATGGGGCCAACACATCGCTAGACGTTAATACCCCGTATATCGCCCTTTCTCACAGCTGGGGCAACACCATGCCTATTCAGCTAATCGCCTCGAGGCTGTCCGAGTTTACCAATGGGATTGCGTTCAAGGACTTGCCCGCCACGTTTCGCGAGTCCGCGGAATTGGCCCTGGAACTGGGTGTCAAATACCTCTGGATCGATTCCCTATGCATCATACAAGACTCTGCTTCCGACTGGCTCCATGAAGCACAGCGTATGGCTTCTGTATATGCCTTTTCTCATCTCACAATTGCAGCTTCGGCTTCCAAAAACCCCACGACGGGGCTATCGCCGAGTCCTCGGCCTCGCACCGTCATCGTCCGCCCGTCCTGGACGGGCTTCATCCGGGAATGGGGGCTACAGCCCGGCCAGGCGCTCCGCATCACCAATCCGTGGTATGAAGAATTCAAAAATACCATTGTTTCGGCTCCTCTCAACCGCCGTGGGTGGACGTACCAGGAATACGCGCTGGCTCCTCGTGTGCTGCACTGCACGGACGGCGAATGGTGGTGGAATGGCATCACTGATGGCATTAATCGTGAGACTTCCACCGAACAGATCATGTGGTACAGTGGCCCTGGAAGTATCATCTGGCCAGATAAAGTTTCATTTTTCGATAAAGAGAGGCGGCGATTAACCCACACCCCAGACATTTATGTCTGGGACTATCTCACATCCCAATACAACCAACGCGCTCTTACGAAACGCAAAGACAAGCTTGTTGCGTTTGGAGCAGTGGCTCAGTTATACGGCCAGGTAAACAACCTGCCTGTGGATAAACCTGGCGAATATGTCGCCGGTGCATGGCGAAGCTACCTACCATTCGGACTTCATTGGAGTATAGGGGAAAATGCCGAACGCCACGTGAGCACGCCGGGGTCCGACGATGCAGAGTATGTGATTCCGTCATGGTCGTGGGCGTCTATAGACGGATTGGTCCGTTATCACGACGGCAAGTCGCTCAAGGAGACGCGAGAGGAGCAAGTGAAGGGCATGCCGCGACTGGTGGACGCGAGCGTAGTAACAGAAGGCGGGCCGTTCGGTCCAGTCAAGAGCGGCTACATCATACTGCATGGGCCAATCTTTCGGGTTCGCGTAGCCAAGAAACCCAAAGACCACAAGCAACATGCATTTTACCGCGACTTCAAGGTCCTGCGAAGCGACGGTTCGGAAGCGTGGGAGCATAGAGGACAGGCCTTCTCGCTTGACTCATGGAAAGGCAAGCTAGACGAGTGGGTTGACGACCGGGAGATGTATTTCATGATTGCCGATTGTGAGGAAGAGGACAAATATGGGTCTGGATTTGCCATTTTGTTAGAACTTGCCAAAGACGTGGCAAATGAGAAGGGGGTGTACCGGCGCATTGGGTCGACTCTGTTTTATTTTGATGGTGTCCAGAAGCTTATGAATGCTGTGAGGGAAAATGGTGCCGAGGCATTAAGAGATGGGGAATACATTGATGTCGACCCCAAGACCGGCTTTTGCACATACAAAATCATCTAAGCATATAGAAAGCGGCCCCCTTTTCTCCGACTGAGGACGGCTGCTGGATTGCTATTTTATATGCTAGATTTTTTGTGCAGCATATATGACTGATCTTGTAGCTCGACAAACATGTCATCACATGCCATGACTTTTTTATTAAATTTATCTGCCGTGACGCACGGGCGTAGGAGACAGCATCATGGACAGGACGGTGACATCGCGTATCTGTATCATCGGTGGAGCACGGTCTTAGCGCTTCTAGCCACTCGATAAAAGGCTGCGAAGAATCAGGTGAGAGATTCCGATGTTATATACTACTTGGAATATGAAGAAACTCTGGGGTAAATGAACAATTTAGCATTTTAGCGTAGGATTGCTTAGTTTGGCAGAGCATTGGAGCGATCGACGTTGTTCGTTCGGACGCTATTTTCGGTAATCGAAATCAATCGAGGCTGAGTAGCAGATCGAGGCTGAGCAGCAAGTTTGACACATCGGGCTAGCTTGGCACGACAATTGCGCTTTGGTGAGCGTGTAAGTGAAGAAAGAAGCAAGTATTTTCTATTTTCTATCAAGAACACTCATCGGGCATAGAAATCAGCTTGATAGGACGATAGTCTTGCTGAGTAGCCTGTTTGAAATCGCGATCAGACTATTACAGCGCAAGTGAGGCGGTAGATTCGGGTAGAAAATCAGACAAGCCCTAGAACTTTCTGGACATATTGTTGAGGGAATATAATATAATCCATTACGTCCCAGTCAAACCGGGCTCTCATAGAGACAAAAAATGTCACCAGGTATACAAATAAACGGAAGAGATCATTACTCTCAAGAATCGGAGAACTTACCGATACTCAATGCTGCTTCTCTGATCCTCTCCACAATTGTTTGTTGTATGGCTCCTCCGTGTGGATAAGACGCTGAGGTAACTGAATTTCGAGACCTACCTCGGTAAGCCGGGTGAGTAACAAAGCAGTCAACATGTCATCAGCATCGTCATTCTATCACGACATAATGGCAGCGAGGTAATGGTTGTTGCAATTGCCACCCGGTAACCAATACCGTCTGGCTAGCAGTAACTGTGACGACAGCTTCCGAGGAACAAACGGACACCATCGGAGCCTGAGCACGTGCTCGCTTCATTCGTCGGTGGTTGCGAAGAGTTCGTTGTGGGAACCCACGGGTTTCGGAGCTCGACGGGCGCCGATGGATAGGTTTGTTGTCCGACTATCACTTCTCCTTTATCACACAGCACTCTACACTAAGGTGCGGACGTTGAGTAATATCAATTTCCGAGCAATCCGGATAGCTAGGAGTTCGCGCAGAGCCAGCTTACCGAGACCTATACGTTTGCCAGCAGTATTAGGATTGTGCATACAGGAAGAGCCTTCTCTTTGGGATTTTGACTCTCTCGGCTCCTATCCAAGGGAGGATTATATTCCCCCGTTTGGGATACGCTGCTTGCCCCGAGCTCGTAATGAACCGTTACATGCCATCATGGAGATCTGCAGGCTTGGAGTGGAAAACAACACTGTTCCCATTTAAATATACTTCCAGCTCGCTCCATGCTGATATTTAGAAACGGTTCGGCTAAGGAGTCGGTTTATGGCGCTAGAACAAGTAGAGCCCACAATGGTTTGCGACGGTAGGACTACATATGCTCAAAAGAATTCGGCACTTAAGTTTGTACAGTGTGAGTTTGAGTGCAGGCTAAATGCGAATGAAATGTTTATTCGGGTTGTTAGTGTGTGCTCTCTTGGCCGCTAACAGCAATTGTCTCTCGCGTGCTGACCGAACCTTTAACCCCAATTGGATTCTTCACAAAGAAGAGGCGGCTGGAAGCACGTTATAAGGTTGGCAAATTAAAAACAAAAGCCGTGGTGCGAAGCTTTATGATGTGAGCAATCGTCTCTCTATTCACACGCAAGGCACGCGACACCACTTACATCATAAGCGCCGTCCTCTTTGGCGACACCCTATACCACCCCCCCTTTGGCGCAAACAACGGACCAGAAGAGTCCGAGATGTGGAGCTGAGCACGCGACAGCTGCTGAGAGATGGGGCAAGTAGGCTGGAGCTTTATCGCCGTGGCACGAGTTGGTGATCCATTGGCTACAGCACTAGGCAGTTGCTTGTTTAGCAATATCTCGAATCCCACAATTGGCAGCAGGTAGGCCCTTGCCTATCTGCCCTACTTCCATCATCGTTCTTTGATGTTGAGTTTCGATGACGCGGCGCGGGGTCCATCCGAGTAATCATAAAAAGGCCGTCTGCGTGTAGTGGTATTGTCTATGCTCTCTATAAAACAAGGACACTGGTACAAATATTGTCCGGCCCTGGTCAATGCCAAGAGCCCAGATGGCTCTTGATGTGGTAATCATACCGAAGTTTTGGGTACCGTCCTGTGCTAGTACTTAGCTCTTCGTATATAGATGCAGGGCTCGTATGCGCCGCCCGCCCATCACTCTATACAATGGGCCTCAGGTATCAGACAAACGGGAAAAGATTCAAAAGTTTTTTTTCCAAACTGGGTCTCGGGTGGGCGCTAAAGCCCTGAATCTTTGTGTGTTGCGTTTTGCTATCTTATTTGCCATGCTTGCTTGCCATGCTTCTTTGCCATGCTTGTTGAAGAGGTTGCGTATTGACGGATACAACGGCAAGATCCTTTTCTGCGAGTAGTACTATTATTAAAGAGATAAAAGAAGAGGGAAATTCTATTCGCTGATAATATCAGCGATAATATCATCGGAACTTTGTGCCGGTTAGAAAGGTCGCCAAGATTTTCAATGGTAGGGGGGTGGCCAAATCCTCCACACCCGCGCCCAACCTCCATGGACATCCATGACGCTTCACCAACTGGGCGGCCTCACTGGTCTTCTGCTCTTGTTGCCTTCGCATCGACCCTCCTTCCGTGCTTGGCCCAGTGTGGCTTCGGAGCCGAGGCGTTGTCTCCAGAAGAGAAGTACTTGCACGGAATGTATGGCCAGAGTACTCCGTGCCTCGTTCTAGACTCCTAGGTACGGTGAATAATGGGCTTTAGAGTATTGCCGATGCTGGTGGACAAACAAATTCGTGGCCGTGGGGACTCTTTGAAGTCTTGCGGTTCTCGTACCTGGGCGTGCTCGCGTGGCCCCGAATCCGTAACCCTCCGCATTCCAGCATAGTTTGACAAGTGCCCGTTCATATCTATCGCCTTCGGGCTGCTTAGAAAGCCTCTCCGTTCGTCTTGCTCACATCATAGCCTCGTTGTCTTTCTATCCAATTCCTTTCGCCCCGAGTGTCATCATCGGGTGTGTTCTTTATGTCTCAGTCGTCTTTTTAGACCTCATAAAGTCATTGATGGTTCTCGTTCATCTGTTAAATGTATTTGCCACAAGTCGACAATAATTATAACATTTGTGCCCAAATTACGATGACTGTTGGCGCGTTCCTAGAACCGCTTGTGGTTGTAACGCTTCTGTTTGGCGGTGCCTGGTTTAACAGAAACAAAGACTACAACTTTTGGGAGGGCACCCAAGGCTGGGGTCGCCACAAACGACGAGATGACGTTGAAATAAAACGCAATTCAACGGATGCACCCTCTCCTAGGAGTGTAACTTGGAGTCCGGGTTCTTCTTCGCCAGCCCTCTCTGCGGATGACGAATCAGTCTGGTCCCTTACGTCGCGACGGCGCAAGATTCAATTCTTTGGGCACAAGAAGATCGTGACAACTCCGAACACACTTGTGTTTAAAGATCGATTTTTGAGTCGAGTTCTCCAGAAGTTCCCGTTCCTGGTTGAAGCATGGTATTGGGCTCTCATATACTGGGTAGGTTGAGCAAGTTTAGTCTGCACTAGATTCGATTTGATGGTGATAATTGTGCCGTGTGCCTTTGTTATCCGTGAGGCTAATATATTATCGACTTGCTTCAGGTATATCAATTAGGTCGAGCTTTTACCGCTATTACCATTGTGCAAGGCACCGTCCACGTCGCTCGAAAGCATGCTCTCAAGCTGATTCATCTGGAGCAACGACTCGGTATCTTTTGGGAAGTGTCCTTTCAGCAATGGTTTTTCAAACACCCAATTCTGCTGCACTGGATCAACCGTGTATATTCCTTTATCCATATTCCTGGCACGATCTTTTTCTTGGTAGCTTTGTTTTACCTTACTACCAGTCGAAAGCGTCAAGCAAGGACTGGCCAGGTACGAAACGACTTTGTCTCGGCTGGTCCTGCATTATACGAAGCCAGACGCCGGACGATGGCTATGTGCAACTTGATTGCCTTTGTTGTGTTCACTCTATGGCCGTGCATGCCCCCTCGACTGTTGAGCGATCCAACCTATAATGGGGCCGATGCTGTAGAAGCGAAGAGTTTCGGCTTCGTTGACACTGTACACAGCAATTCTGGCGAGAGCAGTGTCTGGACAACGAACAAATTTTGCAACCAATATGGTGAGCATTGAACCATGCACTCTCCTGGAAATCCTCTGTCAGTCCTCTAACTTTGTTCATCCTTATAGCTGCCATGCCATCTCTGCATTTCGGCTATTCGCTCCTCATCGGGTTGACCATCGCAACTATCCCCATCAATGGAGTCCGACCCAATTCATGGAAGCGGGCTGCGCTTTCTGTTTTCGGTCTGTCCTACCCAGCATTGATCTTCACAGCCATCGTAGCAACTGCGAATCATTTTATCTTGGATGCCGTTGCTGGAGCAATTGTTTGCGGCATTGCGTGGAACGCGAACGACCTCTTGTTGAACCTGTGTGTCCTCGAGGACCACTTCTTATGGATTGTGCGGATCCACAAGCCCGTCAACTATACTGATCCAGAGACTGCTGTGGAGCCCGAATATCATTCTGTCCTTCTATCGGAGGAGGTCTAGAAGGGAGATGCCCCCGGAGCATGTCTGAAGAGAGGTGTTCCTGGATCGTGGCTGGTTATTTGCCGGCGTCGAGGTGTTTCTGCTTTATGGCTGGCTATTTTCTAGCGTCCGAGAAGGAAGGCGCCTGGATTTCTTGTGCAACGCAACTAAATCGTATCGACGGATTTTTGTTAAAGCGGGTAAACGGATCTTGGCGTTTGGTATAAGGTACATGTGCTAAAGCTATCGACCAGCATGAAGATAGAAGGCAGTTAGCGAAAGGGGAGTCTGTACGATACGGAATAGTATGTTCATAATGACTGGCTAAGGAGACGGACGCAAACGGGTATATATACGCATGATGTACGCAGCACACGACATATACGGAGTATTTATAATGTTAAATGTCTTTTGATTCCTTTTTATACCAACAAAGCAGCTCGGCCGCGCGATCCAAATTCCCACAAATGGGAGAAACAAGCAGGCCAGGACCTGCATCAGATCGTCCAGTGCTTATTAGTAGTCGCCCTAATAGGCACTATTGTGCGATATGCGGACAGGGTGTTTGCAGCCTTGGGCCCTTTTGCCGTATCGGCGTCCCAATTGTACGAATTGTACGACAGGTAAATACAAGTACCTACTGCTAGTGGCTGAGGAAGAAGAAGCCGTGACGTGACGTGCAAAAATCGCCCCCAATATGCGCAAAGCTGGTGTTGCGTATGGCAGTACGTAGGCATCGGCTAGATGAGGACAATAACGGTTAAGCCTGTGGCGCAGATTCGCTGAGACGCTGCACATACAAGTAGTTTGCGGCAGCAAGGCAACGAGGCAGTACCCCCTACCCGTCTGCGCTGCCAAAAGGTACTAGACCCGCTGGTAGCTGTACCCGGGCGCAGGCCCCTCTGCAACATGACCTTGTCGTGGCGGGGCACATGCGCTTCCGCGTCTTGGAGTCGTCATTCAGCCACTCTGAGGCAGCTCACATGCAACTCAAGTCCGGAAACGAGTTTTCGTTTTCTTTGGACAACGCCACTCGACGATGCTGCGACAAACTTCCATCTTTTAGACATATTTGGTCTCGCAATTCTTTCATTCTTTCCCCCCCTTTTAACTTGTTATTCGGCTCCTCACGGACGGCGAGCACTGCGTGTTGTCGCAAACTCAGCGGTTACGTCAACGACGATAGCGATAGAGCTACCTCCCTCTTAGGTAGAGAGCGCGCATCATGAGCTCAACACCAGCAGCCCAGGGCGACTCAGCCCGATCAACCTCGCCGGCAGGAAGCTTCTATGCTATGAGCGACGACGAAGAGGGCGGCTACAACACCATCACGCATATGGAATCCGGCAGAGGAGTCAAGCTGCTGTTCTCGAAGAGCAAGGTGCGCCGCCACTCGCTTCTAACGGAAGATGGCAAATAGAGAGAGACAAAGCTAACTTGCCTTACTAATAGGTGTATGTCCACCCGACGCCGTCTGCAAAAGACAATATCTGTGGTTATATTGCTCTATTGCAGCAAAAGGGACCAAAGCGTGATCGCCCGTCTTCGTCATCATCCGCAGATGACCACGATCATGTCGCATCTTCGGATCTTCTACTTGCTTGGGTTCCCGAGGCATCACTTGGCGATTCAGCGAGCATCTATGTCAAGGTGGACCTCTCCGATGCCGACTCTCCTCCCAAACAGTCGTATCTTGTCCCTCCGCCTCCCACAGTAACCGCTCACAGCAACTCCATCGGCGGCTATGCATTTGCTATCCCCGTCAGCGCGATATACTCTCTATTAGTCCGTCCTCCTAGTCTCGGCTGGTGGTACGGCTCTGTCATCATTAATTCCAGAGGAGGTGATAGCTTTCCCGCTCTCTTTTTCCATGATGACGAGTGTCAGAGTACTATTCTTCAGAAGAAGAAGCTGGCACGGGATACGTTTGATCCCTTCGGAGAGTCCGGCCAGATGTTTTGGGGCGCAGACGAAGTCCTGCGATGGCTGAGGAGATATATCAAGATTGAGAGATCGGGAGCGGAGCCCAACATTTATCTCATTGAGCCTAGCAAGGAGGACCTGGAAAGCTTCGGCGCTAGAATGGCCACGACAAAAGCCAAAGGAAAGGCCGATGCTGGGAGCTCAAAAAATAAAGATGCTCAGATGGACCCCTTCATGAAATTTGTCAAGGAGACAGGCTGGAATCTCATGGAAAAATTCAGCAAAGTTACCACATTGACAAGGAGGGCAGCTCAAGACTTGGCAGAGAACCCTAGCCTGCCACCTCAAGTGCGAAGACTGCTGAGAAACCCAGAGGTCCAGACACTCCAGGATGAATTCGACAGTGCAAGGATATATCTTGCCAGGTGGGCGATGGGCATGGCGGAACAGAGTGAGCGCGATCACAGACAGAGAATATGGACTGTTCGAGATGTCATGGAGCTTGAGGATACTGATGTCGGAGAATTTGAGCTCCTTGACGGCGTGAATTCGCTGGGGATTGAGGAAAGAAAGCAGCCGATATCAATAGAGGAGTGGGATGCATTTTTCGATCCCGAAACAGGGCGGCTGTCCATCTCGGTTGATGAAGTCA
The DNA here is from genome assembly GCA_021066465.1 of Trichoderma asperelloides. Classification (NCBI taxonomy): domain Eukaryota; kingdom Fungi; phylum Ascomycota; class Sordariomycetes; order Hypocreales; family Hypocreaceae; genus Trichoderma; species Trichoderma asperelloides. The sequence goes on from JAJKFY010000294.1 coordinate 190,051, forward strand.
AGGAAAAGATTTTCCATGCCGGGCTGGATCCCGACGACGGGGTTCGGAAAGAAGCCTGGCTCTTTTTACTCGGCGTATATGACTGGTACAGTACGCTAGATGAAAGAAAGGCTACGATTGCTTCACTGAGAGACCAGTATTACAAGCTCAAACAATCCTGGTGGGATCGACTGGAGGGAGAAGGAGGAGACGGAGAAACGGGCGAATGGTGGCGGGAACAGCGTGGGCGTATCGGTATGGCAAACTCCAACCTTTTCTCCTTTGATATAGTCTATGAATTCATACTAACAACCCCGCTGCAGAGAAGGACGTTCATCGAACTGATCGAAACGTTCCCATCTTCCAAGGAGAGGACACTCCGCACCCAGATCCAAACTCACCGTTTGCTGAAGTTGGCACCAATGTCCATCTCGAACAAATGAAGGAGATGCTTCTGACATATAATGAGTACAACAAGGAACTGGGATACGTCCAGGGCATGTCTGATCTCTTGGCACCGATCTATGCTGTGATTCAAGATGATGCGGTAGCCTTCTGGGCGTTCCAAATGTTCATGGAGCGTATGGAGCGCAACTTTTTACTCGATCAGTCAGGCATGCGAGGCCAGCTATTGGCCCTAGACCAGCTTGTTCATTTCATGGACCCGAAGCTGTGGGATCACCTAGAAAGCACAGACAGCACCAACTTCTTTTTCTTTTTCCGCATGATACTCGTATGGTATAAGCGAGAGTTTGAGTGGTTGGATGTGCTCAAGCTTTGGGAGTGTCTGTGGACTGATTACTACAGTGCAAACTTCCATCTTTTCATTGCTCTAGCCATTTTGGAGAAGCACAGAGACGTTATTATGACTCATCTGAAAGCATTTGACGAAGTGCTCAAATATGGTAAGTTCTGTCAAACCCCCTTCATCCTAGTATTCAATAACAAGTTTATTAACGAATTTTAAAGTGAACGAGCTATCTGGCACTATCGACCTTGAGTCAACTTTGATTCGCGCCGAGGTTCTTTTCCGACGCTTCCAGCGATTGGTTGAGGCAGTCGACAAGAAGCACAACTTCCCGGCTCCAAGGACAGAGAGCCCAGGCCAGAGCGCCGCTGCCACCAGCCCAGCGCGGAAGCCAGCTCCAAAAGGCAAAGCTAATTCCAGCTCGCCAAAGCCAGAGCGTATCATTACTCCCGAGTTGAGAAAGCTGCTGAGCCGAAAAGTAGAAGTTTTGGAAAAGAAGCCCAAGGCAACTTTGAAAGCTGAGGGGTCAGCTGGCTCAAAATGAGAAGTGAGCAGCAGATAAGAGCGTTTCCTTTTAACGAAGTTAGCGATGAGAACCTTTTTTTTTTTTTTTTTTTTTTTTTCCTTTTGACCTCTTTTTTGTAATTGGACACGCCTCGTGCTTTTTCTTCTTCTGTTACATTTTGTTTTACATAACACACAATACGAATATAAAGAACTCACACGGGAGCAAGGCGCTATGGTTGTTAGTTGTTGGTTCGGTGACGGTTACTTAGTTTACTTTGACCTCCTATATAGCGATGAGTTGGAAAAAAGAATAAAGTTTCAGTTGCCATGAGTTTTGAATTAGTCTCTCTTTGAACACCGTATTTTCTCAACCATAGGATATTCGTATACTAAAGGATGCTATTAAAATGTAAGCATGATTTACGGCTGATATATGACCGACTCGCAAATTTTAAAACAAAATATAAAATTAATAGGACATTAATAGGCATTATATGCTGCCAGCTATGGCTCGAAGCGACAAATTACCAACACACCGCATGACTAGCTACATATGCAAAAAGAAGAAGAAAAAAAAGAAAAGAGGAAAATATACATCACATAACCTAGACCTATACGTTATATCATATGAATGCAAGAGGAGAGAAAAAAACAACAAGGCAAATCCCTTTTTCTCTCTCTTTTCTTCATCTGTACCCCCTTGGACCGCTGGGCAGGCCTTTTCTTCGGACTCCATTGGCAGCTCCTCCTCCTCCTCCTCCTCCCCCTGAATACGGTCCACCGTCGCTAGACCATGGGGAGTTTGCGCCTACAAAAGGCTGACCGCCGCCGCCGCCGCCTCCTCCTCCTCGGGCATTATCGTAGGATCCTCCCGGTGCAAATCTGTCCTCGTAGCTGCCCTGAGATTGATGGCCACCGCCACCGCCTGCTGAACCTCCATTCGGTGGTGGTTGGAACGGCCCACTGCCCCCGGACGATGGGCTCGTGGTGCGTGTTCCCCAAAGTCGTTGCTTCAAACGATCCTGCGCCGAGCCAGCAGCGGGAGCCGGACCGCCAGGGCCAGAATAGCTTCCCGAACGAGGCGCCTGCGCCCTCAGTATTTCGTCCCGCGAGGAACCCCCGGGCTGCGTTGTCGCCGGCCTGCCCGCCCGCAAGCTCTGCGGCACCTGCGGCGGCTGCTGCTGCTGCGCAGGGCCATTGTCCCAGAGGCTGCTGAGCCCCCCTCCGCCGCCGCCGGCCTGCTGCGATCCGCCGAGCCCGCCGTACCGCGACCCAACCTGCGGCTGGGCATACACGGCCTGCGTCATCTGCGGAGGCGGTGCCTTGGGGTCAGGGGGCAGCCAGTTCGGAAAGGAGCGGCCCTTTTCGGTGTAGTAGTTGCGCAGGACGCGGCAGACGTGGGTGTCGTCCTCGGTGTCGCCATCGGTCTCGCTGGAGAGGAGGGTGGAGCGCAGATTGGAGATTTGAGAGGAGGTTTTGGTGACGAGGTTGGAGTACCAGGAACTCATGGCGAATGGGGCATTTAAGCTCGCGGGATGTTTCGGTGGGAGCGGAGGTTGCGTATGTAGTTCAAGGGTCCTCTAGCTGCTGCGGGCTGCAAAGGATATCTCGCTGTGCTGCGAAGCTGTTCTGGAGATTGAGTGGAAGCTGACGGGTTCTCGGTCGTCTATGGTTTTCTATTTATCGTGAGATGACTTGGTGTGGCTTGGACAAAGAGGCTTAAGCTCCGGCCATCTGGCGGTGATGCGTTTTTGCCTGCAGATCTCGTCCGAAACCGTTGCTCGTCGCTCGTTTGCGGCGGTGAGAAAGTGGAAGTGGATGTGGATGTGGGAGCTCGTATTTACAGCAAGTCGTCTCTGGGAAAAAGAAAAGCAGCAGCAGCAGCAACAGTGGCAGAGTGTCGTTCGTCTGGTTCCAAGCAGCAGAAAATAACGGGCGCCGAGGTTTGTTGTGAGGAGGGAAAGGAGGTTGGCGGCTAGTGACGTGGGGTTGAAGATTGATTGCTGGGACGGAGCATCACTTGGTCTCCGGGCCTGTAACTCTATTCGTTTTCAGGCTGCTTTGATGCTCTTGCTAGCGGGCTGTAGCGCGCTAACTCCGTGCTCTGGGTAGCTGTTTTAGGCCGTGGGGTCGCTGCTAAGACAGGGTGCGGATGCGTGCATTGGCTCTGTGCTCGGCATTTTCTTGCCATCCAACACTTCTGAAACCACCTTCAGCCGCATCAGTGAAACATGATTGTAGGCCAAGTGCATTTTATATCCATCTAGTATCTGTATAACTATTTAACATTAACATAATCCCTCATCCGTACAACAGAAAAGACCATAAGCCTCGTTTTATTCTCCGCATCCCGACGCCGTATGCCATGAAGCCCGTTCTAGTAGGACTAATAAGCTGATACAAACTTGAAAACCCAATTTTTTTTAAGACGACTCAGTAACGCTGCCGTGCTCTTGGTTTGGCCGCCGCGCGATTCGCTCTGCATCTGCGATGATGCCCAAGTATTAATAACAAATTCCACCCGCATCGAGAACCGCTTTACCAGGCCAGGTCGTTGGTCAAGGCCAGCTTCTCCTTCTCCTGCTGCTTCGGTCGCTTGTTCTTCATCTTGGTGACCTTGCCACGCTTGCGCTTGCTGCCGGCCTTTTCCGCCTCGGACTCGTCGCTGTCCTCCTCCTCTTCCTCCTCTTCCTCCTCGCTCTCCAGCCAGTCTTCAAGGTCTTCGAGCTCATCCTCGCTCTCCTCAGCGTCAGAGACGTACTCAACGGCAGCATCGGCGTCCTCGTCCTCGCTTTCGGCAATTCCATCGAATTCCTCGTCGGACTCGATGCCCTTGTCCATATCCTCGTCTCGCTCACCCTCGCCTCCCTTCTCCATGGCATTCAGCACCTTCTTCCAAATATCCTCGCTGACGTTCAAGGGCTGGTCTCCGTAGGCGCCCTGTCTCAGACGCTCAAGTAGTTCTCTCTCGATTGTCCTCTCCAGCTTGGCCGCGGCCTCGGCCTTGCGTTCTCTTGTCGCCTCACGGTGCCTGACCTTGGGGGCCAGCTTAGGAACCAGCTTCTCTCCCAATCGCTCATCTTCGGCGGCGATTCTGCGCATGCGAATCTGCACCTGCGTCAGGCGAGTGAGTCGCTGCTTGCATTTGTGAATTAAGAATTTGGGCCAGTAGATGAGCCTCTCGTCAATCTGCTCCAGAGCCTTTGTGTAGTTGTTGGACAACTTGATGCGCTCCCACATTTTGGAAGGCAGATGCGCTCGCTCGACAGTCTTCATGTAGAGGTATAGCGTATCCTTGGTCGGATGTTGCCGAATGGTGGCATATCGCGAGTTGGCTAGAGGGCAAGACTGGCGATTGCACAGTCCAGTGACGTTGTGTTCATTGCGGCAGAAGTTTTGCTGCTTCTCCGTTCTGGGGGGCTAGGTTAGCATTGATCCATCCAATTGCATATTATAATCAAAGGAAATGTTTTTGATTCGAAAAATTAAAAGAGAATAAAGCCAATGGTGTAAAAGCGTGTTTATCAAAAAATCCAGCGGTTGACCAAAACTCACTTTAATTTGAAAGCGCAAAACTGCTGATTTATGATTTGCCACACAATCTCGTCGGAAGCCATCTTGTCGACTTGAGTCCCCCGCAAGAGAACTTCGCACTCAAGTATATGAAAAGAAGTGAAGGGATGAAGGAAAAAGAGAAACCCAGTGTTCGATATGGGAAAGACGTGCCAGAAAAAAAAAAGTTCCCTAGCGGGGCGCATCGTCTCCAGGTTCCCATAATATTTTTTCAAAGCGCCCAGCAGAGCTGCTGACCGCCTTCCTAGTTGGTACCCTTGCATCCCGGTTCCGGAACAATACGCGCTCCGGCGAGATCCAGCGGCTGACCTGCGTCACTCACTGCATCAGCCGCCATCGTTCTCCATCATTTGTCGTCTCAACACCAATCATCGCAACGACTCACGATCCTCTCGACGACAGCCCGCGCTTCGGTCCTCCGCGAGCTCCTCTCTTCGCTCCTCTTCTTCGCCAATTCTTTACGGCCTTTTAAGCTTTTCAACATTCCCTTCGTGGGGCTGCCGTCCACCGAACCCCGAACCAACCTCTCGTCGCATTACGACGACTCCGTCCCCATAAAACAGATCCGACAGCGTCCTACACACACACACACAACGTCATCATGCCTACCGCCGGCCTCAAGACCATCATCGCCCTGTCCTTCGTCCTCGCCGTAGGATTCCTCCTCGTCATCCTGTCCTGCGCTCTCTACAAGGTCTACTACCCGCTGCTCGTCGTCGCCACGTACGTCCTCGCGCCGCTGCCGAACTGGATCTGCGGCCGATGCGCGAACCCGGATGACTTTGTCGAGAGCGGCGGCGCTGCCGTTCTTGACGTAGGGAGATTTTTTACTGGTTTTTTCGTTGTTATGGGTATCGGTACGTTGTTGATTCCCATTGTCTACTGATTACAAGAGCCCTGGCGAATGACAATCTTGAACTAACGTTTTATACTTTTGCCATGTAGCCCTTCCTGCCGTCCTCGCGCACTCCGATCTCATCCGAGTCGAAGCCATGATCATGTCCATCACCGGCGGCTTGTTGATTTACGGAACCATCATCAGCTTCGGCATGTTCTTCCAAGAAGAGCAGGAGTTTTAAAAGGAAAAAAGGATGAGGGAGAATCATTGACAGCCGAAGGGCCCGGGGGTAGCGAGAACAAACCAGCCTGTTATAATGCGTGCACGAAGAAAAAAAAATGAAAGAATGATACATCCTACCCAGATTAAGATGGTGCTTTCGAGCTCATGAGATTTTTCTTTTATCCTGTGTACCATAATTTTTCTTTGAAGGGGGTTTCGATACGAAGCATAAGCGATCTTCGAGGTTACTACTTGCGACTTTTTTTTTTTTACTATTATTCGTGTCTTGGATTATTGGATGCACTTTAAACTAAAAATCGTCAGGTAATTTTTTTTTTCTGTCTATTGAAGAGATATTTCTGTTCATCTGTTCGAAGTGAAGATTCGCTCGTGCGTCATTGCATCTATCTATATAATGTTGAACCATGCCCATGAACACCTGCTATGCATACGTTGAAGTATAGATCATCTTCCGTTCTTAGTCCCAAAATTGCATGATTCTCCCCATAAACCAAACCCAAACAAGAAGATAAAAAAAAAAAAAAAAAAAAAAAAAGAGAAAGAAATCAAATAGTTAGTTGGTTCTTTATGCCGCATCTTTAAAAACGCCCAACGGTCCACAAAGCTTCGTAAACATCTCCTCCGTCTCTCCCTCGGGCGTGCTCAAAATCGTAACCGCCCCCCCTGCTCCAATCCGCCAGACTTCTCTCGGCTGCGTTTCCTCTTCCCCTTCCAGGGGCGGTGCCCGTTCGTCATCCCAGCGGAACATGGTCCTGATGGTGACGCTCCAGTCGCCCTGGCCGCGAGCGTCGAGGAATCCAACCACGCCCGAGTAGATGCTTCGCTCGGTGGGCTCGATGGTGTGGAGGATCTCGCAGCTGCGCTTCTTGGGCGCGCCGGTCATGCTGCCGGGGGGGAGGGCGGCGGCGAGGACGTCAAGGCCGTTGGGAACTGATTTCGTGCTCGTGCTCGTGCTCGTGTTCTTGTTGTGATAAGAAGGTAGCTGGCCGTTGACGACGGTGATCATTTGGAAGACGCTGGAGTACTCTTCCACCTTGAGAAGATCTGGCACTGTGACGCGACGGGCACCACATACGCCGTAGAGGTCGTGTCGGACCAAATCCACAATCATGAGGTTTTCTGCCTCTTCTTTGGGGATGTGGAGGAGCTTCTCGGCCTGTGCCAGCGTAGATACGGCCTCGGATTTGCGGACCGTGCCTTTCATGGGCCGCATAGAGCAAAGACCCTGGGCGTCGTGGGCAAGGAATCGCTCTGGAGAGCTGCTGAGGATGGTGGCTCCGGCGAGGCGGATGAAGGAGCCAAAGGGGGCTGGCTGGCGGGCTCGAAGGGTGCGGTAAATCTGCCATGGGGTGCCGTGCCTGGATGCTTCATCGGCTGGCCATGATGATGAGGATGCAGATACGCCGTTGGAACTGCCGTTGGTTACCGCTGGCTGTTGCAAGTGGCGTGGCACGTCGTTTCCACGGGGGCGAGTCATGGTCGTTTGCGCCGTAAGACAAAGTTCATACGATTGTCCCTCGGCAATGGCATCCTGACACTGGCGGACGTCGTCGTCGTACTTGGCCGGCTTTGGGGTCTTGAAGCGCAGCCTGCCCGTTGGCTCTTGGATGCTCTTCAGCAATGCCTCGTTGGGCTGCCTCTTTGCAGCAATGGATTTATACTCCTCCGATCCGTAGCCCGGCTGCTGCCACGCCCGAGAAGTCTGCAACTTGGCCACCACATCGTCGATCCATGACTCTGCGGGTGTTGGCGTCAGAGTCTGAACGTAAGCCACCCCGGCTTGATGGTCGAGAACGAGACTCTTGGAGATCCAGGCAAAGCAAAGGTCTGGCCTGTGATGGCCTCTGTTCTTGGAGATCGACTCCGGGCTTAGAGAACTCAAGCCCATTTCGTATGTGACGAATCCCATGAAGCCGCCCTTAAAAGCCGGCTCTTGGCCACCCTCCTCAGCTACTTTGCGCTGCTGCCAAAACTCGGAGATGACGTTCCACACATCGTAGGCGCCGTGCTCGTCGCTGCTGTCGATTTCTATCCTCTGGCACACCTCTTCCTGATCCCTGGTTCCGGGCTGGCGTAGAGTCACCCAGCTATCCCCAACATGATATTCGAACCGCAAAGCCTGATCCACCTCCAGCGCAATAATCGAGCTGCGAGCCAAGGGATCTCCGCTGATGGTGCTTGACGAATCAAGCATGATGGAATCAGCACCTCCCACGCCTAGGAATTCCGCAACGTCAGCGGCATCCACGCCATCTGGGAGGGTGATCCGGCGACAGGAGTACACGGGGGCTGATCTCGACACAGCCAAGCCAGACTGCATGTCCCTCCACCATTTCTGCGTTGCGACCCGACTTTCAGCAGCAATGCTCCGCTCAACAATCATAGACGGAGCGAAGCTGTCAGCAATATGCTCCGAATCCACCGGCAGCATCTCCCTCCCCGTTGATTCATTCCATTTGAGCGCCTGACTGAACCAGTTCTTCAGCACTCCATGCGCCGCAGTATCCGTGCAGATCGACTCGGGATGGTACTGGACCCCCCAGAAGGGCAGCTTCGCATGCCTCACTCCCATCAGGATCCTTTCCGGCTCAGCAGCCCCGTCCTCGTACTCTTCCACCGTCCACGCCAGCGGAACCAGATCGGGCGCCCCCTTTGGCGACAGCCACATGTCCGTCTCCCACCTCTCCGGCGAGATCACATCCTGTCCCACGTCCGCACACAGGCTGTGATACAGCGTCGCCCTAAACTCGGGCACATTCGCAAAGATGTCGCCATCGCGATGCTCGATGCGCCTCACCATGCCGTGCAGCCCCCGCCTCAGCTTCCTGATCCCCCCGCCAAACTGCGCAACCAGGCTCTGGAACCCCAGGCAGATGCCCAGCACAGGCACGGCCTTGTCCCGGGGCAGCTCCCACAGCAGCCGAAAGGCGCCGACGTCCGCCTCGCACAGCGGCGATCCCGGCCCGGGCCCGCACACCACGGCATCGAAGCACGGCAGCCGAGCCACGAAGTCCTCCGGCGTCCAGTCCGGGCTGGGATCCGCGTGCAGCGTCTTCAGGTCCATGTGCAGAACGTGCACCAGCACATCGTCGCCCAGCGCCTCCTTGAGCAGCGAGACGATGTTGTTGGTGAAGGAGTCGTAGGCGTCCAGGAAGAGGATCCGGCGGGATCGCGAGTTCGCCACAGCTGGCGGGCTGGGCCCCGATTGCGACTCAAGGAGAGGCATGACTGTTATGAGGTGAGGAGGTATGCCGGTCTCCAACTATGTGTATGTCACCACCTCATGAAATGGAGAATTGGTAAATATGTAGAATGGATGAAATAACAGTATAGTTATGAAAAAGATAAGAAAACAAAAAAAAAGTCAAAATACGGAAATGCCGCGAAAAGCCGGATCGTTAAATTTTTTTTCTTCTCGGATATCGCGCCGACGGAGTCACCCGGACCTGTCTAGCATGTGCACAACCTTGTTCGCTACTGCAGGTGTCAAAGATTGATGGAGGGGCTAACGACAGGGGCAAAAGAGGAAAAAGAATGAAAAGGAACTATTCTAGGCCTATCAACTCGGGTAACTAAGCGTATGCTATGCCTAAACATGCCAAGTTGACTTGCTCATCCAAATGGCCTGAGCTCAAGGTGGCGTTTTTTTGCTATCTTAGAGTGCCAGAGTAGCGCCAAGTAAGAGATAAACAACTCACCATAGGTCCTTTGCTTCTCAACTTCACGGGCCGATCACTTTATCGAGTTGGATTCAACCAGGTTTATTGAATGGTTTACTATTCATCTAATTTCAATTAATTCAATGTCTTATCAAAGTGACTGCATTTCAACGCTCCACGTACAATAAAAGTTGTCTGCTTAAGCTGTCTCTAGCATAGGTAGCAGCAATCCTGTTGACGGCCACGCAGACTGACTTTAGACCGAGTTGTGACTCTTTATCCCCAGCACGCTCAGATATTAACTGATACAATTCGTAACACTTATAAAAATACTAAACAATGTATCAGAGATGTACACGCATATATGTCGCAGCGCCATTCATCGCTATCGCTATCATCGGCGAGGACGTAAAAAGACATCTCGGCATTAAACAGGCTCTAGCTGTACTTCGTAACTCAATCCGAATCCCTCACCGTCACTATGCACGGCTGTCGTGAATGCCACATCCTCCGCTCCTTCATACCAAGAACCGTATTCACAATTGTTTGGGTATCCGACCGCGGCCGCCCTTGGGCTTGCTCACCATCCGCCTCCTTCTCGTTGACATCATCCCAGGTCTGAATCTCTTCGACCGACGCCGTAAGCTCAAACTCCCCTCTGCAGAGCGCAGTCACGCCAATCACAAAGTCCGTGCTGCCACCAGCTGGGAGTTCTGGGAGAAGCTGCTGCAGTGTACCGTTCCACACGAATTTTCGGGTGTAATCAAGTGCGATATTGACAGAGCGGTGACATAGCGCCGGTAGGAGTCTGACCAGGGACCTAATTGGCCGGCTTGTTCTATTGGTGGCTCGCACTCGCACCTGTAGGAATTCATCCACGTACGCGACGTTAACGCTTGTCCCGCTATCATTCGGACGCTCCACAGATACATCTACACCGATCTCGCCGACCTTGATAATGTCAATCATGCGGGTAGTAAGGCGAATGTTCCGGAGCTCGGCGACGCCATTTCGCCTTGGCACGGCTGTTGTTCTCCAGGTTGCCTTTAGACTGTCGAGAATCTTTTCCCTGTACCAGAAAGCCTCGCGGTTGGCCCGTTCCATCTCCGGTGAGATTTTGCTCATGCTGACTACAAACTGCCTGCTCTTTGACGGATTAAGGCTGGGAATTGAAGCGTGGGGATCCTCAAGGTATACCCGCCTAACGGGTATTATAATTCGACTCGTCTTGCCGGGGAGGATGCCCTCTTCAACAGCCATGCCATCTTCGTTTTCAATGTGAACTGCCATCTGACTAGGCCAAGCATTTCGCAAATCAACTGACAGCAGGCAGTATTCGTCAGGCTTGACAGGCTTGACGCCTCCCAAGCGCTCCCAGAGAGGCTGCGGGATCAAGCCGTGCATAGGAATCACATCGATCCTTGCCATCTCAACACTTGCATTGACTGTGACTGTCAAGGGCAAAGATAGCTGTCGTGTGTAAAATTGCTCAGTTATCTCATCTCGAGGAGCTCCGAGGTAAGTGTAATCGATTTGGATTGTTGCATGCGTCAACCCCGGCTTGCCAAGAATCTCAAATTCAAATGTTGCCTCGCCTCCTGGAGCAATATTGCGGTCCTGACTAGCCTTTGGTAGTCGTAGAGCTTGCTTCTTAATAAGTATCAATTCATATTCATAAATCTCTGCTGGCGTAGCCTCCCGGTTTGCGAGAGCTGTTTGCAGAGGTTCCTGTGTTGAGTCTTTAAAGGAAAAGAGCATAAAGTCAACCGGCGTTGCGGATTGGTTTTGTAACGTGACGGAGAATATCTGCCGCTCACCCTCCAGAATCATAACTGAAGATTGTGGAAGAGTCGTCGACTTCACCGTCACGAGGGGCTGAGGCTCGGTGACGTTGAGATCCAGGGTAGCAGGCTCTAGAGGCATGTCATGGTATTTGCCTGACATCAGGGGAACAGAAACCGATGCGATGCCCTTGACCTTGATTTTATCTTCTTGATAAGGCTTCCAGTGCTTGGGAAAGACGGCAAACCTTCTCTCTCTGCAGCCTCTTACTTTGATAATTGCTCCCGTTACCTTAATGGACCCTGCTTCCTTTGCGAGACCTTGCAGCCGGACAGCCTGCGTTCGATAAGGGCCGATGATGACACTCTCCGTCATGGCTTCGAAATCGACACCTTCCGTCTCTAGCCGTATACTCTCAATATCCAACTCAACGTCATATACGTTTTGGATCGTGACTTTAAATTTCGCAGGCTCACCAGCAACCAAATTTGCGGCAGCTGCGTCGTCCGGCTCTTGAAGGAATGGATTATATATGAACGGATTAGCATCCTGAGACGCACGAGTAGTCGTCGCGCCCGGCAAAATGCTGCGAGCGTGAGGAATGGGAATCCGGGTACTTGGGAGCGGCTCCAGCTTGATGTCTCGAACGAGGAACTCATCCCAGAATTCAGCTGTCAAATGGGACATGCCCAGTCTCTTCACAAGATTCGAAGTCCGTGAAATGTTGCTTATCAAACGGACCTGCTCATCTCTGTATATCTTTGGGGAAGCATCTTCACGACGAGGGCCCGGAGCGACACCCGATCCAGCGGTGCGCATCAGGTCGCTAGAAAATTTGAGAACCCCGTTAAAGTCCGGTAGAGCTTCCGAGAAGTTGATGCAGGCTCGTAGGATGTTGAGTTTGATATCGGGAAAGCCAAAGAACCGCATCTTCATCTGGCCGCGAATTCTAGCAATCACAGCATCATCAGAGTCGTCAAATCCTTCCCGAAGCGACTGCCGCCGGGGCTTCGCCCTATCAAATCCAATAACGCCGTAAGACTTGCAAAGGAGCTCAAGAAAAGCCTCTATGCCTTGCTCGATATCTCCTTCAGCCAAGTCCAGGGCCATTGCTCCGGTAGTGCCCTGCGGAGTAGAAGCTGTCATGGCCACGAGGCCCGCAGCGGGATGAACACCAGCGTCCGCAGCCCCTCGCGTCCGTGCTTCAACAAGCCCTCCAATGAGAACTGAAACCAATTCGCGAGTGACCATGGCTTTCTTCCGATGGTACCCCAGAGGTCCAAGCACAGCTGCTATGCCGCTCAAAATCGATATTCGATCAATGGTGGTAAGCAATTCTGTGGCTGTGGAAGGAAACGCCTGGAATAAGAGAGTTAAAATTTGCTGTCTTGTTGGTGTTATCAGCAACCGCGGTGATGTTGTGAGCTCTTTTCCCGTCCCTTTCCCCAGGACTATCATATCAAACGCTGTTTGATTAAGCTTGCCCTCACAAACATGAAGGGCCAACATTATTTTACTGAATCTAATCGTAGTCTCCGCCAACGGCAGAGGAGGGATGTTTTCCGTTGATGTTTTAGAATAAAGGCCCACGATTCGTTCGAGAAGCTCGGGAAGAAGGTTCTGAAGATATCGGACATGTCTGGGTGGATCGCTGTCCTTCTCTTCCGGCTCTGGCTTAACAGACGAGTGTTTATCGTGAGGAGGAAGACACACTGTCGGAATTTGGAAGGTTAAGCCTGACCAGCCGAGCAGTAGCAAATTCATCAAGATCAGCTCCAACGCCTTTCCGTGCCAGACGTGATCATTCAAAGACTTGGCAGCAGTTGCTCCTTCGCTCAGCTCCTTCAAGGAATCGCTCCAGCGACCAGCCTGTAGGTACATTGAGCCTATAACAATGGAAGACCTGCCTTTTCCTTTAAGCCTCCAACGGTCGTTTGCTGACCCAGGACCAAATCCCTGCACAGAAACACGGTCGTGGCTCGTCTCTTCGGTGAAATCAGACCTGCTCTGCGTATCGGGAGACTCCGGCCGTTGGCTTGAAGAAGGGCTTGGAAGCTCATCCGCGCTCAGGGGTGGACTAGATAGATTGCTCTTCAGGGGTGTAGACGGGCGGCCTGGTGTCGAGACGCTTGAGCCTGGTGCCCGGTTTGTAGGAACCGGAGGCAAAGACAGTCGCGCGCCTGATCGGTCGCCCATCAAGCCTGAAGCAGAGCTGGATCGCTGAAGGTTCGGCGGAAAAGCAAACTGAGAGTTCCTCCTAGTGAAGTTGGTAGTAAAACTTGTCGGCGAAGTAGCATCCGGGCCCCATGATGTAGTACTAAGCTGTCTAGCCAGCGAATACCCTCCTGGAGACTCAATCGCCGTCATGGCTTCGTAGGATTTCCCCAGGGTTGTCATCTCAGCCAGCAGCAAGGACGATATGTCGCACATGACCGTCTTCATTGTAGTTCTCTTCGAATCCTCGGGTGGGGGTATCGCTGCCATGCCCTCGGGAATGGGCACTTCCGTCATTGGCGAGACATAGTCGAAGATGAGTACTCGGTGTATGAGGGCTTTGGGATAGTTGTCTCGCAGGTCTTCGAGCTCCTGGTATAGCGCTCTGATGTTCTTCTCGATGGGCCGGGGGCCCTTTCCGTTCATGGAGTTTCTTTTGCTATACGTCGCATCGCTGAGTTCCTGGCCGTCGGCTATCGCGATGACGGCCATTGGCTCTCGAAACAGGTCGAAGGGGGAGAGAGCGAGATGAGAGGGTGGGGGGACGTGGGCAATGAGGTCGTAGAGCATTGCGCCGTCGGGATACGCCAATGGCGAGAACATATCTGGAGAACCTTTACATCAGTTTGTCTAGTCCCCCGAACACGGCGCGCGTAATGCACAGAGTCTATATGGCCTATATAGCTTCCCCTCCATCCCTGGCCAGCTTCCTACTTACTCCTATTGGGTCGCCCGTCGGCGCTGATGTCTCTGAGTTGGACGACATGTTCAGCCTGCAGCCTCTCGGCAAAGGTCGCAAATCTGGCGGCCTTGATCTTTCCAAGAGGGAGCAGCAGCGCCTTCACCCTCGCGGGAGCAATGGGAAGCAAAGGGTCCAAGCTCATTCTAGCATCTGGAGTCGCTCAGCATCGTCCTCGGGGCCGCCTTTGTCAGAGATGCCGCGGGTTGGTCGCAATGCAGGGAGAGTTGGGTTCGCTGTTAAAAAGCGATGCGCATATTCCGGCAGAGCTCTGGGCGTTGACTGCGGCAGGGACTTGGCGGAGGTTGATATGAAGTTGCTAGACCCTCTCTCCCTAATGAGGTATGTTGGTCTTTGTGTGTCCACCGATTCCAACAGCTTGTCGCACCGTCCCACTCGTGACCTCCACTGGGGCCTGTTGGTGGAGCTTTATCGTGGGCGATAAGTGCTGGAAAGAATGACGTTGCTTGAAATATGACAGCTTTGCTTGCATATGAATAAATGCAAAGCACATGCAGCTTTATAAATATCGTAGATTAATCCTATTATTTGACGTATAACCAAAAGAAAAATTGTTACATTAATTTACAGGCGTTTTGAAATGCCAGTTAAATGCTATAAAGTCTGTATGCATGAAGCCTGCAATAATGACTAAGCGAAACCAAAAGTGGCTAGAGACGGCAGTGCGGAGGAGAGCTCTCTCCTGCAGGTACTACTTCTATCTACAAATGACTCGATTAAATGGCTCTCAACAGTGTTTCCTACTATTTACTGCATTGGTCCTATTCTTGAGTGAATCTAAATCTCTTGGAAAATAATTCCAAGTAGCTTGCCAAATTCCTCTCCTAACTCGATCCTGGTGCAAAGAGCAAAGCAGGCTGATGAGGGGTTGACTTGGGTAAATGGTCAGTGTTAGTCGAAACCACTTCAACTATAACTCTCCTTAAAATCTAAAGCTAATTTTCTTTGGTGGTTTCCTGGCTTTTGATTGAGCTCCTTATACTAAGTTGCAAATATTATTATTCATATTATTTTATAGTTTCCACGCCTAAAAGACCGTTTCGTAGAGATCGCCGTAATGCACGCTCATCAACGCCATATACTTGTAGATATAGTAATGGCCATAGTCCAAATTTGGCAATCCTTGGCACGCAAATACGTGCCCTAAATATGAGCAATTACGTGTATAGATTTACCGTGTACCTAAGCCAAATTAAAACAATTCATTATAAATTCTAGTTGGTAATGACTTCTGGACTGGTAGTTTGTAATATAGTAGTCAGACTCACATAATATTCAAGGCGCATATTAGGATAAAGTTAGCCTTGGTTATATAATACACAGAGAGCAAGCAAGAGTAACTGAAATGAAATTCAAGGATCAAATATTCACATATTATGATAGAAGCACCTAGTCTTTCAATTTCATACACTTACATAAAGGCAATTGTCCCTTTATATATGAAGCTCTAGCGTAGAAAAGTCTAATGATTCGTTATACCGTTATGTCAAACAGGGCAAAATGCAATAATCACATTACGATTGTGGCAATTCTTGTGATGGAAAGACTAAGCTCCCCCTGTTATAAATAGGCATCACAAATGCTCGGGTCGTAGCAGCCGGCTAGCATTCTGCAACTAATACACCCTGCATCACCTGAGCTATGATTCAAATTATGTAAAGGGTTTCTACATACTCCATCGAAAGAAAAAGAAAAGTAAAACCTTGAATGGACAGCCATGAACAGCTTCCCGAACCCCGATGAATAGACAAATCCGAAAATTTTGCAGTCTTCTATTATATAACTTCAACGGAATTGATTCGGGTATTGCGGATAGATTGCGGCAGAGATAATGTGTACACTAAGATAAGATATAAAAAAAGATAAAATAAAAAGTAAATAAATTGATAAAAAATTATAAACTTTCAACCAGCTAGTCATGACAGTTCTTTCAGCCGGCAATCGCAGCCATAGGTGCTAAACAAGTCATGTATTGGAGTGTACTGCCACGTTTTCTTGGAAAATCAACTGGCGGGTATATCTAGAATCAGACCCCTCTTTCTCCAGAACAGGTACTACTAGTAATAGTTCAAGCTTTCTTATGTGAACATTAGTACTACATGTGTAAACAGAATATTAGCCACTAGCTAACTTTTCGGGTTTAAAGTAAATAATAATTGGATGTGGATGGATGGGGAATGTGGGATGTAAACCCAACTACACAACACAGCCCGCTTCATAATTAGACTCAGAATCGAGGTCATACATACAAAAGTAAAAAAAAAAAAAAAAAAATTCTCCAGTATCCATGGCAGCAAAAGTAAAAGCTCATGAGTCATGAGACCTAAATCGCTATCCGAATCTAGCGAGGGTGTATGCAGCTATGTATTTTGGGTAATTTGGGGAATTTCACGCAAAACAGCCCAGGTTCAAAGTTGAAAACGTGGCGAATTTTCTATCCAAGGTCAAGACCAAAGCAACACCTAACCACCCCCCCCCCCCTTCTCCCCTTTTCCTCCCAAGCCACCGGCCAGGAGCTAAAGAACACACACACACAGAAAAAAAAAAAAAGGCACGCACGGTGTAAGCTAGCAACCTTTCCATCCCATCTATGATCTTGCTAGAAGGGGGGGGGGGGGGGGGGGGGGGGGAAAAACAAAAAAAAAAAAAAATACCATAACCACCGAGTGATGATGACCGGAAAAACACCGACCAGTTTTTGGGGGGG